>OZ026596.1:30549021-30564021 GCA_964020085.1 Micromussa lordhowensis | reverse complement strand
TCTTTCGTTTGTCCTTGGGAGAGACACTCTTCTTGGCTGGCCAAATAAGTTTCACATTGTTTTTCCAAATCGATTTTTTGCCAAACAACCTAACATTTTATGCAGTCACGCAAGATTTAACAAAAAACCAATGAACTGGCTTTTTCCTAAAGCAACCAGCAAGTACTTGACAATTCTGCGAAATCCTGTGGATAACTTTGAATCTGTTTTTAATTTCGCTCACCTTGGCAAATTATTTGGCTTGGGAGACAGACTGGACTCTTTGGATACATTTTTGGCAAAGGAAATTCCATTCAACCATTCCCGTAATGTCATGGCTTATTTGGCAAGAAATCCCATGATGTTTGACTTGGGTTTAAGTCTAGAGTATTTTCAAAATCTGTCGGCTGTTAGTGAGTACATTCAGTTTCTGGACAGAGAGTTTGACTTGGTGATGATTATGGATTACTTTGACGAGTCCTTGGTGTTGATGAAGCGTCTACTCTGCTGGGGAATAGACGACATTTTGCACGTCAAGCTCAATGAGCGATTAGACAAGGAGAAGGCACGGAGGTTGAGTGAAAGCGTCCAAGAAAATATCAAACGATGGAACAAGGCAGACGTTTTGTTATTCGATCATTTTAATAAAACGTTTTGGAGCAAAGTAAAGAACGAAGGGCCTAGCTTTTATGAAGATCTAGCTGTCTTTCGCCAAAGGAAGGATGAGATAATGAGACTGTGTTTAACAAACAAAGCACGGCAGCAACGCGCGTATCATCGATGACAAATTTGTGAAGGGTTACTCACTCAGGAAAGATCTGAAGCCGAGTTCAAAAGCTTTGTGTGAAAATTTGGTGAGGATGGAAAACTCTTTCCTTAAATACCTGAGAAACAAACGTACGGAACAATTAAGGAATGCTGGACTGGATAAAAAGACTAATATTAAGCAAGAAACAGGCTGGGGTGCTGCGAAGGATTTGCAATATGAACCAGTAGAAATTCCAAATTGATGCAACTTCCTTGGCTGTCTTTGTAGCTTTTCCATCGTGCAAGAGAGCATTCTTCTGCCCAGAGCCTCCCATTCCTCTTGACCGACGTGGCCTTGGCACAAGGAAAACGATTATTGGACAGAGATAGGGACAAGTGGCTGTCGAGGACGGAAGAAAGGTTACGTTAAAGCTCGTTAAATTAAAGGCAAATATTTAGTCTCTAATCTCCATGATCTAGGACCACATGCGCGATAAGTTTTGCACGTGAAATTTAATATCTTGAACATGTATTTGCCTTTATTTCGTAATGTTATGATGTAGTTTATATAACACTTCCAACCAGGAAGTTAGGATGATGCAAGTTCAAGATAGATAAGCCTTTCTACATGTGACACCTTGTTGAACTTATTCAGACTGTTAGATGGCCAGAATCAATTATTGACATTCTTGACCGACGGAAATATTAGTCATATATAGATTAGTTATTTATAAGTTCTTTTTTAAAGCTGATTAATTTTAACGGTAAAAAAGCCGAAGCCGAAGCCGATGGCGATGTGGTCGCCTCTGAAAAATCCCGACATTTTTTCGTTAACTAGGTTCAATAATTGCTTTATAATTCGAGTTTGTTTGGTTTTACAATTTTTTTACACCATTCTACGTTCGGTAGGCGAGAAGCACGCGTTGCCTTGCTAATGAGATAGGTCAGTTGTAAGTTCCAAGCTTCTCCTTCGATAACAACAAGCTAGTTTTCAACCTGTACATAAAACTAATGCTTTAAAGCCCATCGGTACGTTAGACAACAAGTTCCGTAGTGTGATATAGGATAATTTGGTTTTATCAACTGGGTTGATAACGTGAATTGGCCACCGTAAAGAGATTCGAAAACTGACGTTTCGAGCGTTAGCCCTTCGTCGGAACGAATCCAATGGCCAATTCACATTAGTAAATTCTCCGCTCCGACTATTGCATTTCTAGCTTTTTGATTGGCTAAAAAACTTCGACTATGAGCCAGTAGTCGGAGTTTTACGTCATATGGAAAATAGTGCGCCAAGTTTAAAAATGTTCCGCACGAAGTTTTCAACTTCAGCCCTCTATAACGGCCGAAATAAAAATCGGCGGCAAAACCCGGTTTGAGAATTTACTAAAACAATTATTCCATTCGCCCTTGTTGGATATGAAGTGATTGTAACCAACTCGCGCTACGCGCTCGTTGGTTATTTTATCACTTCATATCCAACTCGGGCTCATTGAATAATTGTTATTTATCAACTCAGCTGATAAAACCAAATTATCTTGTAATATATACTCCCCACCGACGCAGCACCACAGTTTCTTTAGAAACTTCAGTATCCCCTTTATTAATGTGATATGGGTCTTTGATGACACAGTCGCACAGTTTCTTCCGTTATAACGATCGATAATGATTTTTAAGGCGCTTCAGTCGGTGTTGACTTTAAACTTTGCATTACAGTCAATCATTACACTTTTTCCCAAGTAATTTTTTCTTGTTTTATAAAAATTGTCTACCGAATATCTTTATCATGATCAATTATGATTACTGTAGACGTAGTGATATAATTTCGAAAAAGGTGCAGAGGCTGACATCAGATTTCGCTAATAGTCTAGTAGCTGATAATCCTATTTCGTTACCATCACTAACTACATTGACCTAGGAAGGCTTCGTATACTCATAGTTAGTAGAGGTCGCCTATGGAAATTGTTAGGATTAAGATGGCTTGGAAACACTACCAGACAGTTGAACCCCGCAAAAGAGAGCCCCATGTTGGTAGGGGACTGTTTGGTATCCGTCTACTAATTCTTCACTTCAAATTTCAATTTTCCAAATCCATCAAAATTTTCAACATTTCATATTTTCCTCAATTTAACCTAGCCATTGAGAAAAAATGTCTCTTTCCCAAAATGCCCAAAAATTTACAAACCGCCAAACAAAGTGGTTAATGAAATAAGCATAGTGATTTAGTGTCGCTTGAAACGTGACCGAGAAATTGGCAGAAAGGCCGTGTTAAGCGACGTCAAAACAGCCTTCACGTGTACCCCAATCTCGTTCCCAAAGCTTCGTTCCCCTTGACCAGCGGTCGGAAACGAGAGCTCTGGGAGCAACCATCATAAAAGAACAAAGGAAATAACCGAATTCTGGTTATCCGGCTCACTGCGCATCTGCATCTATGACGCATGCCTGAAATGGTTGCTCCAGGAGCTCTCGTTTTCCGACCGCTGGTCAAGGGGAACGAAGCTCTGGGAACGAGATTGGGGTACACGTGAAGGCTGTTTTGACGTCGCTTAACACGGCCTTTCTGCCAATATTTCGGTCACGTTTCAAGCGACACTAAATCTCTCTGCTTATTTCATTAACCACTCTGTTTGGCGGTTTTGTGTAAAACTGGGAGCAACCATCATAAAAGATAACCGAATTCTGGTTATCCGGCTCACTGCGCATCTGCATCTATGACGCATGCCTGAAATGGTTGCTCCCAGAGCTCTCGTTTTCGACCGCTGGCCAAGGGGAACGAAGACTCTGGGAACGAGATTGCTCTGAACGCGGAATTCAGTAGTTTTGGGCGAACCAACGGGGTTGCTACCACTGCTGTAGCTTGTGTATGCTCTGCTGATTTGCTGATTAGACGTTTAGTTTTGGCCTTTGAAACAGTATGATTGGTTGACATTTAGCACAAAATATGTTTTTTTTTGCTTGCAGTGTTTTACAAGCATCATCGAAGTGAAAAACTAACCGATAACCCACAATCTGAGATATAGGAAAGTTGATGATTAGCTTTTTATTTATAGTGCGCTTCTGAGAACCAAGGTTTTTTTTTTTGCGAAGAGCGTTCTCTCAATTAGATGGTGAGCTTTGTTAGATGGCTGTTTAATTTGTCTACTCTTGTGAGCCTAACAGGTGCAGAACTGAGCACTTTTATCTTTTAGGTTCCCTCCACACTACGCCGGAGAAATTTGAAATCGGCTTTATCACTTCGGCGTTCTCACTTTGAAAACGCATCAAATGTTTTCCGTTCACACTGACGCCGAACGCAAAAATCACTTTCCCTTTTGGATTTCTGTTTGAGGAAGACTCGGGTAGGGAATTATCGTGATGTCATCGTTTTCTAAAATTCTCGTTTTCGAAATGTTTTCTGTCCACACAAAAACGCAAAGCCGGCGTTTTCAAATTCCTCCGGTTTGAAGAACGTTTTCGAAAAGCTCCGTTTTCGTGACGGATTAGTGTGGAAAGTAGGTTCAACCGTATAATCAAATTTCTTTGTTACGATAACTGCAAAAATCTCGCGCGCTCATTCATTGTCAATAGGCGGAGAGACATGAATTCCGATCCGCATAATTTTGGGACGCGTCAATGAGCGAGAGCGGACAATTTGGCAATTTGTTATCGTCAAAAACAAATTGAGGTCAGTTTTTCATGCGTCTGTCCTGTTGTTGATCATGAATTTCGTCATAACATTGTCAAAGTAGCTGTGGATCCACGAGGCGATAGCCACAGTTACTTTGACACCAGGGCCGGGTTGTTCAAAGCCCGATTAAGCTAACCAGGCGCGGATCCACACCGGTTTCCACCGTTTTACGGAAATCGGTCATATATTCCAGAATTACTCAGAAACTCCAAAAAGGGACTTAAGGAATAAAAAAATCCTAACATTTCCCAAAGGGAACACGGCCCTGGACCCTCTAGAAGACACCCGTTGTTTCGGAAATCAGTCGCCATTTATCCTCTAGATCCGCAGCTGCTAACCCATCATTAGCTAGATTTTTGATATGAGTTTTGTAACTTTTCGGCAAGGTTTTCTGCTTATCTTGCTTATTTCTTCTTCTTATTATTATTATTATTTCTTCTTATTTCTTCTGCTTATCCCTCAGTTTTGAGTTTGAATAATCTAAAACCACACAAAACATACGAAGTGGAAAACATTTCTGTACTTGTCTTTCGAACAACCCGGCCCCGGAGATTTGGCGGGAAATTTACAGTCATGCGCATTCATTGTGTTTGCCGCCATCTTTGGTGTTCCTTCCTTGCAAAGAAAGGAGTGAGCGCGGCTTGAACACCGAAAAATGGGTGTGCTAGTAGGAAAAGGGTGATTTTATTCCCTACACAAATGGTCTGACGAAACTAAACAAGGACTTAAAAGGGAGGATTTGGAGCAACTGCAAGCAAGGTACACGTGGTTAATGCTGTAGCAATCTTTTGCATCTGTTGTAGCTGTTGTCAAATTATCTTCTTGACATGTTGTTCAGTTTGGTTGACAAACTGAAAACACTGCAAAAAAAATTTGTAAATCTGGTCATAGTTGTTGCGCCAAATTTCTATTTATTTTCATTCGTTGTTGCATGAGAGACTGTAATACGTAAGCTTATTTTGCTCGCTCTGTGAGTGTTTCTGCAGCTCATAAGCTTAAGTTTTTGTTACAATAAGAAATAACAAAGCTCAATTTGTGAATCCGTGTTTTTCTTCTCTTAACTTAATCTGGTTAAACAAATTTATTACTATCATACCATGCAATTCAGTTTGATAATATGTTAAAGATAAAATTTTCGGCATTTTTAGGCTTGATCTGCAGAAGGTATACAGATGTGCCAGTCCGAGTCAGCACCTGTTGGGTTCTAAATACATCAATATTTTAATGCGAGGTGAGGCTAGATAATCGTGAGAAGAAGGAACTGTAATTCTTTTTTAACTGTGAAAACAGTTAGGAACAAAGATGAAAATGTTTGAGAATTTCAAATGACAAAACTATCTGGTGGTCATGTACTGATTATGTATTTAAGGAATGGACAATGTCCTAGCATGCATCCATCCAATTCGGGATGCACGCGGATAGTTGGGAGAGCACGAAGGTAGCGTAAGAGATGCTCGAGGCGCAGCCGAGAGCATCTCTAGCTACCTAAGTGCTCTCCTAACTATCCAGGTGCATCCCGAATTGGATGGACGCACACGAGACATTGTCCATTGCTTTTCTAACATAGCAAGACATTTTTCACGCTGAAAAGTCGCTTTTTCTGCACTGATCAAATTGCAAATTCTGCACGTGCACGTGCACATGTTGTTTTTGTGTGCATATACTTTGCATGTGCACGTGTTGTTTTCACCCGTAGCACTTTCGCTGTGTTGATCGTTCGACGCTTCCGATGTTTCTGCAACCATTTCAGACACGTTTCTAAATCTTCAAAGTCATTGAGAAACCCTGACTCAAATGTTGTATAACACTAGCCATTAGTAACAGCTAAAGTCAAGTTTTACTCAAAAAATGTTGCGAGAAAAAACTTTTGCTGGCAAGAAATTTCACCGACAATGACGTCAGCCTGAACCATCTCTATGAACCATCCATTTCTTTTTCATAAAAAATTAGCCAATCAGAGCGTGCACTAGCACATAGCTATGTTATAATTCCATTTCTACACACTTTTACCTAATTGTATCTTTTTGGTACGCTTTGGTGGCATATCAGGTAAGTTTGGCTGTGCAGTGGTTTGTATTGTAGTCAATCCTAAATACCCATACTGAGGAAAAATGAGCCCGATATGCCCCCAAAGTGTACCAATAAAGGTACGATTAGGTATTTACCACATCCAAATGTGGCCAAGTGATAGTGATATCATAGCCATATCAGGTCAGTGACTTGATATCACAGGATATCAAGACAGTACACTTGGTTTCTGTGGGGGCGCGGTGGCTTCGTGGTTAGTGCGCTCGACTCCGGAGCGAGCGCTCTGGGTTTGAGCCCTGGCTGGGAACATTGTGTTGTGTTCTTGGGCAAGACACTTCACCCTAACAGTGCCTCTCTCCACCCAGGTGTATAAATGGGTACCGGCGAATTTGATGCTGGGGGTAACCCTGCGATGGACTAGCATCCCATCCAGGGGGGAATAGAAATACTCCTAGTCGCTTCATGCTACTGAAACCGGGATAAGCTCTGGCCTGATGAGCCACTTGACTCATATGCAGACTTATTTTACACTTGGTTTCTGATGGGCTAATTTCAAATTTGATTATTGGATGATAATGCACAATAGCATGTAGCCATATGGAACTTGTATCAGTCAATTTTAAACATCCACAAAATGTTCAGTTGTGCCGTCACACAAATTTTGAAGTTCCAAAATAGAAGTATGGGACGAAGTAAAGGGAGAGAAGGTTGCTAAGGAAGGGAATAGAGAGACCTATAACAGTAGTTACTGGATGAAAAGGTTTTTGGTTATCACTCTTGGTCATTGGTGTATTGTTGTTTTGACTAGATTTATTCTTTCTATAGCTTGCAGGTAGAAAGTGCTAGGTGATCTGCTATAATGATATGGTAAGTTAAATGTATTTTCTTTCTACCTACGATCTTACTTGCAAAACCTTTATTACTTACCAGTATATTACACTCGGATATTTGATTCAGTGTAGTACAGTGATGATAAATTTTGTTGTCATCAGTTGCAGGTTCATGTACAATTTACCACTCAGAAATTTACATAATTAAAACCACATTACCGGTATATATATACATACATTTGCATTTGCAGTCAACCGTAGCCTTGATTTTCACACCCGTAAGAAACTGGTTACCTTTTAGGTGAATTGTACATGAATTAACTGCAGTCTAGCTCAGGTGTTGCATGTTACGGCACTTTATGACCGCCCTGCACATGTGTTTAGGTACACTATGTTGGACCACAGTGGCATTGAATTTACATTAAACTGCATCAAGGGAAATGCTTTTAATTAGTATATAATTACATAAAGTTGCTATTTTGCGGCGGTCAGCTTGACTATGGCTCCCAGAGGTGTGTGAGAAATAAACTTGGTTATTGTTAACTTTTAAAAAGACAACATACATGTACCACATTAATGTGAATTATTTTCATAGTTCAGAGGAATTCTAATTCTTTCATAACAGCTGACAGGGCTGCCATAGTCAGGGAAAAGTCAGGAAAGTTTGTATCAGGTCAAGGAAATTCTAAAACCCTGTTCAAAGTCAGTGAGAAGTCTGGAAAGTTTATCTTCAGATTGCTGCAACTTATTTTATTAGATTTTTTATTCAGCTTTACTTTTGTTGATTCATAGTCAGAATAATCATCCTGCACAGCCAGTGAAAATTGTTTTATAGTCAGGTAAAAGTCAGAACATGTTTTTATTCTGGTGTGTGGCAACACTGAACTTAAAGGACCCTAGTCAGCCTCCGCCATTTTCGATGACATCGAAATTATTGATATAGCATGGTGAAGCGAATCCTTATCGTTTTACTGTAAGCTGTGTTCCAGAAGGTATGTTTAATTATCTCGAGTAGTTCTACAGTGATTTTTCTTCGTTTCGACAGCCTCCGAATAAAATATAATAGCTAAATTCTCGCATGTAAACAAAAACAAAGGTGTGGCTGACTAGGGCCCTTTAAT
Source organism: Micromussa lordhowensis (assembly GCA_964020085.1). Classification (NCBI taxonomy): domain Eukaryota; kingdom Metazoa; phylum Cnidaria; class Anthozoa; order Scleractinia; family Lobophylliidae; genus Micromussa; species Micromussa lordhowensis. The sequence continues at coordinate 30,555,652 of OZ026596.1, read as the reverse complement.
ATACAGTTGTTACTACACAACATATCTTTTCAGGGAAACTCCTTTTTGTAAGGTCCGGAAAATGTCAGAGAATTTCTAAATCTTTGTTAAAAGTCAGTGAAAAGTCAGGAAATATTACTTGTACCGTCAGGTTGCTGCAAAATGTTGTTTGATTTTTAACTACCGGTATAAACCATCTTTATTTGGGGTGATCATAGTGGGAATAAGACTACCATAATAAGATTAACAGGTCAGGATGGTATAGCATGAGGAAAATAGTGCCAAACAGAGGCACATGTAATCCAGCAAATTAGGCAGTTTGCACAGGCAGGGTTGTCAAAATAAGCCGGCAACTGGCGCATTTCACCGGCTATTTTGAATATTGCGCCGGTTACTCCAAATGTTAGTAGGTCAGTTCTGAGCTAAATATTGGAGAAATAAACTGGAAATAACCACCTACTCTTTGGATGAATCTGCTACTCAAAAACCTGCTGACAACCCTGCACAGGATGCAAAAAATGATGCTCACCCAAAAGCTGGTTCTTGTCCTGTTAGAAGAAAAAATTGCCTGAAATGCAGAGCCCTGGAAACAGGACTTGAGCAAAAGGAGTCTTGTTTACCAGAGAGGAAACAAGAAGCAGACAATGTTTACCTCTACCATTATAGGACAAGGTAAATTAAGAAACCCTACTTTGACAATAGAAGTAAACAGCATTCCAATCACACTGCATCAGGACAGGCTGGCTGATGTCACTGTCCTCACTGTCAATGTCTTCAAGAGTCTCAAAAACACAAGCCCTCTGCAGCCAACCAATGCAGTCACAAGACGTTTGTCGGGTCAGATGGCTCAGGGCCAGCACTAGCATCAACTGCCTGCTTCCAAGCCACCATCGACAGAAATCAAAAAAAGCATTCAGGATGTTGTTTTCGTAGTCAAGGTTAGAGGGAACATAGTGTTCCTGAGTCAACAAGTAGCCAAAGATATATTGGCCTTGTGGAAGATCACATTGGGCTGACCACAAAAGCACCACAGCCAGATCTGGGGAAGGAACAGCAAACCATATGAGAGATGATTGAATAGTACACATATGTTTTTACTGGTATTAGGAAACTGAAATGGGTAACTGTAAAGCTGCATATAGGGCCCAATGCTCCAGGAGCCATGCAAAAAACAGAGAAGAGTATCCTGTCTCTTGAAAGGTAAGTTCAATCACATCTTACACAGATGGAATGAGTTGGATATCATGGAGGATTCAACAAATTAATCTACTGACTGGAACAGCAAAGTGGTCCTTACACTAACAAAAGATGCTGGGGTAGTTTAAGATGACTCAGGACACCCTTCCTACCCTAAGGAACCAGGAGACCAGGCTTAACTGAGCCAAATCCTTGTACCTCTCGCACAACAATATGAGTGAAAGTGGTTGAGCTGATGGAAAAGAGCAGAAAGCTACTGTAACCACATTCTATATGCATCGCGAGTTGAAGCTTTTGAAGGTGGCTCGAAACAGTTTCCAGTACTTTCCCAGACTTAAACATCGATGCCTGCTCTTCCGAATGAATCAGATTATTATCCCCGGAAGCCTACAGAGAAAAGTCATCAAGGCTGCACACCACCTTGGACATCTGGGAACAACCAAAACAAAGCAGATGATAAGAGCAAAGTATTGGTTTCCAACCATGAACAGTATGATGGAACAGATCATTGGCCAATGTTATGAATGCCAGGTTACCACAAAGCAACACAGGCAGGAACCCATCAAAGTCACAGATATACCCAAGAAACCGTGGGATGTCATAGCTATAGACTTCAGTGGACCCTACCCTGATAGCCATTATAATCTAGCAGCCATAGACAAGAGAACAAGATATCCCGAAGTCACGAAGACCCACTCAACAGCTTTTCAACCAACCAGGGAAAAGCTCAAAACAATGTTTGCCACTCATGGCACCCCAAGACAGCTGGAAAGTGACAACGGACCACCATTCAATTCCAGAGAATTTACAGAGTTCACTAAAACAGAGGGATTCCACCATCATCGACTCACCCCAGAACATGCATGTGCCACCTCAAAGGCGGAAATGGCAGCATAGCTATTTAAGAATTGCTGACAGGCTACTGCTCAACACCGCACCATGCCACCGGAGTAGCACCCTATGAAGCCCTCATGAAGAGACAAGTCAGAACCAAGTTAGACCATCAAACAAGGGAGAGTAGCAAGAATGCTCGTGATACAGCCATTAATGAGAGGGATGAGAGATACAAAGAACAGCTCAAACAGAATGATGAGAACAGGAACAACAAGGAACACAACTTCATTGTAGGAGATCATGTACTGTTGAAGCAAAAGAAGAGGAACAAATGGTGCACAGCATATGAACCAGCATTCTACACCGTAACTCGAACTGATCAAGATAAAGCGTTGCAGCACAAAGGAACACAGATGGACGGGAAGTGTATCGAGACGCAAGCCAGTTCAAGATTGCTAATGCTTTAATCCAGGACAATACCAGTGAAGAGAGGGATGACTGGGAAGAAGAACCAAGCTCAGAGGATTGGAGAGAGAAAATCCTGCTGAATGCCAACCCTCAGTTAGTCCAGGAGGAGATTATCACCAACACAGAGGAAACAACCGGAACCAGCAACAGTGACAAAGTGGAACAGAACAAACCACCAGAGATCGCAGCTGCTCTACCCAGACCAAGGCGTGATAGGAGACGACCAGACTATCTGAAAGACTATGTTACCTAGACTGTACTAAGCTCATGCTCACCGGACATAGACATTATGCCCCTGAAGCATTCGCTGTTTGAACTTAGAACATTGAACATTTAGGACATTGTTCATTTAAGGAAAAGACTGTCTCAGGAAAAAGGGAGAAATGTAATTTATCCATTCCAGCATTCAGACAATTCTGTTATAGTTCAGTTCCTACATGCGCATAAGCATCGCTTTATAGTGCCACGTCAGATGTAGTCAGCAAAAGTGTTATGTTATTAAAAAAAGCACTTATTTAGAAAAAAGACTCGCGGTTGTTACATACTACTTATTAACCGAGAGTGAGGTCATTACAGGGAAATCTCAGACCGAGTCCTTGATGTATTGACCGAGCGATAGCGAGGTCAATACATCAAGGCCGAGGTCTGAGATTTCCCTGTAATGACCGAACGGACAAGGTTAATAAGTTATTTATTATATGGCCCTTTTTAGTGCTATTATATTCTTGAAAAGAATATAATAAACTGAACACCGCAAGTAATTTTCCACATCCGCTTGCGCGCGTTACGGCTTTCTTCGTCGCTCATACTAAAGAAGTATCTGTGTGCTAGTTTTTCTCTCAGTTATTGAAAGTATAGTAGTACTTTGTCCATCTTTTCTGTTGTTTTCGCCCACGCGCACATAGTTTTTTACTCACAACTCAAAAGAGCCGTCGAGCCGAGAAAAAATTTCATAATGCCCGGTCATTACAAGAAAATAATGCCCGCTCAGCAGCCAATCAGAGTGCGCGTACTTTTGTAGCCATATAATAAAGAGTGTTAAGATCTTCAGTGGCAGAACAAGTTTGATGGATATAATAACAATAACAGGAACAGGAACAACTTTATTTAACGAGGGTAAGCACTTTACAGTGGAAAACTGAAGAACCTGTGGCCCTCACAAATCACAACAGCCACCATGAGGCAGTACGACCCATTATTATGTGAAACAATGGATACCAGTCACATACTGCTCAAGAGCACTCATGGACACTGAGTATGGCAAGCCAATTGTAGCAATATTCAAAATCTCAATTCAATTTCAATTCAATGAAATTCAATTTCAATTCAATGAAATTCAATTTCAATTCAATGAAATTCAATTTCAATTCAATGAAATTCAATTTCAATTCAATGAAAATTCAATTTCAATTCAGTGAAAATCAATTTCAATTCAGTGAAAATTCAATTTCAATTCAATGAAAATTCAAATTCAATTCAATGAAAATCCAATTTTTAATGCAACGAAATTCATTCAATAAAGAAATTGATTCAATCTCGATTCAAAGAAAGTATTAATAGTTACTTAGGATTAAAAATCACTTCCGGTTAGTGACCGGAAATGATACCAAGCATCCGGGGTAGTTAGAATACGGGAGCATTTTACTAGCAATATGGCGCGTGTCGAATCAGAGTTTGACGTGGAAAAGGATTTGCCCGAATTTTTGTCGTCTGTGCTGGATAGGACAGAGGAACATATAAGCAGCAATGAAACAAACATCAAAGACTTGCAAGTACACTTTGTAGTTCTCGATAGGAGTGTAAGCCTTTTGGGTAGTTGTAGAACCGTCATCGAATTCACGACGTGAATGCGAAACCCTCAGAACGGGAAATCCTGGGAGACCTCTGTTCTACCTACCTGCCGAAACGTTATAAGATCTTCTTGGGCTTGGATTTTCAATGGCAAAAATTTCTCGGATGTTCGGCGTGTCTCTCTGGACAATTTATCGCAGAATACAGTCATATGGCTTGCAAAACACGGTGCAGTTTAGTTTGTTGTCGGATGAGGAATTGGACAAGTTAGTTCTCGAATATATGGGTCGTCATGCATTTACAACAGGGCGAACATATTTAGCCGGGTACCTAAGTCAGCTGGACTGAGGGTTCAAAGGAGAAGACTTCGTTAGTGTTTGGCAAGGGTGGATCCGGCTAATACTGCCTTGAGGTGGGGGATTGTTGTTTCTCGTAGGCAATACTCGGTCCCGTGGCCAAATTCTCTATGGCATTTAGATGGGCACCACTCTCTTATTCACTGGGGTGTTGTAATCCATGGGTGCATAGATGGTTTTTCTAGACGAATTATGTTTCTCCGATGCAGTAATAACACTCTTCTTCGCAAACTGTTCTGGGACTTTTTCTGAAAGTAATTGAAAATGTTGCGTTGTGGCCATAACTTATGCGTGTTGATTATGGTGTCGAGAATGTACAAGTTTGTGATGCCATGGTGGAAGCAAGAGGTGAAGGTCGAGAGAGTTTGATAGCAGGTCCCTCCACGAGAAATCAGAGAATTGAAGACTCTGGAGGGACGTGTTCAGGTGCGTGTGCCATCTTTTCTATTACGTGTTTTATGCATTGGAAGATACAGGCTTGCTCAACATCGAGAACCCAACGGATCTATTGACGCTGCATTTGACATTCATCCCAAGAATAAACCTTGCACTTCATGAATATATGGAGGCTTTTAACCATCACAAGGTAAGGAGAGCAAACCATTGGTCTCCGTATCAGATGTGGGTAAATGGTATGCTAAACGAGGAGAACCCCTTACCACACATGGGCAAGTAGACGAGGATCGCAATGATTTGGAATTCTATGGTGTTGACCCAGACGGGCCATCTCCATTTGAATGTTGTTGTTCCTACGGTCACGTTACCAGTTGAACACCAGTCAGTTCAAGCAAAAGTTCTGGAGCAGATAGACCCACTGACGTCATCAACACAAATGGGCATAGATATATACACTGAAATTCACCAGATAGTAAAAGGAAGCATTGAAAACATTTAACAACACTATACCTTATTGGAAAATTTTGCAGTCGCTGTGTGGGATGTGCGGAGATCACACAATTAGTAATACGCGAGAAAATGAAACAATCAGGAACGATTGTGTAACAGGATTCAATATGGCTGCAATATTACCAATCAAGTTCAGTACACAACTTGAGAGTTGAAAACGTACTTCAGTAACTTCAACTTGTTTTATTTCAGTAAAATACTACAATTATCACCTTAACATAAGCAGTTATCTCTGGTGGAACAGATATTATCCTCACATTTCAATAGATATGACACTGTGATAGAACTAGAGAAAGTTCTTGTGACTAACAAAAACTTAAAAATAATGTCAACTTTTTTGTAACCTGTAATCAGAACATTACAGCTTTCCAAAATATGAATTTGCAAAGGCCAGATCATAAAGGTTAAAGAGTTGCTCCTCACTTGGCAGCAATAAATCGTTTGTGCATCTTGGTAAGCACAAGGTATTTGCACAGGTGTTGGCAGTAGGTAGAAAAGGGCATTCTGTGTGGGGGCTTGTGCCATGACTTGTTGCCTCAACAAACTCTATAGAAGGTGCTACCCTAAACCCTAGTAGGGGCTCTTCATCACTGCCAGTAACAAATTGAAGTATATGCCCCAAGGTGATTTCACCCCTTTGTCCACTTGCTGCAAGTCTGGTGTATTTAGAAAACAACTGATAAATTTCTGTTTCAAAACGGCATGCATTGCTACCTTCTTCAGAAAAATTTGGTGAAAGAAGGGCCATCAACATTCTTCTCGATAAAGCATAACTTTGGGAAGGTCTGAAAAGATTAAGGAAGTTAGGTATAGCATTCCCTATTTGATAAAGCCCCAGGTTTTTAAAACCAATTTGAAGCTTTGCTATACAAGGGCTTGATGGCTCTTGGGAAGCAAAAAGTGCTTGGAGGTCTTCTTCATTCACAAATCTGGGGATACTACCATTCTGCAATATGCTAAGGGACATAATTAGCCCAATGGTTGAATAATCATCAGCAAGGTGGTCTTTTAGACCATTGTCAAAGTATGTAGCTTTTATATCTCGTAAACATAGGCGAAAGAACTCTTTGCGAGGGCCACCATAATCCTCAGCACACTCT
>OZ026596.1:30529021-30544021 GCA_964020085.1 Micromussa lordhowensis | reverse complement strand
ACAACAAGGTGTCAATTAAATCTATGGTACAAGACAAAAGTGCAGAGAACCAGGTTGAATGGAGTGCTCGTGATACAGAGGAAGTGTTTGAAAAGGACATCATGGTGGTACAGGCTTTGCTACCTGACCTGGTGCCATGGGATGAACTCCTTGAGGAAACAATTTGGGACCCAACTGGTGCCAACAGAGCTGAAGAATGCAATAGCCAGAAGTTATTTCACAACACACAAAAAAAGAACCATAGGACCATAGTTCGAGCTAGTCTTCACAGTGTTGGCAGTGGTAGGGGCACTGGTAGTGAGTGAAGCATGCATAGTGGGGCCAGGTTTTTACTTTATTTTCTGTGTGAAAGCAAGTGCCCTCAGGGACAAACTGGTCCGTCTGAAACATAAACAACATGAATACGAAGGAGTGAACTGCAAACCAGAGCCTGGTTCCTGGATAGGACTGAAGGGTGGAAGCAGATGTTTTGTGTGAGACCAGCTGAAAAGCTAACATCCAGCTAAAACTCTAATATTTTACAGATGCTCTAATTGTTTATTTGCCAGTGGATTTCACTGTTAAGGCAATACATCATTGGATGTAGTCAGTCTTTATCTGTTTTTTATCTCACTGACACCTTAGTCTGAGACAAGGTTCATTTTCTATAATGTTTAATTAAAAACATCTATTTGTCATGACATTGTAGTTTTTTTCTACAGGGCATCTGAGAGGATGCGGTGGTATGGATCTGCATAATTTGCTAACATCCGCATCCTCCGCATAAACAGAGCTTTTTTTCCGCATAAAACAGAAAAATTTTGCTGAGTTAGCAAAAAAGTAGCTGCCTTACAACCTTAAAGCAAAAATTCCGAATAGAATGATTATTTTGAAGTAGTTTTTCTCCTAAACAGTGATTAAATCGTGCCAGTTTGTTCGTGGCAAATTTTTAACCTCCAGGAGTTCCAACCTACTTTATACAAAAGCCTGGGAACTAGCTCCTGGGAAAATGCCTTTTTATTAAGCTACGGACATTCCACAAACTACACCATACTACGGACATTACACAAACTACACTGAGTTTCACTGTTGCGCTGTTCGATAAGTTCGAAAGGCTTAATTATCAATTTTCTTAACTGTTAAAATTCTGCATAATTCATTACTTTTTCTGCATAATTAATGAATTTTTCCGCATTCCCCACGCCCCCCCCCCCAAAAAAAAAATTCTGCATAATTTGCTTTTTTTCCGCATCCTGTCAGATGCCCTGTTTCTAAAAGAAAAATGTGCTGTAAATGGAGTACAATTCTTAATTTCTATCAACTGGGATGTGGATCCAGATAGAGAACAAAATTTAAAAATATCACTCTAAATGGGATTGGGATTCGTAAGGTACAGTGGGGCAGGAATGGAACCCCACAAGGAAAAAAACCTTTTGACAGATGGAGCAAGAGTTTGTCTCCAAGTTCAGTTACAGTATGTAATATTACTCCTGCCAAGACTATACAATATTGTGGTTACATAATATTATATACCTACTTCAATGGGGGGCGTGGTGGACTCATGGTTAGTGCACTCGACTCCAGAGCAAGTGCTCCTGGTATGAGCCCTGGCCGGGGACATTGTGTTGTGTTCTTGGGCAAGATACTTGACTCTCGCAGTGCCTCTCTCCACCCAGGTGTATAAATGGGTACCGGCGAATTCAATGCTGGGAGTAACCCTGCGATGGACTAGCATCCCATCCAGGGGGGAGTAGAAATATTCCTAGTCGCTTCATGCTACTGAAATCAGGATAAGCTCTGGTGTAATGAACCACTTGGCTTGTATGCAGACTTTACCTTTTTACATTGGTTATTGACATTTTATTTCATTCACCAGTAGGTAAAGATTTAAGCTATATGATGCTTGGGTGACTGATTCACGAAAGAAATTCACGGACGTACAGATCAGTGAAGAATGTCTGCAGAAATGGTATGTACAGTGTCTTGACAATCTTCCACATAACTTAACATAAAAAAGCATATTTAACAGCCCAAAATACTGATCAGCCAAGAAATTTATACTACATGTAGGTGACTAAACATTCAATTGCTCTTTGCCATTGCAAAAACAAAACAAGGCCTTGTAATCTGCTTGCTTAACTTAAGCCAAATTTTATTTTTGTAATACTTCAAACTTAAGGGGCTTAAAGATATAACCAGATTGGGAAACACTTTAGGGAATAAAAATGTGGTCATCCCAAATGTTGCTGCCATTTCATCATAACTTTGTTTTTCATTGATTCCCAAGAAACATGTATTGCAAAGATAATGGCTACTCACATTGAACAAGGTTGATTTTTTGTGGACAATAGATCACTTAATATTCTTTGGTGTAATTTTCCACTGACGATTGTCTAAAATGTATGTACTGTAAAGAAATGAGTTACACCTGGCTACTTTTGATTAGTACATGTCAATACCAAACCAGTGGATGTTTTTCATGCATTCTGATCATTGTGTACTCAATCTCTGGATAGTGTGTGCTATGCACTTCCCAGCTCACAAGAGTCAGAAGCAAAATGTTTTCTTGGTTTTCTACAGTAACATTAAGTCTTTGAAGCAGCATATGACAGCGAAAACTACTAAATTCGGCTTGGCAGTGTTTACAAGTACAGTTTTGTTATTTTTTAACAGCAACAGCTTTATTTATCCTTATTGTTTTTCGTCGTGAAGTTATCAATGAAACCAACACAAAACGATTTATTTACTGTTGCAATTTATAGGGTTTATGCAGGGTTTTTGCACACTGAGATTGATTGTTTGGCTTAATATTTGATGGGATAGTGACCAAGGTTGTAAATTTTTTAGCTGGGCCTGGGTTGTTCAAAGCAGGGTTAAGATAACCCAGATTTAGTGCGAAATTTGAATTCAGAGATGAAAGCTTAAAAAGCAAATTCAGTTTAATTCTCTTTGTCTACAATTTGATGATTGGTGCTTTAAAATAGAGAAAATTATTGGAGAAAATGCTTTTGAACAAAAGAAACAGAAACTCAAAATTTAATCCCGGGTCAGCGCTAATCAGCCTGCAAACAGCTGAGCCTCTTGTACTTTAGAAGTGATATTTTTTAAGCAGCAGTCTCAGTGTAAGAGCATTTTGGAATTATTTTCTGCTTCAATGAAATAAATGTTTGGGCTTTAAGCTTAAAGATGATTTCCAATCCGTACTGTGCACTCAAGAGTGTGTTTGCGTTTTTTGTTTTGTTTCATGTAAGACATCACAAAATGTAAACATTTTGCAACTACTTACATGAAGTAAATTTAAAGTTTCAAAACAACTTTCATTATGGATGCAAAGCGGTCAAAGCTTTATGCTTTGTTCTTTCTCATATCACTTGATGCTGGGGCAGATCCAGGATTTGACGAAGGGGGGTTCGGATAAACACCCGCCTAAGGTGGTACCCCCTAGGGGGGTCCGGGGGCATGTTCCCCTGGAAAATTTTTAATGTTAGGGCCTCTGAAATGCCACAAATTTGTCTTGTTTTTATTGCTGTTTTCGCGTACAAAGACACAAAGAAATATCCTTTTCAAAAGTTATATTTATTAGCTGAGTTGGTTCACTTTTTTTAACCACGCATTTGTTATACGTTTTTACGTTCAGCTTAGGGGGTTCGACTGAACCACCCCTAGAATCCGCCCCAGTGATAACACAACTTTGCAGCTATAAAAATCAATGAAGCTGTTGGAAAAAAGAATTTGAAAGGCCTCAAAGATAAGGTATTTGGTTCATATTGAATAACATTGATTCGCATTCCATAGAGTGGGAACTTATAATGTTTATAAACATTAGGGTGCTGAGACTGTGCAGTATGGACTGGAAAGTGACTACTCAGGTTACCGGCTCATATTAGTTACCTTGCAATCTCAGTCAGTTGAGCACTTGAAGAGTCAGCTTTTTGAAAAACATAACTCTTAACAACAAAAAAGCAGTCTTAACTGCTTAGAAGCTTAAAGCTTATCAAGCTAAATCTTATAGTTTCAGTTAAATTCATACGAGTTTAAGAATAAATGGCTTTTAAGCCACAGCTTTGGAAAATGATACACATAAATTAACTTTTTACATGTCTAACAAGTCGAGCAACAGAAGTCTTTGTTTTACAGGCCTATTGTTTTTCTTGGTAGTCACATTCACAAAAGCTGATATCACTGATCATGATATACATGTATTCACTATGTTTGCTTCAAATACTTGGGCACAACATTAAAGGTTTTAATGTTTTCAGAGCTGATAATGTTTAGTAAACAGTGTCATCACATGGTGACTTGACTAATATTCCAATGCACTATTGCATTATCGTGTTTGTTTTGTCCAGGTGATTTCAGACCATTTTAGCTACATGTGCAGCGTTGAAAATTGTAGGGTAAACAACAAGCTTTTGTGAAAAACCTTGTATCATTTAACTCAACTTATACTAACGGGTGAAGCTATTTTCTGTAATTTATTTTAAATAAACAGTTTCGCTGTTTATTTAAAATTTTTCTCGTTCTTTTGTTTATTCTTTTCCCGCCTCGTTTATTCTAATGTATTTTGTCACCTACTATTTTATATGTAACGTTCACTATTTTGTTTTATTATATAGACACTGGTGTTTTACTGAAAAATATACCACTCGTAAAATTCATAAAAAATACATCCGGGACCCGAGTGGTTTATTTTCCATAATCTCACACGTGAGTTTATTGATGATTTCATTGATATCAAGTTTGTCTCTTAAATTGTACTTAAATTCGTTGGTATATCATCGAAACATCTTCGGGTCTTCCTCGAAAGTCTTCAGCAATCTTCGGAAATCTTCAGGCATCTTTGGAAAATGTTCGGGAGCGTTCGTACTGCCTTCGGAACAATTTTGAAATTTCTTCGGAAATCTTCGGAAGGTGGTCGGAAATCTTCGGGAAATCATCAAAAACGCCGTCATCAGCATGTCTATATAATGAAAATAACATTACACGGCGGCTTGAAGATATGAATTTTATTTTCTCGTGGCAAAAAACAATATTTTACTCACTCGCTGCGCTCGTTCGTAAAATATTGTTTCGCCACTCGAAAATAAAATTCATATCTTCGCGCCCCTGTGTAATATCCTCTATATAATTTGCATTTGATAATGGTGACATGTCGTCGCCGAAACGTCATGTTTTTCTATCGCTACTTTTTATTCTAAAATGTTTTTCAAAACCTATTACTTTTAAAATCTTAAACACATATATATTAATTTCGGGTCTTTTCTGTTTTGCAGGAGGAAGATTGCTACAGAAACTCCATTATAAGGGAAGTTTTGTTCGCCGAATGAAGCTGTGGACCTGTCTAGTAAATAAATGCGAACTCGAGTTGTTTTAGAATCATAAAATGTATCGTGAAAATGTAGTACGCCTTTGAAATAAGCCTCAAAATAAACTACACTTTAACTCTTTTGGCAGGAAAAAAAATTTGCGGTTTAAAACGAGTCTGAAATTACAAGGCTTTTGGCAGGAAGAAAGTTGCGCTAATGAAACGAGTCTGAAATCTTGTCGGAAAAAAAAGTCTTTTGGCGGGAAAATTGTCCATGGAAAAAAGTCTGCGCTTTTGAATGGTGTCTGGTTTTGAGTCAAAAATAAACTTCCATGGAAAAAAGTCTGCGCTTTTGAATGGTGTCTGGTTTTGAGTCAAAAATAAACTAAGTCTGTTGGCGGGAAAAATCTTGCAGTTTGCAAACTGTTTTTGCCCATCAAAAGTCAGAGTTTATGTTTGATTTGTAACTGGACTCTGTTCAAAAGCTCAGAATTTTTTTTCTTTTCGGCAACCCTACATAGTCAAAAAATAGTAAAAGAGATAGCCTACATTCCGACTAGTTCCCAGGCCCCTTTCAAAGCGCAATTTTTTTTTCACTTTTTTCTTGTAAACAAAGCAAGACTCATTTATTGATTACATCTTTTATTTCAACTTTAATTAAAAGAACAAACCAGTATACAATGCTGTTATTGTTATTAACTACTTCTGTTTTCGAAATGTGAAAAGATATGTAATAACAAAGATCAATAGAAGTAAACCTGGCTGTACTTTATGGTGATTACAGTAGAAACAGCGCATACTTAAATAAATACTGTGAACTGTAAAGTAAACGATCAAGAAAAACATTTGCAGATTAAAAACAGACTTTACAAGAAAATTTGAACTAGGCGTTTTGTTTTGAGAAACGTGGCTAATTAAGTAGTTACAAGTTAAGCTTTCAAAATAAATTTAAGACGAAACTTGACAAAATATATGAACAACATTTCGGTTGTCCTCATGACAACCTTGGTAGGTACTTCGAGGAACCCTACGAGACCGGCAATATAACTATCAAAATTCAAACTTTTCTTATTGCAGTCTCCATAAAACTCTTCTTGACAGGATTTGATCATGTATCTAGACAATTTGTCCTTAGTCTAGATAAGGTATTCTTCTAACATAGACGGCTGCCGTTGTATTGGTATTTTGAAGCTATATTTTGATAATTTCAGTAACTAAGGAAACAAACGTACTCATGATCTACTTCATGTAAGTGGGCATCTGTGTGATCCAGAATCATCCTCATGTTTGCAAACATCTTTCGTCCACGGGATATACGGGAAAGGTTTACCTGTTAGGAAAATAACAAAATCCATGTTAACAAATTTATTGCTTTGAACTTGATTTAATTGCTTCAACAACGTTTTAACAATACTACTTATACTATCAGAAAATGTACTCTAAGCGTTGTAACAGACGAGTTTGCTATAAAGGTAGAACAAAAGCTGATCATAGAAAGACTTGTACGAAATTTCTCTGACCCTAATGTATTCTACCCATATCGCATGCTCAACAATAAGATTGCGCTCGACCTAGGATTTTATTTCAAGTATGTTCATTGTAATTTTATTTTGTTTCAACCAAAAAAAAAATTTTTTTTTGCCACAAAATAACGTTTTAACAAGCATAGTAAACAGGATAAACTATGAAAATGTTCCATCGTGTTTTGTTGCGTTTGCGTGACTGAATAATTTACACCATTTAAATAAATTAAATTGAAGTTCACTGAAGGTCAGCCAATTTGGAAGGAGATGTTGTCACGTTTTAGTCGCGAGGAGCGAGAATTCTTCTTTGTAATTAAAATATCTGCATTTTGGAAAACGTTTTTCCGAGTGAAGGAAAAATGACTAAAACGTAGTCTAAACAGTGAATATTGTGTTTTAGAATTTGACTATCTTCAAAATAACTAGAAAATTTGTAATTGCCGAGTTGCCGTTTGCATCTGTAGATGAACTAGCCCTTGTGCTTAAGCAGTGCGTTTTGGTTTCCTTGAGAAATACTTGTGACCCCGCGGGGATGGAGTGGGGGGGGGGGGGGGGGGTTACTGCCATACAAAAAGCACGTTGGTGCCGGCGTCGGAAATTTTGAAAAGAACCTTATAAGGGGTACCAAGATCCTGTTTTGTGGGCGTGGCTTGAATGTTTCTCACCCCTAACTGGCAACAATTCTAAACAATTCATTGTCTCATGTCATTATTTCAACTCAATTCCCTACAAGGTATCGCGAAGGCTCCCACTTTAGACCTTTTGAGGCTGAACACTTTAAAGAGGTACCCCTAAAAGGTACGACGAGTACCCCCCCCCCGGGGGGCGTTTGATTGCTCATCAAGTTAAACTCGATCAATTTTGAGTGTCATGTCAGAAAATCTTATCAAGTGCGCACATTCTATCTCGATAATTTTAATTTGAATAACAAAACAAATCAGCTTAAAATCTGCTTTGTAAAATAACCTTACAGAATATATTCTGTCCTGAGAAAGTGTTGTGCGTATAGTTTTTTATGTAGAGCAATCAGATTTTTTCAGAATCAATCTCAATTTTTTTCTTTCACGCTAAGCAACAGCGTAATCTCAAAATATTGTAGCTCATTCACACCAGCTTAAGATGTTTAGTGAAAATCATTTATATGCCAGAGGAAATTGAACGCAAGTTTAACGGTGAAACAATTTTTAATCCAAATTATTTTAAAAATATATCTTTCTACAAGGTTTAGGAGATACGATTGAAGTGTTCTTTTGTTTGGTCTTCGGTTTTATGACGTTTAGAAACAGAGTTTTGCTTGGAAGTCAGTCTTAAGTTTTTGCTCGAGTTATGTTATTTTTACAGCACGATTGTACCGAACAGCCGTCGTTACCATGGCAACGACAAGCACATCTCATCGATTTTGGAAAAGACCCTTTACATAAACGCCGCCTTAATTTGATTAACAAAACTCTGTACGTCCTTAGACCCGGACTGATGTTTCCAGACAAAGGATTTTTCACTTGAATGCGAAGCTTACGATGTATAAGTATTGTTATTCAAATATCGGCGCCATTTATACAAAGGTCAATTCGGTTTCTTCAAATTATTTAGTCAATAATATAAAGGATCCGTTTCAAACATTTCTTACTTCAGTTTTTTGAAATAAAAATTGTGACCAGACTCTGCAAAACAATTTGAAAAGTAAAATATAAAAGAAAAAATGCTTGAAATTGTTATTTTATGCATTTTATAAGAGTTTCCAAGGCATTCCATGTCGACATATTATGCAGTCTAATTTGCTTCTAATTGTTTTAAACAGTAATGAAACAAAGATGTTAACAAAATGAACAACAAAAAATCAGTCTTCAATTGCATGTCAGGTGTATTCAAGCGAAATAATTTACATTCACATGAGGACTTGAAATTAAATTGAAGGTCATTCAAGGTCAGCAAATTTAAAGGGGATTCATTCCACTTGACCGTCACAATTTAAGCAAAAATGTTTCACCTTTCTAAACAACGGATCAGAGTGTAACTTTTACAAACTAAATTTGGTCTCTAGGTTGTTAAATCTTTCTTAACTTTGTTACAGCATTTTGCTACGGACGTTGGCAAGGTAGGTGTTAGGACGTTACGCAAACCACGACGGAAACGAGAACGCCACCAAACAAAAGATTTAATGAGTAGAACAATGGCTGTGCATGTGCGGTATAAATCTTTGTGCATTTCTCAGTCGTGCTGTGGAAAGTGCGCCAGTACATGTTTTCATTAATCGGAGACGACTGGTTTTGAATATTGTGAAGTTCAGTTGTTTGAACAACGATAACAAATTTCATGCATTTACAAGGTTTTTTTTTTCTTTTGAGATATTTGCGATAGTGGAAAAGATTTTGTAACAAAAACAGAGCTTCCTGAGAACTACGCCTGTTTATTTCAAAGCGAAGAACTCGAGAAGGAAACCGCCACAAGTTCGAGTAACAAGCGGACAAAAACTTTGCACCAAGATTATTTTTATTGTATTTTGGAAACTTCTGTGCGACTGTTTTAAATACCTTGTCGAAAATGAATTTTTAAATTCATTTCTCAAACTCATTAAGTTCAAACAAAGGAAATCATGACTGTGACGGTGTTTAGATACCTGATCTTAATCGGCATAGATTTTTACGATTTTAGTTCTCCGTTTTCTCTTTAGTTTTAGTTTCGATTGAGAAAATATATCAAACACTCAAGCCCATGTTTGACCACATTTCCAAACACCTCGAAGTTCGTCAAAAATGGTCCGCTGCGCGTCGAATTCTCAACTCTCTTCTCGGTGTTTGGAAATGCGGTCAAACACGGTCTTTCGTGTTTGATATATTACATAAAACCACTTAAAAGCACTGGTGAAAAGAAACTTAACCTGTGTTTACATAATTTCTCTGAAATTTGAAATTTATTTTCTCGAGTTCCGATGGAAAATTGTTTTTGGTGTTACCTCACACAACTGATCATATCATTAGCTTTTAGAAAATCAAAACAAGATTTCAATATACATATACTCAAGGTATTATGGTAAAAGTTTTCCTATCGGATTTCGCGTCTTAATCTGCATTTGATAGACTTTTGTCAAAATGCTCTTACAGAACTTAGCTGTGTTCTATTTTTCGACTGTCAAAGTAGTCCCACGGTTATATTTAATTAAGCAATAGAACACTTTTTCTATGTTTATATAGCCTCATCTAAACACGAGGATGGTTGGGAGAGATCGAGACGGGTTTGCATAACTTTCGAGAATTCTCCCAACCCTCCGAGTGTTTAGATGAGGCTATGTAAACAAAGAAAAATGCTCTAAAGCTTTTATAAAATAATTCTCAAAAATACGTGCGAATCTAAAACGTCACAACCGTGTTTACATACTCTCATCTAAACACACTTATCGACCAATGAGAGCGCGCGTAGTGGCCAAGTTATTTTATAAATATCTATGTAACCACGCCAAAACCTAAAAGGCCTCGTTTTCTCCTTATCGCGCCCTTTGGTGTGAATAAGATATTCAGCGATATTCAGTGCACGGTTGTTGATAATTGTTTTGATTCAAAATGATACTTGTACTCTTTCAAGTGCATATAAGCTTCAACGGGTTTTGAATTCAGCTATTCTCTTCAAGCCGTGCTGTTTGACGATTCAGAAACACGATAAACGACAGTAAACTAAGAAATTAAATGTAAACTGTAAACCGAAAATCAACTCACCTGTATCGATAACACTGTGGCGGTGAAGAGTTTCTGCAACTGTGCTTCAGATGTGGGAAGAATTTTGAGGTGAACTCATTTCTCTGCTCATAGCTACAAGAAACCAAAACCACTGTATGAATAATAGTCGAACTAGGCAAGCTGAAACTTACTTTCAAAGATTAGGATGGCTATAAAACGCCCACCACCACCCAATAATTTTTTTTTGTGCGGAAAGAGTTATCTTGACATGCTATGACAAGTCGCTAACCAGGCTGGTATTCGCACTTAAAACTTAAATCTCAAAACAGGGCTGCCTCCAACAAGTTTGATTGCTCAATGCTCTATGGGGAAACTGTTTTGTCCAGCAAGATATTTTTTAAACGTTTTCGCCAATGATTGGTTACGACTGTTAGGCCACGGATGAATAATGAAAAAAGTCTATGCAAAAATGAGCAGTGAATTCAACGGTGCTAATTGATCAGGATCTTAATAGCGAAAGTCTAGGAGAAGGGTCTAATTCCCCACATTCAGCCGCACCCTTATATCTACCCCTCCCCCCCCCCCCCTTCCTGGTACAGACGCTGGCCGATGTTCGCGTTGACAAACAGATTTCTTTTTCATTTCATTTCATCATCTTTATTTAAAAACACGGTAAAATACATCAGGCAAGTAACAATATAATATAAATAGCTACAAGTTATTAGGAAAAACTACAGATTAATCTTATTTAAAATACAACTAACTATTAAAGGAAATCAACAAATTAAAGCCTGTTTTACATGAATGCCGTGTCGGAATTAATTAACAATCGTCGGAAATTATTTAGAGATGTTGCTTGCCTAGCAGCTGAGGGCAGGCTGTTCCAGAGGACTGCACCACTATAGCCAAAGCTATTTTTATAGTAGTTAGTACGCGGCAAGGGAATAGCAAGCTTATTTTGAGAATCGCGCAAATTGTAAGAAGTAATCACATCACCGTCTCAGCCTTTAGTTTTTGGCGTCGAATTTCTAAATTGTCCCAGCCTAATTCTGTAATTAGTTGGTTGGCGTCAGCATCATAACTAGAATGTGTAAGGACGCGAACCGCACGATTTTGAAGTTTCTGTAATTTGTCAGATAATGTTTTGGCACAGTTACCCCAGACAACACTACACTACAGCGACGTACTTCCTGGAAATCAAGATAAGATTACAATCCAAACTAAAACGTTTTTATTGAATAAGGACACTGATGACAAGATACTTGAACAACAGACGGGAGTAAGCATCTACGGGCGTTAAAATTCTTTATTATATGACTTGGGTTTGTAGCCGATCTAACACGTGCTCTGATTGGCTAATACTAGGGCATTATTCTCCCGTAATGCCCACGGGCCGATTACGGGCCTGCAAAAGCCAAGCAAAAAGCCATATAATAAACAACTTATTAACCTCGAACGTTCGGTCTTTACAGGAAAATCTCAAACCTCGGCCTTGCCGTATTGACCTCGCTATCGCTCGGTCAATACGGCAAGATCTCGGTCCGAGATTTTCCCGTAAAGACCTCACTCTCGGTTAATAAGTAGTTAATAAAAGGTATTCCCGTACGTACAGGTAAAGAACAATTTATGTTACCTGACGTATTTGGGTGACTTCCTTGAAATACACTCTCAATGCTTTGGCTTCTGGAGCAAAGGAACTGAAAAAAATATAATAAATTATATAAAATATGTAAGACCTCAGCGACGTACTTCCTGAAAATCACTGGATCAATTTAACAAGAACCCAGCAAAATGGCCCGCGGTTACACATTACGGACTAAGTAAGATGTTGACCAATTTATAGCCAACAACGTTACCTAGTATTGTCAATATAAGTCATACAACGTAATTTTGATGCCATGAAATGAGATAAGTTTTATTCAAGAATGCTGCCTTGTCGGAGATTCTAAATTTCTTTATCAAATACTATATTTCAATGTAGTTCACTTTGCAGCTTCATTAAGAAATAATCATTGCAAAATACATATTTCTAGCAATT
The DNA here is from genome assembly GCA_964020085.1 of Micromussa lordhowensis. Classification (NCBI taxonomy): domain Eukaryota; kingdom Metazoa; phylum Cnidaria; class Anthozoa; order Scleractinia; family Lobophylliidae; genus Micromussa; species Micromussa lordhowensis. Next base: position 30,531,505 of record OZ026596.1, on the reverse strand, counting down.
TCCAAGAGAATAAGCTGCGATACCTCTACAAGTATATCCCTATATGTTCTTACCTTGACTAGGATTCAAATAAATTCTTCCAAGATGTTTTATCGCCGACATCTTGTCATCCTTGTTCAACGAAGCATGTGCTCGCGAAGTTTGCTTGAGAAGAAGATAGAGTTCTTATATCGCTGGCATGGTCTTCAAAGTACCCCAAGCGTTGGCCATCTTGGCTAAATAAATAAAGCTTGTGAACTTTCTTTATTTGCTGGCTGACGAATAAAGATAAATTTCTTCTCAAAATGGCTACGTAAGTGGCAAACGGCGACTGAGCAAGAAACAGGACAAAGTTTTCGCACATGTATAAATTTACAATTTAAATTTCAAACTTTTGTGGTTTGCGCTTTCTGAATGGTTGTTTCAATATAAGTATTTGATTGGTCGCTCTTCTTGTAGGCAGCAAGGGCGCGGGAATTTCATTCTTCCCTAGCACCGTGACATGAATCGTGTAAAACTGTGTAAAACATATTTCGGAAATCACTTCTTACTAGTTAAAAAAACCCGAATTCTTCAAGAACTTTTTCAATGGCAGAAGAAACTTACTTATTTTCACGTCATGCTTGTAAAAAAGTTGTAAATTATATATTAAAATATACCCTCAATTTTGAAATGTCGTAAAACATCAAAATGTTTAGATCTCGGCCGATTCGTTTCTCGTTCAGTCGCTAGATAAGAAGGGGGGAAGGAGGGTGCGGTGGATAAAGAGGTGGGTAAGTCCGGATTTGTCAATTCATCGTCCCTAGACGATATAATAAGGAAAAACATAAACATACGTGTAGGCAATGCTCAATATTTAACTACTCTCAATATAGCTTCGTCTCATCTCTACATAAAAGTATCGATTGAAAAAAGGTGCTTGGCGATAAGTGGGAGAAAAAAAGGTCCCCTCCAAAAAGATTTTCTCCGATTGTAGCTTACCTTGTGAGGAATTCAGGTGAGGTGAAGAGGTTTAAGTCTACAACCTGCGAAACTGAACTAGTGAGCAAATACGCCGTCTCTGGGGGAAATTTATGGTATTACGCAATAGGTAGCCAAATGGGAGGGGCCCATAAGGAAACGCTCGTGGGGTAACAGAGGGAGCAAATGATGTAAGGGAGTAGGAAACGAACGGTCAAAGTCCACGCACGCCCAAGCCCACGCACGCGCAACACGAACACGCGGGGAAACGTTTCGTGCGATCACAGAGGAACTCACGGTGCAACGCAAACGAATCGAAAAAGGGGAGCACACAGCATCGTAGGAGGGGACACAACGGGTTCGCCGGGAAAACGCTCAGGGATCGTAGAGTAGTAGTAACGCAATAAGACACCAATGGGAGAGCCAACAGTTGCCGCGTACGCATCTTAAGGGGGACGCAACACGTTGGGTATGACGAGGAACGGACGGCATTATATGGCAGGGAACACTAGAAAGCGCAGTGGGGAAGAAACCATGGAGAAAGTATGGAAAAATGCAAATTAGAAGGAGAACACGCGACAAAATACACGCAGAGGCACCCAGGACATATACGTTGTTACGCACTAGCACAGGTAGGTACAACAGGCGCACGCAACGCAGGAAGAAACGCATTTGGGAACCCATAGGGGACGGACTACAACACAACGCAATTTAATGGCAAGACATCGGGAACACGTTAACGACAGAAGAGGGGGTGGGGGGGGGGAGGTGGGGTAAGGGTTTTTTTCATGGCGCCGTGATCCGGTTTTTTGTGCTCTGTGAATCGTGATTTGATAAAAGAAAAACTGTTCCGTGAAAAGTGATTGAAGTGTATTCCGTGCGAGAAATGCAAAAGTCCTTGGCTGTGAATCGTGGAGAGATAAGAAATAAATCGCGAATGTCTAAAGTTGAGTTCGTAGCTGAGTTTCACTGCATTGTGATCAGAATGTTTCCGTGACCTTAGTGAATTTAACACTTGAGTTAAGCCAAATGAGAGTAGCGACAAACGAAACATGTTCACAGGTTAAAATAAACCCGTTAATTTCCTGATCACCGTACTAGCCAATGAACCCGTCTCAATAGGATATTTGACTGATGAGCCATTGATGAACGACATGTGCGGACTCGGTGTAACTCAGACTGGTAAAGATCATGGCTGCTGAATCCGACAAAATCCTCGCTGTTCTTGAATCAGTGATATGTTTCCTGATTTTTGAAATCAAAAAATAACTGATTCAAATATAAATTTATTATCGTGACTTCGTGACAAGACCCGCCCTTGCCCCCTCCCTCACAGAAGGGAAAGTGCGTGGAACCGCATAAGAGACGCATGGTGCAACGCATGAGAAACGATGCGGAAGAACCTTCAATATGAAATCGTATGATAGTTGTTATTTGGGTTCTGTCCGTTTTAATTAGAGGAGGAAAACGCCACAGGACTACTGCATATCAGTCATTGTAACATCGTGCGCCTCGAAAAGTAGTAATTTATGGGTTTTGAAAATA
>OZ026596.1:30331521-30524021 GCA_964020085.1 Micromussa lordhowensis | reverse complement strand
TCAACTTTGAATTGGATTTAGTATAAAGAGCTGATTAAATTTACAACTTAGGACCCTGGGTCGAATACCATTTGTTTTTTGCTGTATTTTTTTGCCTCTGTAATCAAAAAAGTGTAAATAAAGATTTCATATATTGCTTGATTGAATAACCTTACTCTAGGATTAATAAGAAATCGATGTTTTTATTTGTCATGTTTTCTCAAGTTTAAACGTTTTCCACACAGCTGAAGCATATATTTCAGATAAATTCAAGTCAGAGATAAAGAACAAAACGTGTAAAAAGATAAACTGGCTGGATTGTTTCAAAACCTTCTGAAATTAGTAATCAAATATCGTTTTTCACTTATTATTGATAATTAGTAATGGTAATAGGACTGAGTGGAGTCCAACTCGGTCTGTAATCATACTTGTTTGTCACGAGTATGATTACAGACCGAATTGGACGACACGAAGTCTTATTACCAATTAATCATAAAAATTATAATTTCCGAGAAAAGAAGAATAGCCAAGTTATAAAAGAAAGGGAAAATTTGCAAGACTGACGAAGGAGGCGTAAATTGTTTCATGTCGCTCTGAAATTGGGTTTGGTTGATTTAAACTACAACTTTGAGCGTGATTGGTTGATTTGAATGCGATTGGCTTAACTGTCCGATAACATAACAAACTGTCCGATAACAACTTGGCAAGTGAATTAGTGGAAAATAGGACTTTTTAACCAATCACAATCGAGGAAATTGTAAATTTTATGATTAATTTTTTAAATGATTCTTTTTTTTCTTTCCTTTTCCTAAATTGTAAATCGTAAGAGCCATATAATGGAGATTTAATAAAGATATTGCATTTTTGTATTGTAATCAACTTCATGCTTATGTCTGATTTAGTTTAACTGTGTTTTGGAAAACCTGGCCCAGAAGGGTCCACAAAAAAAGAAGCATTTGTTTCCAAAGGATACAGCTAGTCCCATATCACACCACGTGACGGCTTCTTCAAACCGATTCAGCTCAACACAGGCACTCGCTCCTGACGGCAAAAAAAAACGAGATAGTAATAATGTATTTAACGACTTTTTATTGCTGAGATATTCACCGAGATTTTCTCACATTTTTCAAATCTCTGTTTAATCTTTCTTTGTTGTGTGGAAAAAAAGAAGCCATTTCGTTAAAAAAGAGCTTTCTACTACTGTGTATAATTCTATTGAAATTCCTGGCCTTCTCGTCGCCGGTTAATCAAATAATGAGAACAGAAAGATATTCACTCTCAATCTACAAAGCGTACAGGAATGAAAGCCTGGAATTCCGATGCCGGTTTTGTTAATTTATCACCTGCTAGCCGCGAGATATGCTGTACCTGATCAAGACCATGCTGTGTTTCGCCGGATGGGATACGGTCAAACAGAATTTGTCCATTCTTACCTCTCACAATCACCTTGAGATAAGCTGGTTTTAACTCTGTGGCACGTTTTGAATCACTCAGTGATTCGTGATAGTTTCCTGTTGAGGAACACAGATGAAAAGAAATGACAGAGGAAAATTGATAAATCTCACATACATGATTAATCTTTGGGAGGACTGAAATAGAATACTGAACCCAAAACTTTTTTGGGAACATTTTTGTGTTTCAGTTGTTTGGTCACGTACATTTAAGAACATTTCCATCCAAATTTTTAAACGCTTTATATTTTTCCAAAATCCAGTCAGAGATTTTCTGACATTTTAAAAATATTCTAAAATCCAAACTGGCGGACCAAAGATGACAGACGTTTTGAAATCTATGACGTCATTTTAACATGACTAACCTGCGATTGCAAGTGAAATAAACTCTGTTGAATACTTTACACGGCATATAAATTGCAACTCTACAGCGTTAAATCTTTCGGACTCCTACACAAAACTCGCCCGATACCCCAGCGTCCTTCATAGACGCTGTTTGGGATCGTCACACAATCTTCCTTGCGTGACGAGCCCAAACAGCAAGGATAAAGAACTGAAGGCTAAGTTGTACAGTAACAGAGCCTTAGCACATTTTTATTTGGGTGAGAACTGTTAGCTCACGTTTGATTTACATTATTTTTCTTGTTAACACTACTTAGCCTGGGCTGTTTTTCTCTTGTAAATTTGAGCAGGCAGTTCATTTTAATTCCTTCCCCGTAGAAGTGAACGGCATTTTTAAAATTTCTTTTTGTTTATTCTTCATTTCCTTGATTTCTGTAAACCTCTGCTCTTGCTAGAATAAGAATTGAAAAATTGCTGGCACAAAATACAAGGCAACTATGTTTCATGTTCTACCAATTAAACCTTGTACTTATTTTCTACGTTTAAAAACTTTTCGGCGGACTGGCATCTGATTCAGGGGGGAGTAGAAATACTTCTAGTCGCAACTCGAAGTAACGCCTGATGGGTCACTGAACTCAAACACAGACTTTTTTTCCATCGTTAAACAACAAGACGCTAAAATATTGCTATCGTGCCGACAGAGAATCAGTAAGATTTCCAACTTCTGTCTGTACAAGATGGCACCTGAGTTAGGTTTTTTAACGCGTGATATGAATTAGGACGACAAACAACGAAGTTAAAGAGATTAATGTTGACACTAACCTCTTAAAATATTGTCACCAAAATCCAATGATTCTTCAGCAGCTGATGTGACGTCACTTTCATTTACGTCTTTGACTGGATTGCTGGCCATGACGCCTGTAGTTTGGAAATCCAAGGGGTATCGTATCATCGATTTACGAGATAGCTCTTCTCAGTAATAGAGAAAGCTTAAACGCCATACCACCCACGTGCTCTGTTATCTCTAAATTTCATGTTTCACTAGCCTCTTTTGCTGAGTAAATTATCTCCAAGTGCCTACTTATTGAGATCAACACTCAATGCATGTTTTAAGTTGAAGAGCGTCAGGAATTATTTTATCTTGTTACACTACCGTCCCTGATATTGATATGCACGTTTATTTCCCTGTTGATATGGCCTTCTGCAGAAGTCAAAATGTATTATTTATTCTGCAGCTTTGATATTTTCCCTGTCTAACTAATTAGTTTAAAACTCAATGAATACGCAGAATGATCCAGTCACTTCGAATTCCTCTACATGATCTTACGGTATACCGAGCCCTTAAGTCTCTGAATCTAGCTTCTTGAAATCTCAGTAATTGCGTAGTTGACATGTTTGGTTTTCGTTAACAACTCAACGATGTTTTGCTTAAATGGGCGTGCAAAGCAGTCGTGCGTCCATTACAAAGCTCATACATGCCACTAATGTCCACATGTACATTGTTAATTGTGGCCTTAATGATCTGTTGTAGGCTGAAAACGACGCTTTGTTCGATTTTTTTTTACAAAATTAGACCAGCAGTATTTCGGATATGGGGACAAGAGATACATACTAGGAACTGTCTTCTCGATTGAAAGACACTTGAAAGTTTCAACATTAATAGCTCTTATCGCAGTTATCAGCGGTTTGACATGCAAGCGAGGCGAAAGGGTCAATACTGCATCGTATTGACCCTTTAGCCTCGTTTGTGTGCCGCTCTAAACAAAGGAATATTTGACAGCGGGCTCAACTCCGATAACAGCTATTAAACTAGTTTTCCTGTTTGTCGAGCTAAGTTAGGAATTTCCTAGTCAACAGATAGTAGGTTAGTTTGATTTATTACATTAAATTCTTATTGCAGCGACTTCTCCAAGTGAAATTTCTCACATTGTTCTCACATTCTCGATCAGAAAGCGAACAATGCACAACAATAATGAATTACTGTTTACAACACACAAACAGATTATGCTTATAAATAACATTATTGTAAGCTAAATTGATATCTCCATTCAATATAGTTGGACTTCCTTGTTAATAGCACCTGCGAAAAAACTTACCTTTTTGTCTAAGAGAAACTGTGAAAGAGAATCATCGTCTAAATAAAAGTAGAAAAGCTTCTTGATGATTATTGATTGAAGGCTATGTGACAGAACGTTTTTCCGTGTCTCTGTCTTCTCGTACCGCTGATCGATAATTAATGAGCTACCAGCGACTCAGGAACTTTCCCAGAGGTTCGAAACGCTCGTTGTAGAAAGCCGCTGTGCGAGGTGAGTGAGGCGCAAACGCCTGCACTCATATCGTTCAGCGAATTCTCCCCATCCGAAAAAACGTTTTGAGCCTCTGTGGAGGAGAGGGTTTCAATATTGCCGAGCGTTAGTCGAGGTCGAGTGTTCATCACAGATAAATACGAAAAAAGAAAGTGTTCAATTCCAAACAGCAACACGGAAAATTCTGAAAACTTTCTATCGTGTTTCTCAGTTATCGTTGTTCATTTCACGCTTAAAAGAAGCTTACACCTCCGAGCAGTAGGTCTTGGCTCCCAATATCCTATGCGCGACTGGGCAAGTTAATATTATGCAAATTAGGGAAAAAAACGAGGAGGAAATGAGGCGAGCCTGGAAAAGAGAGAGACTACTCGCAGTCTGGTTTTGAGCCTGCGTAGCAATAGTTTCCTTCCCAAGCGCTCGAGAGGTGAACGAAAAGCTTGAGAGGCACGCAAACACTTAATGAGCTCTCTCGCGCATGGAAGTGTGTTTCTACAACGGCCACCCTAGGGACAGAGTTTACTGGCCAGTGTGGAGAGGTGACCATTGTTGAGCAAATCACTTGGCAGGGACGAAACCATATGGCCGCTGTAGAGAGGTGGCTGCTGTAGAGAGATGGCCGTTATGGGGTGTGGCCGGTAGTGGAGGTTACTTTGTAGTTTTGTAGAGGACAACCGAGAAATGTTTCTTATATAAAACGTTCGCAAAGAGCTTCCAAGCCGCTTACTAAAACTTTGGTTAGCAGCTTTCTCTTCGCTGGTGTAGCTTACTTAAGGTCCCGGATGAAACAGGGTAAACGAGGGTTGGCTTTGTCAACAGAAGCCCTTCCGTTGGTGGAATACTTGTTTCATGTGGGACGGATAAACTTTTATCAATTCGATCTTCGCCCACAAGAGACTTGGGAAAGAGATTTAAAAATATAGGTGTATAAAAGGCCATTTTCGTATTGTCGGTATTGGTCTGGAACTAGCTTGCAATGGAGGCTCATGCGGGGGAATATCATTAGAAAGAGATCAATTCCATTCACATTTAAAAAGACTCCCCGCATTAACTCAGATTATTAGAATCATCATCATTATTATTATTGTTATTATCAATATTCATTGTTATCATTCATTATTCATTCATCATTATTATCATTATAATCAAAGAAATTACAATTTCCTCGATTTTGATTGATTTTTTAAAACTCCTATTTTCCACTAATTCACTTGCCAAGTTATTATCAGACAGTTTGTTATTGGACAGTTTGTTATCGGACAGTTCAATGGGCCAATCACATTCAAAGTTGTAGTTTAAATTAACCAATCACATTCAAAGTTGTAATTACGTGCCTGCGTGCAAACGCTTGCTTTGTGTTTTTGGCGCCTAATTGCCGGTAGTAGGTGCGGTGGCCTTAGAATGTTTACATCTCCTTTGTAGGTATTTTAATGCAAATTTTCCCTATTTTCCATAACTTGGCTATTCGTCTTTTCTCGGAAATTGTAATTTTTATGATTAATTGGTAATAAGACTTCGTGTCGTCCAATTCGGTCTGTAATCATACTCGTGATTAACAAATCGGACTCCCGCTGCGCGGTCGTCCGATTTTGTTATCACTCGTATGATTACAGACCGAATTGGACTCCACTCAGTCCTATTACCATTACTTATTACCGCATTACCTCAGTTGTAAGCTAGATCAAGTCCAAAACTAGGAATACGAAAATGGTCTATTCAGTTTGCGAGCGAGGTCCAGAGGAGAAACAAGCAAATTAGGAGGGACTATTTATTCATTTCCTTTGTTTGTGCCCGATGAGGCTATCGAGCGAAAAAAAGAAAGTGAAAAAATATGCCTTCATAAATTGTTTGTTTGTGTCCTCGCTTGTAAACCGAAGATCAATATTAACATACTTTGAAAAGGCACAAAAAAAGAAAGGGAAAAAATATATGCCTTCATAATTTGTTTGTTTGTGTCGTCGCTTGTAAACTGAAGATCAATTTTTACATGCTTTAAAAAGAGCATATTGGCCAATATCGAATAAAAGCCCTCGTTCGATTTACCTAAATTCTTACATGGCACAGAGGCCTTTTTCTTATATAACTGGTCTTGTGGGAATTTCCAAACAAAGAAATCTTAGAAAATGTTTAATTTTGGACATGGATGCTGGGAGTCATGTGTTAACAACCCAAAATATCTAAGACGAAAAATATCCGAAACTCTTTTATTTAATTGTGTCTCAATGATGTATGGGACACAAAAAGGCACCTCTTAGGCTAAACGACCTACAAAAACAATTCAATTAACCTTCGATCTTTTTATCTTACAACCGACTACAGCCCTATTGAATTAGTGCTAGAACAATTTTGAGCTACTGCTGCTTAAGGGACTAGTTAAAAAGAAACTGAAAATCGTTTTGATTTTTGTTTTCAAGAAACCGAAATATGGTGTGACTCTGCCCAGCTACTATATATACTTTTTGCAAAACTGAAGCGTAATTAAATAAATTAATCAAATTCTCAATATAGATGAAGTACTATACATCACACATGGTTGAACTAAAGCGACTTTGCTGTATTATACAAGAAGTCTTCTAGTCTAAAATCTCTTTCACAAAACGTTATATAATCACCGTGCAGTGAACTGCTCTAAATGGCTGCACAAAAATGTTTGGCTCTTAACTTTGTTGATAAAACGTCACTTACGGCTTTCTCTCAATGAACTGGATAGAAACGTCCTTTTCCTACACAAAAATAAGCAATAGGTAAATTGTACTTCAATTAAACAGTTCCCACTTTACTCCTTCAATGCACTGAACTAGGTAAACACATGCAGATGGTAAAAAAAAAACAGTTCCCGCTTACGATGTGGATATTATTTCTTTGCACCAAATTTTAGAGTGACGTCATCGCCAATAAGAACAAAAGGTGCCCAGTACTTTAAATCACTGAACTTGTCTGATTCTCTGAGACATTTCATGGCCAGGTTTAGGGACTCGCTTGTACTTCTTCCAACCACAAGGTGAGAATAGAAGTTTCTCATAAACTCCAGCGTGGCCTCGTCATCGATCGCCCAGAGAGAGACTAGAACGGAACGAGCACCAGCACCCATAAAGGCACGTGCAATACCGACCACGCCCTCTGCTTTGATCTCTCCTCGGCCACTGTGACAGCAACTAAGTACAACCAGTCTTGCCCTCAGTTGAACGCTCAGCACATCTGACACTGTCAAGACGAAATCTTCATCCTTTGGGATTGGCGTTGCTCGTGTTGGGTCTGGAGTAAGGGCAATCTCACTGGTTTTTATGTTGCCATGCGCTGCAATGTGTACAAGAGCTACCGAACTCAGTTGTCGTAGCACTTCAGCTTTTGTAGCCTTCTTCCCAATCAGTGGTGATACATCGAGAATCTTACCGATCATTTCTACTTCCATTTTGGCGAACTTGAGCTGCTGTAGCAGTTTCTGCCCCTCGCTGTTGGTAACTTCTGCCACCCACGGATCTCCCACAAGTAACGCACCACTCCTACAGTGGTATTCCTCAGGACAATCAGCAATCATCTTCAAACTCGTCAGGGAGGGAATCAGTCGGATTTGAAACGATTCACAGAGGTACTTGGAATCAGAGTCCTTGAACGCGGCATAAGGAGCTAGCCACAGTGGACCATCCGGGACAATGATCAGTTTATTTCCTTGAAGCAGGTTTGAAATGGGCCTGATTACGATGTTATACAAGGAGCTCAGAGTTCTCTCCTGTAGTGTAGACGCTGGTAGCGAGGTTCTCTCAGCAGATGTCTCATCAAAGAAGGTATCCTCTCTTAACGCATTCATGGAACGGTCCTCGCAGCTGACACCATCACGAACACCAATGCTGCTGTAGGCATTTCGTACCAAGACCCGAAAAAAGGCAGTAGCATCATGGGCGAATACTTTGCGTCTAACAGCCTCGGGTTTTCCCTCTACGATGACCCAACTAGTGATAGTGCCTTCGTCAAGAGCCTGAAAGCCTGTGCTTGATGGAATGCACTTCAGCATTTCAAAATCCGCCGTGTCTTGTCCTCGTCTCTCGGACTGACTTGCAGGAACGCCATATTGAGATTCCATGAGATCAGTTAGAGCTTGGGCTCTTCCCTCCTCAGCAGCAAACAAAGCTTCAACAACCTTATCCTCTTTGAATAGAATTCGCCATAATGCATTGTAAGGAAAATGATTTTTATGTCGAAAGTTAATTTTCCACTCGTCTTTAGATCGAAGAAGACTTCTCACATCGTTGAACAATGTTACACTAGATTTGTAACATTCTTGTGCTTCAGATAAACGACCCAGCGATTCAAAGCTGTTACCTAGTACTTGATAGGCATTACCTTCCATATCCTTGTCTCCCACTTCTTTGGCAATATCAAGAGAGACCTTATAGTAGCTTATGGCTTTGTCTAACTCTCCTAGTCCGGCAAAAGCACGTCCAAGATTGCCAGTGGCACGTCCTTCTGCTGCCTTCTCTCCAACTTCTTTGGCAAGACCAAGAGCTAGCTTGTGGTGTGCAATGGCTTGCTTGAACCTATGGAGCGTTTGGTAAACAGTACCAAGATTGTCGTGTGCACGGCCCTCTCCGGTCTTATCACCCACCTCTTTAGTAATACTAAGATGTAGCTTGTGGTATTCGACGGCCTTTTTAAACTCACCGAGTCTGCTATGATCATTGGCAAGGTTGCCATAGGCACGTCCTTCCCCAGCCCAGTCTCGTATTTCTTTGCTGATGGCAAGGTCTATGTTGTGGTATTTTTTGGCTTTTTCATAATCGCCGAGACTGAAAAATGCATTGCCAAGGTTGCAATGCATAAGTCCATTCACAGCTTTGTTTCCGGACTCTTCGGCAGTACTAAGAGTTAGAAGAAAGTTGTCTATAGCTTTTTTGAAGTCACCGAGCTTGTAAAAAGCACTGCCAAGAGCGCCATATGCCGATGATTCATCATATGTGTTTCCTAGTTCTCTGGCAATACGGAGACGCAGATTGTAGAATTCAATTGATTTTCTTAGGTCCCCGAGATGGTAATAAGCATTGCCAAGGTTGCCACAGGCACGTCCTTCCATGTCTTTGTCTTTCACCTCTCTGGAAATACTAAGATGGCGATGATAGTATTCCAAGACTTTTTCAAAATCTCCGAGATTGAAATAACCGATACCAAGATCCCCATACGTATCTCCTTCCCAGGCCTTGTTTCGTAGCTCTTTAACAATAGCAAGACGTAGATGGTGGTATTCAATACCTTTCCTGAAATCGCCAAAGCCATAAAATGCATTGCCAAGATTTGCATACGCGCGCCCTTCGGCAGCCTTGCTTCCTATTTCTCTGGCAATAGCAAGATCAAGGCTGTGGTATTCTTTAGCTTTTTTGAAATCGCTGAGTCCGAGGAAAGCAAGACCAAGATTGGCATAGGCGCACCCTTCCTCAGCCTTGTTTCCCGCTTCCTTGGCCTTTCTAAGATGTAGGTTGTGGTAGTGCAGGGCTTTTTTGAAATCACCAAGCTTGTAGAACGCAATGCCAAGACTGCTATACGCTATTCGTTCATCCTTCTTGTGTCCTAGCTCTTTAGTAATAGAAAGGTATTGTTTGTGGTAGTCTATAGCCTTTTTGAATTCGCCTCGCATGGAAAACATGGCGCCAAGAAAAGCACACCTAGCTCCTTCACCTTCCTTGTTTCTCGCTTTCTTGGCCTGGAAAAGAAGTTTGTTGAAATCTAGTTGAACTGATCCATTGTTTTCTCCTGTAAGCCTATGCCTATTCCATTTCTTTGTAACGTAAAACATCAATTCCTTCATTAATCTGTCAGATAAAATCACGACGTGTGATTTGCTCTGCGATGAGAGGCATGATCGGCTTATCTTATGTAGGATTTCTGGGTATTATAATGTCTAACAAAACGCAGGGCAAAATTGCAGCATCTACAGGAAGATGGAATTCATCCGTGTGATTACGCTGTTACACAGATCCAATCTGAGAGAAATCTGTTCCTGTTACTTCACAACTGTATCGATAACGTTTTGCTCCCATGCTTTCGTGCAATAGACTTGTAAGAGTTTGCAAGTTCCCACAAAAAGTAGAACTAGTTTTCCTAGAAAAACGTTGACCCTCTAGGTAAGGGTGTAACGATTCATGTTCCTTTCGATTCGATTCGATTTCGATTATTGCCTTTCGGTTTCGATTATTTCGATTCGATTATGCAAAATATTAATGATTTTTAATTCTTGCAAGATGATACACAATGTAAACAACATGTACCCTAAACTCTCAATGTGAGGATACAATAGTCTTTGACTGCAACACTTCTGACTTTTCATCAATGCTGTGTTGACTTTTTTAAGTGCGCGCTCATGCTTGAGGTCGAAGCGGCACAATACTTGAAAGTTGCGAAGCAAATTTTGCAGATAGTTCTAGACTTGTCTGTTGTTCCGTCTTTAGTCGGAAAACCATAATATTTCCACACTGCGGATCGAAAAGAAGCAGGCGGATTCACAATCGCTTGGTCGTTCGTCGCCATGTTTGAGAACGTGGCAATGAGCACGCACATGGTTTGCCTTATTTGGAAATTCTCAAAGGGTGGTAGAGGGGCAACATTTTTACCAAGCAACATGGCGCAAGAACTGCAAATTAGCGTCTTTGATCGATTGTCAATGAAAAACGCACATCTTATTGAGATGTGGATTCTAAGTTTACAATATAATGACTCATTGAGGGCACTTTTGGAAAGGTATGCAAAAAATCGAACTAAAATCGAAACGTGGAATCAAATAATCGTGAATCGAACCGAACGGTCATAATCGCGATTAATCGAGAATTCGATTAATCGTTACACCCCTACCTCTAGGTGATTCTGAAAGATTTGTTTCACCATCGTTGGTTGATAGGCTTTGTCCAACCAATCATAGCACATTGAATAGTTTCATAAACAACGACTATCAGACTTACCTCGCCGTTTCCACTTTGAATTTCTGAATGACCCTTGCCTTTGTTGCCTCTGCTTGATTCGTGCAGCTTGTTTTGTTCTTTGACAGCCTTAATCCTTAATTCCAGCAAACTTGAGTTCTTTTTGTCAATCTTCTTGGAATCAAGATATGTAACGTGTCATGCATGTCGGCATATTATTCTGAACAATTGTCTGACAAGAGATGAGATATTATTTTGTATGCATAGAAACCAGCATATGAGGGCTCTTAAAATTGGGCTTCATCTAAAAATGTTACTCATTTTTGCCTGTGAAAATTTCCTTTGAATTCTAGGTTAGGGGCAATTACTATTTAATTCCGGAGATCAACTTGAGTTAGGATCTCATCTCTCATTTACACCCTGTTTCATAACTCCTCTTACACCTTTTGAATGGCCTCCTGTCTTTTTGCCAAAAGAATAATTAAGCCAAAATGATTATGACCAGGAAAACTAGCAGTAGCTCGCTTTTTTATGAAATGACTTTTTATGAAAGGTTGTGATCAATGCAGAAACACAAAGAGAACATCTACGAACATTTCTTTAATGTTGTTAGTTTATTGATGACTCGAGATAATAAAGGATACAGCTAGTCCCTTATCACACCACGCGATGGCTTCTTCAAATCGATTCAGCTCAACACAGGCACTCGCTCCTAGCAATAAATAACGAAAGAAATATTTATTGGCACACTGATATGTTCCAAGCCTTCCTGGATACAGTGCGTAATCTGATTGGCTTTTGAAACGCTGTGGGGCGGTTGTGCTCGTGTATGATCTGGATTCAGATTTCAGAGACAATGGATCTTTCTTCAAAATTTTGCGAAACTTAAACGGGTCTTGGGAATTCAGATGTTCCACTCAATAGAAATTCACGTACTCGGATTTTTTACCTAGATTGGAGCCCCCAATCTAGTTAACTGCACGCGGAAACATTTATTTCTTGAGCAACCGTAAGTGTTATTCTTTGTTTTGCATACTCTGTCGTGTATTTTATCAAAGAAATCATACCTCTCACAATTGCCTTCAAATAGTTTGGTTGCAATTCAGTGGCTGTCCTTGCATCAGTAAGTGAATCATGATAATTTCCTGTGAAAAAATGTCGACTAGCATTTAGATCATTTTATTACAGCCGGTTACATTGGTGTCACTGTCTCAATTCTGATTGGCTAAAAGCACCCAGCTAATTCTTGCTGGCACTGTTTGATTGCGTCATATCTGCAGGCACAATGGTTTTTATATATGTAGAAGTGACGTCATACATACAGAGAATAATTTTCATACATGTAGATGTAAAGAACGGCGCCTACTTTTGTTACTGCGCAGACATTCTGCGCATGACGCAAGGCATGGCTTAACCACCACAAGCGCGCCAGGGTTGGCATTGACGTAATCAACTACCCTACCAAATACACGAATAAAATGAAAGCAAACTTTTCGTACTGTGATTAGTTTCTAGTTGTGAGGAAACGTTATTCCGACTATATTTTAGCTGAACAAGAGAAGGCTATAAGAGAAGCTAAAAGCGCTGCTGCAACGATTTTGTTTGCATGTTACCATTTACCATGTAGTCTTAAGGTCTTTATAATTGTGTTTACTTTTTTGTATGTAAAGGCGAATTGTTAGGAAATATGTGAAGAAATATCCTTTCCTTCTTCATTCAGAAAAATGCTGATGCCAGCATTTTTCTTTGTGGATTCCAGTAGCCCTTGCAAAGATCCACTTTTTCAGCATGGTTCTAATCTGGCGCAAATACTTTTGTATTTAGTAGGCAACGTCCTTAACTAGAGTAAATGTTAACATTCCGTAAACTTGTCCTTTCTGCTGTTCTGAAGAACTTTTCAAAATGCTTACAATATAATATTTTAAATCTCTTCTCTCGAAGAACTTTTCAAGAACTCTGCCTTTAAGAGGGCAAGTTTCTAAAGAAACTGTGGTGCTGCGTCGGTGGGAGTATTACAAGATAATTTGGTTTTATCGACTGGGTTAATTGATAATGTGAATTGGCCACCGTAAAGAGATTCGGAAGCTGGCGTTTCGAGCGTTAGCCCTTTTGTCGGAGCGAATCAAGGAATTTAGACTTAAGTCCGATAAAACTTCTTGGATGCAGTTAACAGCGCACAAAACAAAAATAAACTCCGAGAAAGTTAAAAATTCTCACCCAAGTAATATTGAGCAACCGCCCTGTTACTGTACAGTTTGGCCTTCAATTCTTTATCCTCGCAGTTCACGTTAATTCCTTCAGTGTAAAAGTAAACTGCGTTGCTGAAATCTTTCTTTCTGTACTCATCATTGCCTTCATTCTTGTAAACCTCTGCTATTGCTAATGAAACAGAATTGAATTGAATCATTTGTCATGTATCATTTTCGCGCGATATTTAAGAAATAGAAAACATGTGCCGTGTTTCTATCGAGTTATAGAAACACGAGTGAAAGTTTGGGAGAACGAGAAATGCTGTGAGAACAAGAGCCGCAGGCGAGTGTTTCCACAGCTTTTTCGAGTTCTCCCAAACTTTCACGAGTGTTTCTATAACTCGATAGGAACACGGAGAACATGTTTTCTATTTCTTTTAGAAAATACCGCGACGAAGAAAAAGAAAAACAACATCTTTACTTCGATTATCAAAATGTAAATTCTCTTTGTTCGCGCCATCATTACGTCAACAGCTTGTGCTAGTTCTGTGTTTCTATCGAGTTTTAGTATAAATCTACTAGCGTTCTATCACGAATAACGTCCTCTGATTGGCTACGCTACCCACGTTCTATTCTGTGATAGATAGTGAGTAGCGTAGCAGCGCGCACTAGGGGCCGTTTCTTTGTGTTTTTGAAGTGTCTTTGAAGAGGATTTAGATTAAATTTTTGAACGACTAGTAGATTTATACTAAAACAATTAGATTATTCGCTCTCGATTTCTATGCGTGATAGTTGACTCGGGCTGCGCCCTCGTCAACTATCACGCGATAGAAATCTCGAGCTCATAATCTAATTGTTTATTAATAGAAACACGGTTTTAAACCAATCAGCATGCGTATTTGCTTTGGGTTATTTTCTAAATAATAATATGAAAATGGCATGTATATGAAATTTGCCACAAGGGGTATGATAGTTAATATGCGATGAACAGTCGACTCCCGATAACTCGAACCCTCGCTAACTGGCACGAAAATCGATTTCCCATGGATTTCCGTCATACTTTTGCTGTAATTTTATCTTCGGTAACTCGAACCTCCCGCTAAGGGACTAATGATAAATCATAGGGGAGGTGGTGGGTCGGAGCATTTGAAAAAGTGATGGTTAGAAAACACATGACCAACCCCTTCCATTTGGTACAAAACTGAGCGACCCGCCCGTAAACGAAGGCTGAAAATTACATGACCCTTCCCCTATAAAATGCGTGCCTATTCCTGTTATAAAACAGGATGACCCACCTCCATGGGTAGCTGAAAATTGAATGATGACCAATTCCTTGCCAAGGGCCCACAAAACGGACGATCCAGCCCCTCTCTCCTCCACTACTTTTTGACCAGTCGCTAACTCGAAGCAATTTTCGTTTCCCTTCAGGTCATTTTCCATATAATTTTACCCTCGATAACTCGAACCATGTTTGTCAATAGGTGACAACTCAATACAATCAGTACGTATACTGTATGGTCCAAAACATTGAAACTATTTCTCGAAAAAGGAAATCGCATGAACTCTGTAGCATTAGCCCAACGTTGACTGCATCACATATGACATCTGATATGATACATACGACGGCGAAATAATTGGTGCTATGAAATGGTCGTGTATGGATCTATATATGTGTCGGCAATCTCGCTTTGTTTTAGGACTAAAGAGGCGAGTAGTACTTTAAACTCCCCAGTTAGAACCCGAAATTATTTAAGACCCATTCATAACGGGCTGTTTTTGGTCTTTGTCCTTTCATGACCGGAAAGGGAGGGTGTGAGATCGTTATTTGCCGCCATAACTCCAAGGTGAAACTTGGAGGGCGCATAGTTTGTCCAAAAATGAACAAAAAGTTGAATGTTACTGCCAGAAAGCTGGACATTTTGGATAAAAAAAACACAGGAAAATGCAATCAAACATAAGAACAAAAATAATACACAAAAAACTCGAGGGTACTTTCTGTCAAGATCCCCTTCAGGCAGAATAGGATTATATATTTAAAATGTACCTTGGAGTACGAACAGTAACGTAACAGCATCGGAGAGTCTAGAAACGTTGTACTGTAATGTAAATCCCTCAGAAACGAAAGTAAAATTTCATTAAATCAATCTTCTTTAGACATTTCTCCTCACCTCTTAAAGTGTCGTCATCAAAATCCAATGTTTCTTTAGCACGTGGCGTGACGTCACTCTCACTCGCAACCTTGGTCGAACTCCTCGCCATGAATGCTGGGAGTATTTACAGCCTGCCGTGCTTCGTGAATGCGTCTGTTAAGGCTGTTACAAATCCGATGACCACAGGGACACATAACATTGAATTTAAGGAGGGGGTAAACGTGAATTTAAGTGAAATTTTGGTAAGTTTAAAGAGAGGTTGAAAGGGAAACACCACCTACCAATTTTTAATTTCAAAGTCTCATTTTAAAACAACAACAAATCTTCAAAATTTCCTCTTTTCATCAATTTTACTAATCCTTTGAGAAAAACTATTTCTCTCCAAATATACCTAAAATTCCCCCCAAAACTTACAAAACAACCGAAAACATAGATATGTGAGATGAGCAGAGAGATTCTTGATTGCTTGAAACGTAAACAAGATATTTGCATTAAAAACATAATACCCAGCCAAAATACGGCTTCCATGTTAACCCCCGCCTTAAGCCTTTGTTTTTAGGTAATATTTTTCAAACTTACTAATAATTCATTAATGACTTCCATTATTAAAGTGCACCTAACCCCCAAATTTTTTTCGCCAAAACGAGTCGAATCTACTTATTATTTGAAATAGTTCTGCTAAAAAAGTTTGGATTCAGTTAAATCCTAGATTTTCTGTGCCGCGACGAAATCTCGAAAAAAGCACCAAAACGCCGCCATTTTGTTCCGCGACCGAGTTTGGGGAGAATGGGTCCAGCGGCTGTTGTGACGTCTACCCAGGAAGCTTCTTCTGTCCTCTCATTTCCTTCAGAATGGTGCAGTACACATCAGAAAAGTGCACAGAAATGCCTTCCATAATTGCTATCGACTGTTGTAGCAAAATCCCAGATTTAAGGAAGGATATACTGTACGATTTTCTAGCGATTATCGGTCAATGATACAATAAAGACGTAAACGATGGGTTGATTTTGTCGAACCGAAACAAGCAAAGTGAATCTGTGAGAACCATTGAAGAACCCTCACTGGAAATATTACTTCCGCAGGCTTCCAAACGCTATTTTCAAAATATTGTGCTTAGAGCCAACCAGCAGTTTCTAGAAATACTACCGACAACCTAATCTTCTAATGCCGCAGTAGTTATAACATAGCCGGCAAAGTTATGTGATCAATCACTGAAGAGGCGTCACGGCCGATGTATACTGCCATGAAAATAGGTCGCAGCTATGCGCCGCCAGCCAACATTTATTTCTCTTTCGATTTAGATAACAGTCGAAGATTAATTCTTTAGAATTACATGATAACAAAATTGTTAGAGTCACAGAATTTTTCGAAGGTTTGGACTTCAGCAGAGCGACAAACATTCTGTGCAATAGTATCGAAAACATGACCGCGTTACATCTGCGGACCGCTTAGGAAACACATCCATTTCGCTTATCCGACAAGTTTCATTTGCATTGGTTATTTGGAGTTACGACCTAAAACGTGTGACAATGTGAAATCGGTAATTGCATGAAATGTTTCCTTCGGCCTCGCCTTCCGCAGCTTTAAAAATACATGTCTAAACAATTCTACGATTTTCAATCGATCGAAGCCAGTGCTTTAATCGCGGTCAAAGTATGTGCCAGGCCAATGCTTAAACAGAACTGAGTAAAAACAAGCTTTATTTCCATCGAGTTGATGGACTAAACGTTAAAAAGCACGGCCGGAAATAGAAGCTCGCTTCTGCGAAAGGATCAAGTTTTTATAGAACAAAGAGCCACTCAAAGAAGACCTACGTGTGGAGGTCATCAAGTCTCGAAAACTGCAACACTTACGTCGCTCCTATAAACATAAAGAATTCCATACAGTAAAATTCAAAGTAGATTTAATAGAACAACCGTACCTTGACAAAACACATTCTCGCTCAGGATAAATGTAAACGGGCTATAAACAGGCGTGGGAATCTTGTGTTTAGGTGACGAAATTACCTTCCAACTGACTCAAAGCAGTCCTTGAGTTTTCTTTCCTGCTTTTCGTCTTCCTGCTACTCCACTTCGCATCGGCTAGGTTTCCATTCCTAAGCAGCTCGTCCGCAAATAAAACTTCCCCGTTGTCTTGAATATTGCAAATTGCTCTCAAAGTTCCAAGCAGTGAGTTCACAGTTGGCAAGCGTGCTCGATCGAAGTTTATTTTGGAGACTTAACTCTGACTCCAGTGACGAAAAAGAAATGATTTTGAAACAAAACATGCTCGTTTTAGTCCCAAAATATACTGGAACTATTAGATTTGCTTTCCATTTTCTCGAGCAAATACCAACAAATACAGAGAGCTGACTGAGACGCTATTGTATTTGGTTCCTGGGTAGACGTCATCAGTGACCGTCGCCCCAGACTCCCTAAAACTCGGTCGCGAAACACTTCAAGCGCTACTTTGAAAACTTTGAAAGGACACAGAAAATCGAGGATTCAACCAAATTTATAAATTTTTTCGCCCAGGTGCTTCGAATAACAAGTGGATTAGTTTGAGCAAAACTGAAAAATTGAAGGCTAGGTGCACTTTAAACCTGATGAATTCTTTTGAAGAGTTGAAGGACAAATTGGCTTTTACGAAAAAAAAAAACCTTTCAAAAAGACATCATCCGCAAGACATGTGAATTGTTTCGATTTCGTTTCATGTAAGCCATGGGTCGCATTAGAGCGAATTATATTTTGAACGGTCCGAAAACCCAAAAATGTCGCGCCAGATCAAATTTTTTTCGGGTTCGCTTTTCCGGTCGCACACGAAGCCACACGACAAGGGTAAATTCTTGTGTAAACATTGATAAAACGCTTTTGTAAACAATTATGTACATAGCTCTGCAGCAATTTCCTTACATAAACATGCAATTGACGTTTTTAATTAATTTTTGTTTTCTTTGGGCGATTTTACATTCACGATTTAACATTCATTCATTCATTTTACAAAAACGTGCCTGCAAAAGCCATACACATCGGCGTCTTTGATCTTTTTGGTCCACAAGCAAACCGACACTCCTTTCCGGTTTTCATGTGACGTCATCATTTTGTAAAATTGAAAATTACTAATCCTACTGAAAATTTAGTTTCATCAAATGTAAGACTCTCTAGTAACTTGGCGTTTTACTAGGTTTAAGTTCGACAGCGTTCTTCATTTTGTAACAGAGCGCGTTTGAATTTCCAAGTTGCGTTGTGTGACATCAAATGGCAGCCCGAGAAGGCTCTTGCGAAGGTCAAAAGATGAGTCATCGCTTAAGATTTTGAAAATTGAAAAGTTCTTGCTCAAGAAGAAGTACTAATTTCAATGGATTAAAGTTCTAGGGTAATAAATAGCAAAATTCAATGACAGATGTTTCTGTTACTTTACGGCCGCCATGTTTGTGTCCCTCCGAGGGACACAAACATGGCGGCCATACAAAGCTCTGTACAATTGGTTGAAGCACTTTTCCAAATAACGAGCGAATGAAAAACCGCACAGACCTCAACCTTGGCGAGGTTGTTTATATAACAATCATCTATCATATCCCTGATTTTATTTTTGATGGCGTGACAGTACAAACCAGCAATTTTTTTCCAAAATTTGCTCGTAGGGGTCGCATTAGGAAAAACTCCAAGGTTGATCGAATTTTTTGTACAACAAACAGAGTGCGCTCTAGTGCGATCTCGTTTTGTGAATTCACGAAAACCAGCTGTCATAATTACGCAATACCAGCCGGAAACAACTACAGATGCAAATTCTGAAAAAAAGTGTTGGGTTTATTTTGAGTCGAAATGTTTAATTTCATAGATGCGATTTCAGGGCGACATCCACCGGTCGAATGGTAGTCTCAAATCTGATGCAAGGCTCGATAGGAATGTAGCTTGAGCAGTAAGTACCTTTACAACACACTGCTGAGGCCCTCCAAGGGGTAAAAGCAACAAGCGACACGACCCTGAAAACCAGAGACACGGGAATTTCTAATCAGCGACAAGCGAATCGAATGCGCCGCTAAAATTCGACAGCGACACGAGAAGCACTAGAAAAGACAGCGACAGTCTGTAAATGTCAGAAACCTGTGTGCTTTTCCACTGAATAAATTAAAAAGTCAGCCTTGTAGCGTGAGTGACATATGGCTTCATGCAGTGAAACGACAGCGACATTTGCTTCCGCTGGTTAGGCGACATCTCTACACGAAAGGATGCGACATGGTGATGCGACTACCCCCTTGGAAGGCCTCACTGATAGTATAAAGAGTGGATATCGTTCGTTACTTACTCTTTCTCTAAGTCAGGACATTGACGCGGTCTGTGAGTTCAACCCACCTCCTCTCCTTTCTCCACCTAAAATTATCGTATTACATTTATTTTAAGGGGACTGCTTTGCCAGGGTCCTCTTGTTCGCCAGCGGCGAGGAGCGTCAGAGCGAGTAGTGATGGTCACCTTCGCGGCTTCGCCGCTCAATTCTGTCGCCCGTAACGAGAAGAAACCTCTGGCACCCAGGGTATCCTTGCTGCGATCTCTCGATATTACAAGGGCACAAAGATAAGCGATTCCTTTAAAGTGAACCTTTGCATCGAGAAACAAGAACGCTAGTGTTACAGCTAAACAGGACCGAACAGAATCCATCATATAATTGGGTCTAAAAACAAACCGAACGGAGCGATCAATAACTCCTTACTTACCTGTCAAACGACTGGCTCACCGGTGAAACTATTCAAGAATCAATTCAGAAACACCGTAGTAATGGAAGAAAACTGTTCAAACTTTTGTTTGTATAGGACAGGAATATAAACTGAACTTCGGTCTGCCATAACATCACGTGATAAATCTATTTCGATTTCGATTCTAAAGGGTCACCCAAGGGGAAATTCCCTTTATTATCACGCAACATTATATAGCAAACATTTTGTACATTTAGGAGAAACTGGTCGAAAACAACTAGGTGCACTTAATGAAACGTACTGAACATTCCAGACCTATGTTTTCACAGAAAAAAAATTCAAGTAAAATTTGAGAACAGTGCAAATATGAGAATCTTGCTCACCTGAACAAAACTGACGCTTTTACAATTTTCCTCAAGCTATGCTGAAATGTTCGGCTTCGTTTCAAAATGTTAAGTCAAACCACCCCAATATGGCCACCTTGGAGGCAGAGGAATGTGGCCGTTGTAGAGAGGTGGATGTTATGGGGAGGTAAGGATGTCACTGTGATATGACAAATGTTTTTATTTAGGGGTGCAACATTCTTACCTTATTATGAAACTGAAACCATTAAGAAAGCGTAGAAATATTAATGAAAAATTTTATCAAAAATATTAATAATAAAATTATAAAACTCTGTTTTACTTTATTTACAGATATCCAAACCACTAAAATGCACGAATATGACTTCCTTTGTTAAACCGGATAATTTTTTACGAGTTTAAAGAGGAAATTGTTTTTTTTATGGGAAAAAAGAGACACAGCATCACGATAGGTTAACTTCTTGGATGTCAGCCAAGGGGAAATTTCCTTGTATTATCGATCAGTTGACACCACTTGAAAGGGCCAATTGCATAACACAAGCAAGGGGAAATTATGAATAACATAATGAGTAAAAACTTCCATAAATGCGGTTTCAGGGAGATATAGTTGAACATTTGTCCTTTAGCGGCAGTCTCACATCTGAAGCAAAATTCAATACACACAGATTCCAGATTCTTCGACCATTACAACATCAGAACTATATGGGCTGTATTAATCAAGACTCGTTACTCGGTAAGGAGGAAACTCAACAGAACTTTAATCTGAGACGAAGCACTGCTACACGGCCATATTGTCAAAATGAAACAACAACTCGAGCACATGGTCGAACTTAATGCTGATTGGTTGATTTAGACAATTAGTAATAATAATAATAATAATAATAATAATAATAATAATAATACTTTATTTATATAGCGCTATTTCCCTTTAGCCCAATAGCGCTTTACAACAATCGTAATTCGAAAAAAAGATACAGTATATCGTTACACCCTTCCTTGTTTAAGAAAAGGAAACTAATCACTGGTGAATACAAAACAATAAAACTAAATGATCAAACAGCAATGTCCTCAGTTCTTGAAACTTAGAGGAATGGTAAACAATGTCACTTAGCAACAACAAACTCCTTAAGGTAACTTGGTGGTCGGGACATTCGGCCACTTCGGGTAACTGGACGATCAACTGGTTTGGAGGGTGAGGACTGCTCTGGCACTTTAACTGTCTGGGAACTGCTCTCAGGTTCCTTGGAACAAGTTGTTTCTCTAGATTCTTTAAGTGGTGGTACCTCCAGAGGCTGAGGGGCACTGGTTCTCGGAGCACTGACAACAGGTTTGGGGATGGTTAGACTTTCCGACAGGCTACTCAGGGTTGCTCCTTATGCACGCTGGCTCCTTACTGCTTCTGAGGTGTCTTCTATTTCTCCTGAAGATCTTTCCATCCTCAGTCCTGACTTCATATGATCTCACATCCACTTGCTGCTGTGCACGAGCTTTGAACCTTCGAACAGACCTATCTGTAGGCTTTACACGCACAATTTCTCCTTTGTTCAAGGGGGGAAGTTCCTTGGCACTGATGCTGTAGTGCTTGGCTTGCAGTTGCTTTCTCTTCATGAGCTTTCCTTGGACGTTCTCAACTATCTTGGGTTTGAGAAGCTCACTGGTCGTAGGAATCAGAGTCCTAGTACGGCTACCAAACATTCTTTAAGATGGAGACCCTTCCAGGTTTTCAGAGGGTGTATTTCTCCATGTCAATAGAGCTAGGTAGAAGTCTGTTCCAGTTGCCTTAGATTTCTTCTGCTGTCTTGATAACAGTTGCGACCTTTCCATTGCTTTGTGGGTAATGTGGAGAGCTAGTAACATGTTCAATGTCATAGCTTGTCATAAACTGTTGGAACTCATGAGAACTATAGGGTGGACCATTGTCACTCTGCAGCCTGTTGGGAATTCCATGTGTGGAGAAGTGTCTTTTCAGGGTTCCGATCACTTCATTGCCAGTCTTGTCCTTAAGATGGTCGATTTTGAAGGAGCTGGAATAGTGATCCACTATGCAGAGGTAGTCTCTGTTTTCAAAATGGAAGATGTCGCATCCAACTGTTTCCCACGGACGGTTTGGAATTTTGTGCGAGTAAGTGGTTCCTTCTTCTGATCTTTCTGGTAAGTAGCACACACGTCACACTTTGCTACGTAGCAAAAATTTTGTTCTTGAACTTTGACTTATCCACGGCGTTGGCGGTGTGATCCAAAGACACAGACAAGATCTCTTCTTCTGAAGAATAAGAAGACTCTGTAGTGTAAGCGAGCTAGTTCACTTTCTTGCGTTTAGACTTCTGAGAACGCTTCTTCTTAAATTCGCGGGAATTCTTGGAACACTTTGCTGCAAAATGATTGAGTTTTCCACACGAAGAGCATGTTTTTCCGTATGCAGGGCACTTGTCTCTTTTCCGCTCATGCTTTTTACCACAGTATTTGCATTCGGCGCTTAGCTGATCTTTTGGACCTTTACCATTTTCTTTGGGTACCATCGGCGTCTTAAGCTTGGAATCGTCTTTCTGGTTGACCGCGTTTGCTTCTTGTTCAGTAGTTTGGCTCGGCGCCCTGTCTTTCAGCTGTGCGGCGATAGCTTCATTCGCCCGACAGATGTCAACAGCGTTAATCTGGATTCTTGGAGTAGTTTTCTTCGTATGCCATTCTGACGGAGACCACAAACGATTCTATCGCGGATAAGATCATCTTTCAAGGTCCCAAACTCGCAAGTTTCGGCGAGCGCTCTGAGTGTAGTGATGTAAATGTCGATTGATTCCGCTGCCTGTTCCTGCGAGCGGTTGTTAAATTTATATCTCTCGTAGATAATGTTTGTTTTCCCGATGCAATGATTTGCCCATAACTCCAGCACTTTGTTTATGTCTGCGTTTTCTTCATCGCTTTGAAACGGAAGGCCATTGTGGACTTCGAGAGCATCCTTGCCGACACAAGTAATAAATGTGGCTACGCGAAGGCGGCTTGTTTTCTTTCGCAATTCGGTGACTTCTTCATAGGCATCCCATACCTGTCGCCACTGTTTCTATTCTTTGGATAGATTTTCACAGCGAATCTGTAGTTTCGGAAGTAAAGAAACGTTACACGAGAATGTTGTAGTGGGGCTCGTATCGCTCGTCGAGGGCGGAGTAGCATTTCCCCCCTCCCGGCTGGCATTTTGTTTACACTTGTCTGCTTTCGAGTCTTCGCTGGACGAATCACCTGAACGTGTCGAGCTGCACGGAAATGCTATTTTCAGCATTGCGCACGTCAATATTTCAAACTCGAAGGAGTGTAAAATAACAGGTATTTTTAGTCATAACAACAATATTTCCCATGTTTTGTTAGCTTGATACATTCATACATACATACCGGCTTAGTACACTAAACGTTTTATAAAAGCTTGACGTGTGCTGCAAAGGAATCTCAGGGTAAAAGCTTAACCACCCACCCCTCGGCTCCGCCGTCAATGTACTAAAAGCAGCGCCAAATCGTCAATATGCACTTAATACACGTATCACCTGGGTCCCCCGAAATTGTATTCCCCGCCTTTCGTCTTTCGAGACTCCATTTATGAAATCCCGAACACCTGTTGAGGAAATATTTTCAAGGATGGGATTATTTTGACTACATATAACACTAGGTCACTGGGATATATTGAGGCCACTTACTTACTAATTCACTACAGGACTATTCGTAAAGCAAACTTGACAGTTGCATCATCCTCGGGTGGAGGCCTTGAAATTGATTGACAATTTCGACCAGTTCGACAGGGATATATACTTGATATGCATTAGAGCCAGTGAGTAGGGCCTACTCTCGCCCATCTCATGTAATTGTTCAGCCTTCTCATTGTGCTGATTGAACGCTCACACTCGCATGCAAGATGTCACTGGAAGAGTGGCTGTAATCTTGAGAAGAATGTACAGGTTAGGGTGATGTTACAGTATCAGGATCACATGCTTTCAAGGACGCAGCGCATGAATCAGCCGTAATTATCCCAGCTTGCACCTTGATCGGCTTCCTCCACTGTTTGCTAAAAGCTGAAAATGGACAGTTTGTGTTTACAGTCCTCCATTATTGACCTCCAAAGGGGGTTCGTTAGAACCCCTCGAACGCCCCCTCCTACGCTCCTGAGTCAAGAATTATATTTTGCAAAATGGTAAATAAATCAACGTTTTATGTAGCGAAAAATGTGCCGTGTAGTTAATTAAGATAACACGAAACAAGGAAACAGTTTTACTTCTTAGAACATCGACCGGCTGGATTGAATTATATAAATATATTTCGTTTGACCTGTGTAAAGTTTAGAATAGGACTGGAGAATTTCAAAGGTGTAGTTGTCCGTGTTTGGTTTATTATAGCGATGACCAGCGACCGCCTTTCTTTCCCTTCAGCTTAGATCGACAAAATTATTCGTTGCCTCTACTCCGGTGAAAGAGTTTGTGTCACAGGTGGTCACATGACCAGCCGAAACCAGGGTCTTTCTCCCAACGACAAGGGAGAGACAGGAGAGAGACCCTGGGAACGACCTTGATTCTAAGGGTCAACGGAGGGGAAATTCCCTTTATCATCTCTTGGGGTTTCGTCGTTACGTCACAAATAAAATTCACGTAACATTAT
The DNA here is from genome assembly GCA_964020085.1 of Micromussa lordhowensis. NCBI lineage: Eukaryota > Metazoa > Cnidaria > Anthozoa > Scleractinia > Lobophylliidae > Micromussa > Micromussa lordhowensis. The sequence continues at coordinate 30,499,036 of OZ026596.1, read as the reverse complement.
AAAGCAAACATTTTGCACATTTGGAAGAAAAACTGGTCAAAAATTAGGTGCACTAAATAAAAACGTATTAGAGGTTCTTGACCTCTGTTTTTCCAGAAAATAATTTTTCAAGTAAAATTAGTGGATAGCGCAAATAAAAGCTGTTAAGGGTGCGTTTCTTTGGTGTGATCCGGATCCGCATCAGTTATCCAATATCACACGGATTATGGTGCATCAAAGGAACCGATGAATTAACTCTGGTCACGGATTCATCGGTTCCTTTGATGCACCATGATCCGAGTTATCTTGGATCACTGATCCTGATCCAGTTCACCCCGAAGGAACGTACCCTTAGATTCGAAAGCTGAAATGTTCGGCTTTCTTTCAAAATATAAAAATAAATTGAAATGAATTCTAAACTACAGTCGAACCACTCCACAATGGCCACCTTGGGAACTGAGGAAAGTGGTCGTTTACGCTGTAGAGAGGTAGCCGTTATGGGGAGGTAGGCGTGTAATATGACACAAGTTTTTTCAGGGGTGCAACATACTAATCTTTATATAATAACCAAATCAATGCGCGCGTTCTGATTGGTCAATCAGCTATGGGTTATTGTGCCTGTAAACCCATGGGAAAATCGCGCGTCTTCTGAATTGTTATATAAAAGCAATAGACCACAAGTTTCTATGGGTTATAGGCTGATAAACCACTTGGGATGTTGGTAGAACACTCGAAGAATTCGTAAACCACTCGCCTGCGGCTCGTGATTTACAAATTCTTCTCGTGTTCTACCAACATCCCGCGTGGTTTATTAGCCTATAACCCATAGAAACTTGTGGTCTGTTGCTTAATTAAAACATGCACAATGTAGCAGATAACAGTACGTAACACAATCAAAATATATCAATAAAATAGAAAAATAAAGAAACAGAGACCAGCAATGGATTAAGTTTCGTTACCTGTCATAATAAAATAATTGGGGGTTTGTTTGCACCGTTCGTCAGTCGTTGATTAACTGCCCGTTGTGGTGAGGTACTTTTGGCAGTTGGGACCCACTTTAGTGGTCGTTGCTGTTGCGGAGAGGTCGCCGTTGTAGAGAAGTTAAAATAAGACAAAATAATATAATAATATATGGACTGTCCGCCGGTACCAAAAAGAGTGGCCTTTGAAGAGAGGTGGCCGTTAGTGGAGGTTAATTCGACTGTAGTAGCATACTGGTACCGTTTGGAAATGGAAAACATTTACAACTCATCCAGACATTTTCCCTAGAACTGTACATGTCTAGCCAGTAACCACTTGGAATATATGACAACCGTGGAGCGGTTGGAAACCGGGAGGAACTGGAACCAAAATCGCAACTAAGGAGAGAAGACTGGGCCACGTTCGTTATCTTAATATTCTAGCATGGCTTCGAGGCTTTCGGGTCAAAATTGTAAACTTTTTTAAGTTGCTTTTTTCTCTCCATTCGAAAAGAGACTTGGATACAAAGAAAGCAACACCAAATATAGAAGTTTGTCATAAAAGCCTCGGAGCCATTTTAGAATATTGATATATCAATCATGGTCTATTGGAAGATCATGTAAAGGAGCGCATTGCATGGTGGGGAAATAGGTTACACAAGATAGCCCAGAGTATTTGAATTCAGGTATAACAAAGCTATTGCATTCAGTAAATAAAATGTGGAGAGGGGCAAATTATAATTAAATACACGCCAAAGGAAAGCGGTTTGGGTTAAGCCAAACCGGCCACTTTGGTGATCATGGCGATTTAAAATAAGAATTTCAACTAAGCATAGTTCATACAATAGTCACCAAAGCGTGCTCTCGCTGACGGGATATCTTTATTACACCTTTTAGAGATTTCTCTCTAGGTCTTTAATTCCGTAATCCCCATCTTTTTCTTTTTGTCTTTAAGTTCATCAAAAAATTCCTTTCACCTCGTACTTATGAACACATTTAGATTTAGATAAAAAATGAGTAGTGCTACAAGAATGTGAAATACATCCAAAACATTCAGTACAAGCGAAAATATTTTCTTCGATAAATTTCTTCATATGACGCCAGGGATTTTTTTCATCATGAAATTAATGAAAGATATGTCTAATCTTACCTCGGGTAAATTTGTACCTTGTTTATGTGGCGGCCATTTTGAATTTTGAATACGCGTCAGTTACTTGAGGTCTGGAACCGAGAAACCTTCGGAAACCGCTCGGAGATTTAGGAAAATGGTTATTCGTCACTTTACGATAGGCGGACGTGAGTTATCCGTTCCAGACCGCAAACCGGTCGACCGCGTAAAATAAATCCAAATTAAAATAGCACGATACAAAACAAAAATAATCTCAAATTTAATATGAGTGCCCCAGTGTCTTGAGCAATGTTCTAGCTTAAAAATTGCGCTAAGTAACTTTAAAATTTGACCTTAATAATCTCCAATTCAATATGAGTGCCCCCGTGTCTTGAGCAGTGTTCTAGCTAAAAAATTGCGCTAATTAACTTTAAAATTTGCATTCTGCACTTTCCTTTTTACCGCACCTTTTTTGCTCATTCCGTCTTCATTATTCATTTAGTGTATCAGCAAAAGCAATTGTTTCTTCAAGAATTAACACTCTCCGAAGAAAGTACAGTCAAATTAAACACTCAGCACCCGCCAACTTGGAATTTAACGCTGACAAAACACGTGGTTGTGCATGCATGCTTCCGTAGAAGTTCAAACAAGTTAAGCTGGTTCATAAGCAAGATCTTTTGCTAGTTCCCAGGACTCCTGGTCCTCGCGTTCGTGGTCGCTTTTCCATCGTTGGTTGCTCCTCCTAAAAATGGTTAGTTGGCTGTCGCTGCTTTACTCTCAAGTGTTCAAGATAATCTATTTCGCTTGTTATCAGCTTCTGACATACAGTCAGCAGTTCACCGGGCAAAGAATTTCTTATGACGTACCCTTTCGCTTGTTTTCCCTTGTAGATTGTCTGTAAGCGTGATCCATTTGTTACGCGTACTCGCTTAATCTCACAATTTCTCTCACGAAAGATGCTCAACTCTTTGTAAAAGTTTTCCCCTTCGTTTTCAATCTTTTTTCCTAAATGATTTGTGAAAATACTCAAACAATAGAACATCGGCTTTTTTCAACCTTTTCACGTTTTCTCTAACATCGTCGGTTAGTATCGTGTCCTTTTCTTTGTCTTGTCGCTCGTTTAATTTTAAATACAAAATGTCCTCCATCTGCCAGCAAAGAAGCCGTTTCATCAACACCAATGATTCGTCAAAGTAATCCATTATCATAACCAAGTCAAACTCTTTGTCCAGAAACTGAATGTACTCGTTAACAGCAGTGAGATTTTGATAATACTTGAAGCTCAAATCCAAATCATAAAGAAGAGGATTTCTGGTTAACGGATATGCCCGACGCCACACCACGGAAAATGGAATTCCTTTCTTAAGGAACCTTTGTAAAGAGTTTGACTTGTGTCCGACACCTAGACGATCTTCTATTTTCATGTACCTGACCACAGACTCGAAATTATCCACAGGATTTCGAAGAATCGTTAAATATTTACTGCTTCCTTTTGGAAAGAGCCAGTTCATTGGCTTCTTGTTGAATCTCGTGTGACTGCATAAAATGTTTGGTGTGTTGATGTCTAGGGGAATAGCAAAAACGATTCGGAATCTTTTTGGCCATTCTAACAGTGAAAACTCCTCTCGAATCTCCGCGGCGAAAGAAAATATTTGCCATGGTGTTGGAACCAGTTTTCAAACAGAGGATGTTTTTTTTTCAGGTGAGCGCACAGCGGAGATGTTACCATCGATGTTGATGGCTCCCTCTTCCGCTCCCTGTTAGCATTGAGACAAGAAACTTCAGTTTAAAGAATATCGATGTCTGTTTCGCGAAATTTTGAATATCGGTCATCTGTAGCGAGGTCTGGATTCCAAATATTTGGGGCTCTGGGACGGCCGAGAGAACTCGGAAAATCCGATTGAACACCGTCGAGTGGTTTCCGGACATTTCTCGGTCCCAGATCTCGCAGGATGAACGTGTATTTAAAATTCAAAACATGGCCACCACGAAGAGTTTTACGAAGGAAGAATCCATCGCCAGATCTTTTGCCTTTACTGTAAATTAACACTTTTAATCTGACCAAGAAAATTCATTCTTCCTAGGCCAGTAAAAATAGAAGTGTTGCCTCGCATGTCAGCGTAAAAAATTGAAGGACAGCTGATTTTTTTGTCAGTATATACTCTCAGACTGATTAACAATTAGAATCAAAATAACAAATTTTGCTGTGATTTGTGTATTAGACGTTTTACTCTGAGCTCTTTCACGACGTTCGCTTTGCAGATTCGTTTTATCCTTTAGCCTTATCCCTGGTCCGTACTCTTTCGCTTTCTAGTATGCGCTTTGTCCATATGACTTCGCGTCTCGTTTATATAATCGACTTTGTGAAATGACTAGCATGTACATTGCCCGCCTAAGAAAGTCTGAATTAATGTTGGATCAACAAAGATAATATTCTCGAAGTACTCCTTGAGAAAATCGACATTTTAAATGTACTGTGAAATCAACTGATTTTACATGTCTTTAGAGACTGCAGTTGGCGAGAATTTATGATCGTACAGTTGGCGGGTTTTAGAATGGTTTCAATATCAAGCGCCGGTAAAGGTAAACTCACCTGATTCTGTACAGAATTCTCAAAGGACCTTCCCAGCCGTGAAACCAGCTTGTTTTATAATACAGTTAGATGCACATACCCACGTAGATGACAGCAAGGAAGGTTAAACAGGCCTTGAAAAAACTGCCGTATTATTTCTTCTGGTAATAGAATCCTGCGCTATTACCTTGGAAGGGGAGGGTATGAGAAGTCTCCACGTTGTAATGTTGGTATACCATGCCACTAAATTACATTATTACAACAGCAATAGAGGAAAAGAACAGAGGGGAATAATTTGTCAAGTTAATTGTTTTCTTTCAAACGTCGCGTCGCCCCGTCGACCAAGCACAAAAATATTAGCGTCTCTACCGTGGGTTCATTTTATGGTTGTTTTGTTCAATTGTCCCGCGGTAAATTATACAACGCTAAAAAGGTGCATCGATCCAGAGACCTTACGGGAAACAAAGAAAAAAATATCGACTTGGATGATTTAAACTATTGTTATGAATCAAAACGCGTTCATTTTTCACACTTTCACTGTTACGTAACCGACATAGTGGCGAGACTAGTATTTCGAGCTTTAGGCTATCATCTTTTAAACTGGCTACTGCTGGCGTTTTTTGACACCACCCGGAATCGTTTGTAATTCTTAATTTTGTGAACTGAATAGTATCATTTATTCAAAACAGGACAGGACAGTCTAATGAAGTGCCGACAAAGAAAATACCCGTCTGACTTCATGTGTTCTGAATCTGTTTCCCCTGAGAGTTTCAACCCTCAGATTTGCAACTTGGCTTTTCGTAAAATTAGAATCTCTCCGAAAAGTATGCTATTTGTAAGAAATTGTAATGACTTCTTTTATACAAAGGTGCCTTAGAGACTACATGCATAAATCTAAGCTAGGCAAGCTTAAATGTTCCATCAAGAGCCGCAAAAAGATCAGAAAACAACAAAAACATTCTTCTGCCGAAAACTTGTTGTTTTTGTTGAAAATAACTTTGTTCTTCATTCTGTCTTTGCAGAAGGCTTTGTTTGTCATCAAGAGCTAATACAACTGGGGTTTAGGATTAGAGAAAGAGATAGAACAAAATTAAGTCTGGGATTTTTCCTCTCTCGGCATAATTGAGCATGAAGGAAATGAAAATTTATTTCACTTGCTATTGTTGAGAGGCCCACACCGTGCTGAATGATTAAGGGTCGGGGGTGGGGGTGGGGAGTGGTTGGGGATAGAGAAGATTGATAGCCTATGAACTATTGGCGAAACGCAACATGATACTTACCGGGGAAGGGCAAAAATCGACAGATCCTTCAGCTTTATTTTTTCTGTCTTTTTTTTTCGAGACATAAATCTTATGACGCCAAGAAGCAATCTGGACAAGAACCTTTCTTAACCACACTTTATTTACAATTTTACAGTAGTAAACTAGTATTACTGACTGAGATTACAGAGATTATAAACATTACCTGATTAAGAACTTGCTACCAAAGGACCGCTTTGTAGATTGTACACTGTACCAATGCATATTACGATTCAATGACCTCAGGCTAAAATTCTGCATTTGAAGTGAGTTCATAACGAATGTTTGTGCTATGAAACCAGATTTCGAGTTAAGAGCAGTCTGTTGTTTACCACTGCGGTGTGATGCGTCTTAATTTTTGTGAAAGAGCGAAAATGAAAGCAATTCAACGATGGTGTTGCCAAAGTTACACTTTCAAACTTAGAGCGATTTCGGTGACCATTTATATCGGGTGCTTTCCATTATGCCAATGATTCCGGAAATTTCGGTCGGAATTCAAATGCAAAGGTCCGTTTCGGTTTCTTCTGACCGGAATATTCAGGATCACCTCTGGAGGTGGTCCACTTATTTCGGTCAGAATATTCCGACCGAAATTCACCGTTCAATTTCTCTGTCCTAATTAGGGAATTCGGAGAAGGATTAAAAAATGGTAAGAGCCATTCCTACTGGTTGGCCCGGTTTAATTGGAAAATGTCGTTCCATTTTCTTCGGGTATTCCCACTGATCTCTGACCGGTCGGTTTGGCATAATGGAAAACACCCGTCGTTTTCGGTTTCATTGGTTTAATCGATTCTTTTTTTTTCACAATATAATAAACCGAAGTTTACACAACACAAAAGTCGCTTCTCAGAACAAAAATTATAAGGTTACTGCCTGTGTCTCTGGCTAAATTCTTCCCATCACACTCATTGAGTCATCCTTTGCAAAAGCTTTCCCCTTCCATAATCAAGAAACATACCTTCTTGTAAAAGTAATGATGATGAAAATGGCACAAGGACTATGGTCCCTCAGATAACCCTGAATGTGCATTTGCGAGTGAAATGGTCAAGGAAGTAACTCTAATAGCTAACAAATACAAAATACCGCGTAATGATCGTCATAACACGACTGTGTCAAATTTGGGAAAATTGAGAATCTAATCCGAACGGCCAGCGACTTCTTCATGTTTTGCTTGAGAGAGGTCGCCCATCTGAATGTAAGAAGTGTCTATCCTAAATTGGACTCGTTAAAACTTTGGTTGCTCAACCAGCCCTTCGATGTTTTCACTGTGTCGGAGACTTGGCTCAAACCATCGATTCCGGATAACGAAATTCTGATTCCTGGTTATTCTTGCGTGAGATCTGATCGTCTTCACAAAACAGGCGGTGGTACTTTGGCCTATGTTCGAGATGGTATTCCTTATCGACTTAGACCTGATCTTGGAGCTTCTTTACCTGAATCTTGTGTCATCGAAATCTCCCGACCTAAATGCAAGAAACTAATTATCTGGACAATCTACAGAGCACCTGATTCGAATCTGGAAACGTTTATTCAAGATTTAAATACATCTTTGTCTCTTGTGCCTGTTAAGACTGAGCTTATTTTGCTCGGGGATTTCAACATAAATTTTGCTTGCTCCGGGATGAATAATGATAAAGCCAAGAAGCGCAAACTTCTCCAGGTGACAAATGTTCATCACCTTGATCAAGTAATTAACACATCAACGAGGATAACGGAAACGTCATCTACACTGATTGACTTATTGTTTACTAACATTTCTCATCGTGTCATTCACCGAGGTGTAATTCCATCACCTTTAAGCGACCATTGTTTGATCTTCTGTGTTATCAAATCAGGTGTTCCCAAGGCTCCAGGGAGAACCATCGAATATCGGTCATACAAACATTATTCAAAGCAGGAATTTGTGAATGACTTGAAAGAAATTGACTGGAACCAAGCTCTAAACAAGCACGACATTGACTCCGCGGTCAATGACTGGAATAATCTTTTTACTCATGTTGCCGATAATCATGCTCCGATGAGGAAAACAAGAATTAAAGGGACTCGTTCTCCCTGGTTAAACGCACAGCTATCTGAAGCTATGTACCAACGAGATTATTACCATCGTAAAGCCCTGAAAACAAAGTCTGCAAATCATTGGTCACGCTATAAGGAACTTAAGAACTACGTCAATAAGGAGATAAAGAGATGTAAATCGGAATACTACTCTAAACTTATTACCGAAAACAAATCTAATCCACAAGCATTATGGAAAACTTTAAACGACATAACATCTCGCAAAGAAAGAACTCCCATCTCCTGCATTGAGGCCGACGGTGTTCAATACTGTAGCAATAAATCTATCGCCAAGATTCTCAACGAACACTTTTCAACAATTGGAACTAAACTGGCACAAAAGCTCAGGTCTTGTAGATCCCACATCCACTCGGCGCCTGCGGTAAACTCGAATCTACCCCATGAATTTGCTTTCGAGCCAATTACGGAAGACTTCGTTCTTCGTCAGCTTAAGCAGCTCAAAACCAATAAAGCCATAGGCCTAGATAATATCAGTGCTCGTCTACTGAAAGATTCAGCCTCAGCAATCAGTGCCAGCCTTACTAGATTATTTAATCTTTCACTGGAAACTCGCACCTTTCCTTCTCTTTGGAAATCTGGAAAAGTGGCAGCGTTATTCAAGAAAGGTGATCGCTGTGATGCTAACAATTACAGACCCATCACTGTGCTGCCAACGATCAGTAAAATTCTAGAAAAAGCCGTATACACCCAACTGTATGCTTATCTTATGAACAATGGGATCCTTACATCTAAGCAATTTGGGTTCAGACCGAAGTTATCGACTGCAACAGCCTTGTCTCATTTTACAGACAATATCCTCCAGAATATGGACGCTGGTTCTTTTACAGGTGCTGTTTTTCTGGATCTGTCTAAGGCCTTCGATACAGTGGATCATCCCCTGCTGCTGCAAAAGTTGACGAATATCGGTCTCACCACCTCTACCACCCAGTGGTTTAGATCGTACCTCATAAACAGATCACAAATTACATCGGTGGGAGATGCTCACTCTGCTTCTACCGATATGCCGGCTATTGGAGTACCCCAAGGCAGTATATTGGGACCTTTACTGTTTTTAATTTACGTGAATGATCTTCCGGACTGTCATCTGGCAAGTGCTATTATTCTTTATGCTGACGATACTGTACTCTATTACTCATCCAAAAGCGTCAGTGATCTTGAACATCACATCAATGCTGACTTGGGGACAGTGTCTGAGTGGTTCTCTAGAAATCTCCTGACACTCAACATATCCAAATGTAATTTTGTTATCTTTGGAAGTCCTCAGAAACTGATTCGTATTCAAGGCATCTCAGTTAAAGTGGAGGGCACTAGTATTGAAAGATCTCAATCTTTCAAATACCTAGGCGTTACGCTTCATCAGTCTATGTCCTGGGCAGATCATGTTGATGCTATCAGCATGAAGATTAATCAGAGAATAGGCCTAATCAGGAGAATCAGGAATCTATTGCCGTTACAAGCTAGAGTTGCCTTGTACAATGCCCTAATCCTCCCTCTTTTCGATTACGGAGACGTTATATGGGGGGACAAGAACAATGACACCATTATGTCAGAATTACAGATTCTACAGAATAAAGCTGCTAAAGTTATGCTAGGGCAACCACCCCGAAGCTCGTCAACCGAAGCACTGAAGAGTCTTGATCTGAAGTCACTCTCCACGAGAAGGCTTTTTCACCGCTGCATCGCAACCCACAAGTGTCTTATTGGAGAAACCGATTTCAACTTTAATTTAACTAAAAATCAAGCTATTCATTCATACAATACAAGACACTCTAATGATATTCGCTTACCCCTACCCAGAACAAACTGGGGTAAACAAACTTTTAGTTTTCATGCCGCGAAAGACTGGAACAGACTTCCAACTGATTTAAAAGAGTGTACTTTTTTATCTATTTTTAAATCCAAGTTGAAAACGTTTTTAAAAGATCTTAGCTAATTTTTAAACCTCTAAATTTTGTAAAACTTTGTAACATATTTTACTTTTTCGTGAAAATTTTTTAATTAGTTAATTAATGCATGAGGGCCCCACTGAAGACCGCCTTGGCGAGTTGGGCTCCCTCTTTAAAAATTATTATTATTATTATTTATTATTATTATTATTATAGGATGAAGAGTAGGCGAAGGCTCCCCGCATTAGCCTCACTTGCAAGCTAGTTCCAGTCCAATACCGAGAATACGAATATGTTCTATTGTGGACACCTGTATATATGTGCTAATAATACTTGAAAAAGAGTAGGCTAATAAAAATGATTAAAATTTTAATTATATAAAACGTTAGTTAGAACATGAACGACAATTACTACAATTTCAATTTTCGCTAGTTAATTCCGTCAGATTCATTGTTCTCAGCCGACTTTAAAATTTGCTAAGGGTTTCTGATTTCGTGTCTTTAGTTCTTCAAGAGACACAGGATCCTTCTGAGACTTCTGAGCGACTGATGCATACATATCAAACAAAAAAAAAACGATCGTATCTTACCACCGATTTATGAAAAAAAAACCTAAGCGCCTCCCCCCTCCCTCGATTAAGCGTCTCCCTCAAATAAGCGCTTCCCGTCTCCTCCTAAATCTGAAGTAAGCGGCCCGGGCGCTAATTGGAGGATTTAAGGTAAGCAGCTCACGGCCTCTCGAATGTTTTTAGTTAACAGTCTGTATGATGGTCAAATTGACCGGCTGAACGGGTTCGTAAACAAGATCTTGTCCTAGGTCCCAGGTTTCCTTGTCCTCCTCCATTTCCTTTTCTAATCTCTGGTCGTGCTTCTTTCTCAAGTGTGCAAGATACGAGTTCTCACTTATTGTCAATTTTTCACAAAGAGTCTGCAATCCTCTCGGCAAATCAGTTCTAACTGAATAACCTTTAACACGCTTTCTCGCATACACTGTTTGTAAGCGGGTTTCATTTGTTACGCATGCTCGTTTTATTTCGCTTTTCCTCTCACGAAAAATGGTCAACTCGTTGTAAAAGTTTTCCCCTTCGTTTTCAATCTTTTTCCAAAACGATTTGTTAAAATACTCAAACAACAGAACATCGGCTTTGTTCCATCTTTTCACGTTTTCTCTAACATCGTCGGTTAGTATCGTGTCCTTTTCTTTGTCTTGTCGCTCGTTTAATTTTAAATACAAAATGTCCTCCATCTGCCAGCAAAGAAGCCGTTTCATTAACACCAATGATTCGTCAAAGTAATCCATTATCATAACCAAGTCAAACTCTTTGTCCAGAAACTGAATGTACTTGTTAACAGCAGTGAGATTTTGATAATACTTGAAGCTCAAACCCAAATCATAAAGAAGAGGATTTCTGACGAGAGGCGACGCTTTTACACTCTTGAATTTGGCAAATGAAACCCCATTCTTGAGGAATGTTTGCAAAGAATCTGGACCGTTTCCAACACCAAGAGAGGAACCTACTTGCATGTACCTGAAGACAGACTCGAAATTGTCCACAGGGTTTCGAAGAATCGTTATATACTTGCTGGTTTGTTTAGGAAAGAGCCAGTTCATTGGTTCCTGATTAAATCGCGCGTGACTGCACAAGATATTTGGCGCCTTGCTTTGTAAAAGATGTGGAAATTTGACCTGAAATCTTTTTGACCATCCTAACAGAGTACCTTCTGGGAGGACAAAAGTGAGATTTCTCAAATCTCCGTAGCGAAAGAAAATATTTGACATGGTACTCGAGCCAGTTTTATGCGTTTTAAGAAAAAGGACGCGATGTTCTGGTGAACACTCCGGAGAAAACAATTCTCTATTGGCGTTGTCAGAATGCAACCTGTTGTGAATAAAAAAAACCACAAGATTCAGTGTTCATATATATTTGAATACTTTTCGTATTTTACATTGCTTTATTTTGCTTCTTTTAAAACATTTTTAACTTGGTTTCAAGATGTTTAAGAGAGAGGAAGGTGCAGTTTTTGGAGTCAATGGTCGTATGTTTTATACTACCCCCAGACCGTCATGTCATTCAATATGCACCAAATGACATTAGAGAGTGGCACTGCGATTATCAAAATTGACTTAGATATTATCAAAATTGACTTAGATATTATCAGCCAATTTGGGTTAATGGTTGTATACTGACAAGAAATTACAGGCTGTTTACCATTTACTCGGAGAAACAATTGGTCGACAGTTGTAGTAAATGGGACGCGTCAAATCCAGAATGGAAATTTCCTCGGGAATGCGCTAGTTCCATTTCCTCGATTTTTTCCCCCGGAAGATTGGAAATTATAGAGCGAGCCTGGAACTAGTACAAACTTGCAAATAGAACGCACATTTTTCATACGGAAATTCCGCTTGGGAATTTTGGTCTACCTTTTAAGAAAACCCGTTTTCCCGTGAAAATGTCCATTTGGGGAGACAAATTAATCTTCCATTTACATTCCATCCGAAATTTCCGGAGTTTTTGGGTAAATGGTAAACAACCATAGTCCCTTGATGCTGAATACTACCGAGTTCAAAGAAAATCCTGGGAAGGGGTTCAGAGCTACTGTAATATTTTGTAATGACTCTCCGCTATCGCATTTTTTTTATACTTTGCAAAAAATTGTATCTTGGCATGTTGTTAACATGCCCTCGGATAAGGCTTAAATTAAGGAGCTTTTTCTTCAGATTATATCATTGCCATGTCATTTGGAATGTCAAGAAAATGTTTATATCTTATGGACCAATGATTGGACATATGTTTGATGCCATTAATCCAGCGTTAGCCGAAAGGTAATAGAACTATTGATCCATCGAGAAGTGCTGAAAAAATGTTGCAAACTGTTGTCAGCCGCCCTACATGAGCCGATTTTTAACGCCGATTATATTTTTAATTAAATCCAATTTGAAATCACTGGTTATCCTTGTAATGTGATTGGTTCTCAGCGCTGCGATTTATTCACGAATCGCACTATCTTTTGCTCTAAATCACATCTTTTTCTCAGCCAATGAGAATGGGACAGTAAAACAAAGCAACAAATCAGATTTTAAAGCACCAATCACATTGCAGGAAAATAAAAGACAAAAGAGCCATTTTTTGGCAAATTTGGCAACTTTGTTCAATAAATATTGGTCCTGACCAAAATCTTGTTCCTGTAATTAGGCTATTAAATTGTGCGATTTAAAAATGGATCTAATAAAGTGGTAATAAAACTTCGGGTCGTGCAATTTTGGTCTGAATCATACTTGTGATTTCAAATCGAACTCGCGGACTTTGAAATCATGCGTATGATTTCAGACCTAATAATATACAAGCAACAATTTCTGCGGTCTGATTGGCTGAGAACATGTCAATTAATCCCAAATTAGTGAACAGTGCAATTTCACCAGTGCAAAAAAGTGAAATTGAGTGCAAAACAGTGAAATTGAGTGCAAATGGTGAAATTAAAAATGACTGACAGCTCCGACAAAACTGAGCTAGGACAAACAAAATGGCGGAAAAATGTGAGACGAAGATTGAAACTCTTTACCTAAATTTTAATACAAAGACTTCATAACAAAGCAAAATACAGAGCTCAGCAAGAGTTACCAAACAAGTTATCACAAAGCGTGTCAGATAAGAACTATCCACAAAATCTGCGAGATGAAAAACGTAAGTCAAACTTGAGTTGACTGAATTGAAATGCCGATCGCGACGCGACGGCATGACAAATCCCCGTTGAAAAAAGTCAATTTTAAAATTCCGTCAGTACAACGAAGCAAAACGCGAAGTGGGACCCAACAAGACGTTCTAGGAGCCAGTCATTTCGTAATTGAAGACGAAGGTGCAACCATTCGACGTTTGCCGGCGAAAGATTAAAGCTTGGAGATTAGATAAGTTCACAAACAAAACGCGACAAACGCAAATCAAACCTGTACAACGTCCAGTGAAGAAGTTAAAGTCAGGAAGCAACCAGACGCAGTTACCAAATGTCCTTCAGTACTAAGAAAATCCGTTTCTTGGTAGATTTTAGCTTCGTTTCTCGGCATTTTGGTTAGACCGGTTAGAGCAACTTGTGCTGGTTGAAGCCGAGTTTCTTTGCGAAGATAAACTTGAACACGGCACAGTTTTTTTGACCACTCGAAAAACAGTTTTAAAGAAGGCTGCATCAAAACCACGGGGAAGTTTTCTTTTGCTTTCTGTTCAGGTTCTTGAATTCAAATGTGAATAAAGACTGCTTTTCACAAGCAATGAAGAAAGCGCTCAGTTTTCATACATGACTTGGAGAGATTGAATGAATTTTACGCTTGAATTCACATGTCAAATTTTCATCCAATAAAGTCGAAGTAGCCAGACCCCTCATTTGTCACGTAAAATACTGAAGCGTGACAGAAATTGTCACTCGTATATTATTAACAAGTAATCAAATGATTTGTCTCGTGCAATTTAGAATAAATAAGCACTCGTAAATTTTTCAAAACTACAAATTGCACTCGCCCTACGGGCTCGTGCAATTTTTTGTAGTCTTTGAAAAATTTACTTGTGCTTATTTATTCCAAATTGCACTCGAAATCATTTGATTACCTATACAAATTGCACTCCACTCAGTTCAGTTACCATTACGCGATTCTGATTGGCTGAGAGCAGTGCAGTTCAAGTGTAACACCAGTGCAAAAAGTGTAAAACCGGTGCATTGAAAAGAGTAACACCAGTGTAAATTACACGTCGTAATTCTGGATAATGATTGGCAGAAAGACAATGAGAAATTTTGTGGGCCAATGATATCATGTAAAGCAATGACAAAAATTTTGTATGGAAACTCTGAAAACAGTTTTCTCGAATGCGCAAAAAAATGGCTTCAAGAAACATCTTCCGTCAATTTTCTGCACGATTTTTTTTTCATGTTTGTATTATTAAAAAAAGCTGAAGTATTATTTCAAAAAGCTGAAATTGCACTCGACGAAGCGGCTCGTTCAATTTCAGCTTTTTGAAAAACTCACTCGTGCAAATTAATTCCAAATTGAACTCGAAACCGTATGATTACCTATACAAATTGCACGACACGAAGTTCAATTACCATTATTAATCAAGGTAACACGAGACAACTTTTGACGCAACTGTGTTGCGGCGACGGTCGGCAACGGTATGTCACCGACACGATTTTAAACGCAAAATTCGGGCAAGAATGTCGCAGGCTTTTGAATCGGTTTCAAAAACTTGCAACATGTTGCCGAAACGAGATGTTAACTTGTGCGTCATGTTACACGACATCGATTTTTAACGCAACACATTGCCTAAGGAAAAAAAATGTTACGCTGAACTGGAGTGCTGTAAAAGGTAAAAAAAAATCCTAAACTGAGTCGATATGTCTGTCAACTAATTGGACAGCTATCTTTTAAACGAGGCTTGAAGATTGATGCGAACTAACATGAACTCTTCCATATCAGTATTTTAAATTCAGGAACAAACGATTTTAGTTAAAACAAATCGCTTATCATTAATAAAGCTGTGTACAAAATTTGATCTGTCAGTATCTGTTATAAATTCATGGATTGAAAGCCATTAAGAGCTATGATCGTCTTACAGTAAGTGTGTTCTGTTAGGTTTAGGTATAAGATTATCTTTAAAACAAAACTATACTCTGCTAAGGTAGAAAAACAATCGAAGTAATAGTCAAGTAGAACAAGAACAATCAGAAAAGTTAAGAGAGGTGAAGATCGAACGAAGAATTTAATTTATAGCGGCCGATTTGCCCTTCCTTTTTCCAAGGTTCAATAATACTAACCTGACATCAGTGATGCATTTTGACATCGAACTTTCTGGATATTAAACAAACTTTTCAATATAGCCTGGGAAAACAGCCGTCCTTGTTCGCTCCCGTCCGCCACTCGGGGCGGAAGCGAAGAAGGACGGCTGTTTTTGCAGGCGAACTTTTCTACCGTCAAGTAAAAGAAAAGTAACGATACCAAATTACAAAAGCAAGGAGGGTGGACAGCATAGAGTTGATTGTGGCATCTTTTGCTCTCTGCACTTTAAGATGGGAACAGTTGAATTTGAATGTTTTCGACTCAAAACGAACCTAAGTAAGCTTATAAAGCTTAAATAAACATGGCGGCCGGAAATCAACAAAAACGATTGAAATTTAAGTTTACTACTGCAATCACTTTACCATCATAAGTCAGTAAAACTTCGCAAACCCTTTACCTAAAACGTAAGGTGTTCAGATCACTATCCATGTTTAGAGTAATACAAATCTCAAGGTGCGTTATTCTTTTCAAGAACGCAAGAGCCGTGTCCTAGATCCGCGCCTGATTCGTGCGCTTAACGTACATTTCACGAAAAAAAAATCGACATTTTAAATATATTAAGTGAACTGCAGATAAAATGTAAAGAAATTTACGATTAGATCGGGTGATGGATGGATTTTAGAATGGTTTCAATATCAAGCGTCCGTGAAGGCAGCGTAAGGTAAACTCACCTGACTCTGTAGAGAATTCGCAAAGGATCTTCCCAGCCATGAAACCAGCTTACTTCGTTATACAGATAGATGCACATGGGAACGTAAGTGACGACAAGCAGAGTTGAAAAGACAAAAACTATCCGTTTTTGCCTGAAAAACAGCCGCATTATTTCTCCTGCTCCTGGTAACAGAACCTGTGAATCGCGCAAGCACGGGAAAATGCAAATGAGTAAAAAAGGAGACAGAGAGCATGTGTAAGGTCTGTCAATCAAGTAATCCCCAGTGTTTGTGAATTGATATTTTAAAAGCAAATGTGCGCTTTATTACAAAAATCTTCTGGAGAGTTTTGAAGTACTTGAATTTGTCTGAATCGGCCGGCATGCATTGATCAGTTTTACATTCTATACAAATTTTTCAGCTGGCGCGCGAGACTATGAAAGTTGAAATCGCTTTTTGTGGTTATTGGCTAAAGCCAGAAACCGTAATGTCACGAGTTGAGTAAGCGAAGCGAGGCCGAAAATACCTCGAGATTTGCTCGAGTTCTGTTGATCGATTTTCACTTTTAAAACGCGAGTTTTAATGAAAATTACTACTTTTACTGTTTAAAATTGGTTCCGTTTAGTTTATTATCACTACTGGAGTGAAAAAAATGCGAATTTACTATCAGAAACATTACGAATGACTACGATTTCTAACCACTGACCGCACGTAGGACATTGCAGCCTCGTTCTCGCACGCTCTTCGAAGTCAGTGACGCGAATTGGTGAGTAGACAAAGTTTTCTATTTTCACTTTCGCATATAACCAGGCACAGCTATCACAGAATGTGCAAAAATATTGTTCTCGAAGAATCTTAAAAAGCAGCTATCGAGCAAATAAAATTCACATTTGCAAATTGATACTACCGGGAACTTAATGTTACGTTTGTTTTGTTATAAATATTGTTTGTTTCTCTGATGGCAAAAAGCTATCTGAACCAGGTCGACAAGATCGTTCACATAATTTCTTCACACGGAAATTCTGGGTTCTTTAAATACCGACAGATCAGGAATGTTTGCTTCACATATATAAAGAAGAGTAAGTTCGTCGCTCCGACTAAGGGCTAATGCTCGAAACGTCAGAGTTCCGAATCTCTTTACGGTGGCCAATTCAGATTATGAACCCAGTTGATAAAACCAAATTATCTAAGTTCCTTACCGTCTGTTCACCATGGTTTAAGCTTAACAGGATAATTTTTCTATGCTATCTCTAAACGATGTCGTTGGTTCTATGAAAAGTTTTTATGAACCTAGAGTTGTTGAAGTCGCTGTCCTATACGAAAATTACCTGACAACTTTAACCTGTTTTGCCTTTGGCGACACGACGGTACATATGCGAGCGTTTCCCGCGTCCACTGCCGTTCCCGTCTAAGCCTTCCGGTAGCAGTATAAAATATATTCATCTCAAAAGACATCCACACAATAATATCAGAAGGATATTAAAAATCAGAAAAATGTGTACCCACAGCACAATTATGTTCCTTGAGATCAACGTCTAAGAAATACTTAAAACCCCTATTTTATCAGAGTTCCCTCAACTCATTGGTAAGATCACTCCAGTCCTTCGCAGCAGTATACTTAAACGAAGACTGTCCTATTGCAGAAAACATTGTTTCCCCTAAATCTAATAAGGTAGAAACCCTTAAAGATCTTTTATGTGACTGTGATCGCTTAACTAAATAATTCATTAATTAACACGTCTGCACACTGCATATATTACGATATGTATTACCGCAAGCAGATAAAAATTCGGCATTTAAAAGTAAGTTCGTGGCGAAGTATTGTGCTAGAAAAAGGCGTGATGGTTTTTGATTTTTGTGCAAGAGCGAAATGCATAATGATATGGAGAATTCAGTGATCGTTACTGTAAAAAATACGACACAAATCAACAATAAAACTGACTCTTTGGGATTGTATTTCCAACTTCGAATGATTTCTGCGATCGAACTTGTTTCAGCTTCACTCCTTTGATTGATTCTTTTTTTCAAAGAATGCAATGGCTTGTAGTATATAAGGCACTGGAGAGAAATTGAAACAAAGTGGAATTGCTTCAGTTTTAAAGTCGTGTTTGACAACAAGCAAAGTAAGGAAGGGTTGCATCTTGTTACGAGCTTTAATTTCCGTATCAAGCCTTGACATTTGGCATTTCACAATCATAATAAACTAACAGTACTTGTGTTACATGATCACCAAGGCAACTTGTCATTCGCTAGAACTATGCTCTTCGCCTAATTGCTGCTCGATCATTTTGTTCAAAGCTATAAACTGTGTAACATCAGTGTATTAAGCCAGCCAAGTCTATTTTTAAAAATCATTTCTTTCTCGCTTTGAAACTCCCTACGCTAAAATTAAATTGCTTTGAATTCCACGTTAGAATTATTTTTTATCATGAATACCCAAGTTTTTTCTAGCAGTGTATGTTGTTAGTGCCACATGCCACGTTTTCGTTATGATAAGCCCCTCCTGAATGTCCAATCATGGTAAATCATTTTCAACTATAGTTAATTGTTTTTTTTTTGACAGGAGTAAACGAACGAGCCAAATCTGTAATTTACTTATTATTATTGTTGGTTTCGTTTTTGGGTCAAAAACTTTAACATTCAATATTGTCGCCATCTCAAAGTACAGAGCAGACGATGTCGCGATCAACCCTACTATCTACCTTTCTAGCTTTTGTAGTTTTGGTGTCTACATTGCTACTTCTCGTTCACTTGGCGGATGAAAAAATATTCGCTCAATATTCAAAAGGTACTATACCAAAACGCGTCACGGATGTCAGGTTAGTGTAAATTTGGGAGCAATCCTATTGTAAAGAGCAATTTTATTGTAAAATTCGTCGTTCGAGCTCCACCTCTTTCAACGTTTCCCATCATCGTGTTTCTTCCTAATAATTACTTTTTGTTCCTTAGTGGAGCAGTTGTATTTCTGTAGAAAGGTAATTTTGCATCTCGACCTAGCAGAATGGACTCAAGACTGACATGTGACATAGATTTTTTCAATCGACTAGTTTATAACAGATGATGTCAGATGGAATTTTGTACACAGCTTTATTATAAGCAATGTTCGTTCCCGAAGTTAAAATGCTGGGATGGAAACGTTCTTCTAGCTTCGTTTAATTTTTGAGACTCAAGAGCTGTTCAATTAGTTGACATCGACTTTCAGCTCTTCAGTTCAGCGCCTTTGTTGTAGCGCGCTTGTTTTTACTTTCGGGGAGTTTTAGGCATCAGTTTCTTTCCATTTTTTTAAGCACTTACGCCCTGACGCTAAAGCTTCACCGCATGGCATCAAACAAATGGACAATCAGTAATGAAAAAGCAATGAACTCTCGGTCGAAGATTACAGAATTAGAAGGCCAGGCGTCTTATTTTAACAAAATTCTGGCCCGCTCTTCTCCTGTAATGTTCGCGTAGTTAACACAATTATGACTCTTTACACACCAAAGGGCGTATTTAAATGTTTCTCGGGATTTGTTCCAGTCCTCGCATAAATGAATTATTAATTTGGCAAATCAAGCAGTAAACATTTTCTTGACATTGCAAGTTGCATGCCATGAAAACGATATGACCTGTTGAAAACACCTTGAATGTTATTGCTTTATTAGTGCTTACAACTCAAAAACGAGCCCGGTGAAACACTGGCAGATTAGTGAATTAGTTCCATTGACATGAACAGTGCAGATACCTTAATGAAACAGACATATCCGAGCAACACTGTGCATTTCCTTCTGTTCCCTTCGGGCGTTTCTCTTGATAGTTTCTCAAGGGGTAAAAGCAACAAGCGACACGACCCTGAAAACCAGAGACACGGGAATTTCTAATCAGCGACTAGCGAATCGAATGTGCCGCTAAAATTCGACAGCGACACGAGAAACACTAGAAAAGACAGCGACATTGACCCTTTTGGACTTTTTGCCTACTTATTTATACATTGTATTCTCTTCCAAAGTCTGTAAATGTCAGAAACCTGCGTGCTTTTCCAAAAGTCAGCCTTGTAGCGTGAGTGACATATGGCTTCATGCAGCGAAACGACAGCGACATTTGCTTCCGCTGGTTAGGCGACATCTCTACACGAAACGATGCGACATGGTGATACGACTATCCCCTTGGAAGGCCTCACTGATACCTCGAAAAAAACATTAGCAATTATATATATCAAATTACGCTTTGGCTGATTATATCCATGCCGATAAACACAATCAAAACGTCGCTCCGCGTAATGTCATTTGGAATGACTTAGAAATACAATTTGACACAAGCTGATAAATTAACGTGATTTTGAAGTCAATTTTTACGCCGTTCTACCGGTAAAATGAAACTTACACCCGTTGATACTAAACACTGCTTCTTCTTCCCTGGAAACCATCTTGAAAACCAAATAGAAATTAGATCAAAAATAAAGTAAAAAAGCAAATCACCTGACAAAGGAAAATTCTCTGAATACTAACTGAATCTGAATATTTGTTTTTTATTCATAACAGGTTGGAAAGTAACAATGCCAATACAGAATTGGGTTCTCCTGGATTAACTCCAACGCAATGGGAGTGCTCGCCAGAAAAAAACATCCTTTTTCTTAAAACGCATAAAACTGGCTCGAGCACCATGACAAACATTTTCTTTCGCTACGGAGATTTGAGAAATCTCACTTTTGTCCTCCCAGAAGGTACTCTGTTAGGATGGTCAAAAAGATTTCAGGTCAAATTTCCACATCTTTTACAAAGCAAGGCGCCAAATATCTTGTGCAGTCACGCGCGATTTAATCAGGAACCAATGAACTGGCTCTTTCCTAAACAAACCAGCAAGTATATAACGATTCTTCGAAACCCTGTGGACAATTTCGAGTCTGTCTTCAGGTACATGCAAGTAGGTTCCTCTCTTGGTGTTGGAAACGGTCCAGATTCTTTGCAAACATTCCTCAAGAATGGGGTTTCATTTGCCAAATTCAAGAGTGTAAAAGCGTCGCCTCTCGTCAGAAATCCTCTTCTTTATGATTTGGGTTTGAGCTTCAAGTATTATCAAAATCTCACTGCTGTTAACGAGTACATTCAGTTTCTGGACAAAGAGTTTGACTTGGTTATGATAATGGATTACTTTGACGAATCATTGGTGTTAATGAAACGGCTTCTTTGCTGGCAGATGGAGGACATTTTGTATTTAAAATTAAACGAGCGACAAGACAAAGAAAAGGACACGATACTAACCGACGATGTTAGAGAAAACGTGAAAAGATGGAACAAAGCCGATGTTCTGTTGTTTGAGTATTTTAACAAATCATTTTGGAAAAAGATTGAAAACGAAGGGGAAAACTTTTACAACGAGTTGACCATTTTTCGTGAGAGGAAAAGCGAAATAAAACGAGCGTGCGTAACAAATGAAACCCGCTTACAAACAGTGTATGCGAGAAAGCGTGTTAAAGGTTATTCAGTTAGAACTGAATTGCCGAGAGGATTGCAGACTCTTTGTGAAAAATTGACAATAAGTGAGAACTCGTATCTTGCACAGTTGAGAAAGAAGCACGACCAGAGATTAGAAAAGGAAATGGAGGAGGACAAGGAAACCTGGGACCTAGGGCAAGATCTTGTTTACGAACCCGTTCAACCGGTTTGACATCACCTAGTCTGCTACAGGGTTTATAATTTTGACGTTGCCAGGCACCAACCAATAGCGTAGCTCCATATTTCTGTATATAAACCACACACAACCCACAATTCCTTGATTCGCTCCGACGAAGGGCTGACGCTCGAAACGTCAGCTTCCGAATCTCTTTACGGTGGACAATTCACATTATCAACCCAGTTGATAAGAGGCCGTGAGTGGTCTAACTATCCCAAATCCTTTTACACTTCTGTCCTATTTCTTGACATGCAATAAGAATTGATACCTGATATAGGAATAGTTATTCTTACGTTATTTATCCCTTCACAAGATGTTTTTAGCTCCTAGACGTAATGTGGGTAAATAAAGTATACTGTATTTTATTAAATTCTCAACCTCGGATAATGTAATTCTAGCTTTCTGATTGTTTCACTAGATCTCGGTTACCAGCCATTATACCTGCGTTTGACCTTATATGGAAATGAATGCGGCAAATTTTCAGCATTTCGTTTTGGCGCCCGGAAATCACATCACTTTCCGGTCATTTCTTTTAGCAAAACCGAAGGTTGAGAATTTAGGGCCTGTTTACATGGAGGTGGGGGACCCCAGGTAGGTGAGGTAACCCGCCTAGGTGGGGTAACCCGCCTCTCCATATAATCTCTCATTTTTATTTGATCATGTTTACATGATAGGTGGGGTAACCCGCCTAGGCGGGTTGCCCGGTCTGCCAGGTAGGGTAACCCTGCCACCCGGGGTCGCATTTTGCCATGTAAACGACTCAAGGTGGGGTAACCCGCCTAGCCGGGGTCGAGTTCATGTTACATTTGCAACAACGTCTAGTAACGTCACCCCGGGACCCCGGGGTTGTAACTTTGCATGTAAACGCGGACCATTCTTCGACCACGGCTAGGCGGGTTACCTCACCTACCTGGGGTCCCCCACCTCCATGTAAACAGGCCCTTAATAAAACAATTATTCCAATCGCGCTTGTTGGACATGAGATTGGTTATAGCCAACTCGTCCCTACGGGCCTCGTCGGCTATTTACCATCTCATATCCAACGCACGCTCATGGAATAATTGTTAAGTATTGCACTCCCAGTTACTATTCGCATTGTCTCAGCTTTGTTCATCGCTCGTACTAGAACTGCTCCTAGAACACCAAGAACATGCAGCTTTTTTAGCGATTTTTCTAGATACGACGACAGAAATTGGAGAGAAAGCTCAAAGTCAAGCGTTGCAATTGCAACTGTTTCAAATACTATCTTTTCGTTCGAATCGTCCGGCGAGTGGAACGACTTGCCTGCAAATGTTGTAAAAGCCGGCTCTGAAATAATTCTTACGTACTTAAAAATCTAAATATTAAATTTTTAGCACTTTGTATTTGTTATGGAAACTTAAGTTTTTTTAACACCTCTTTAAACTCCCTTTCATGCCGTTTTTTGTATTATATTATAGTTTTAACCTCTGAATAAAGTTCCTGTACGTATATGTATGTATGTAAACGTTTTCCATCCTTTTGTAATTTGACATCACAATCTTGTGCATATATAGTTATCAAGTAAATTTTCAGAAAACTACACCATTATTTCGTCCAAAAAAAACCCCTTGTGTTGCGATTGATTGATTTTGAAGCAATCAGCTAGTGTGCGTTGCACAATTTTTGCTAACTGGAAGCAAACTTCATTGACTTCCATCAAACAGACTTCCCTCAGACGGCAAGCCTCGAAAGGAGTAACAGGTCATCGTTATGGGTTGTGATAAGGCCCCGTCCACATAACGCCGGAGATATTTTGAAAGCGGAGCTCTATTTCTAAGGTTAGGCCTACCGTCCATACTTATCCGTCACGAAAACGGAGCTCTTCAAACCAGAGGAATTTGAAAACGCTGGACTTGCGTTTTCCAGTGGGCGGAACGATGGCATCACGATAATTAAGTGATATCCCTGACGGAGTTTTCCTCGAACACGAATCCTAAATGAGCTGTGATTGTTGCGTTTTCAAATGTTTCCGTCGTACTTTGGACGGAAAACATTTGATGCGTTTTCAGCGTCAAAACACCGTCTTCAAATTTCTCCCGGCGTAGTGTGGACTGAAGTAAGGACAGGGCTGACAGCGGTGCCTCGCCATTGAGCGCAGTACAAGACGCCTCTTCAATTCATTGCAGGCAATCTTGCGGATCAACATTACATGAAATCGCGTAGGAATTTGGACATCTCATACAATAGCGCGCTCAGCGTCGCAGAGTGTTCGCACTAGGTTTTGCAAAAAAGCGCCCTGGACTCCTTAGCTACAAAATTTTAGGGGTCCAGCGCAATTTTTTAGGCGTCCGTTTAAAGCGACTGCCTAAAAAAATAAGTTCAAGATGGCGCAATTTTTCATCCAAAGGCGTTTACATCGTAACCTTCACTCGATAGCGAGAAAAGAATCTGGTACCGACCTAATTTGGATGGCATTTCGTTTATTAACAAGTCTTCACTCACTAACTTCCTTTTCTTGGATTAAAGTTAAGGCCTGTAGGGTAAGATTGTTTTTGTATAATTTGGTAACTTATGTTTTCTTTCATATTTCCTTCTGCCTTTTTATTTCATTCGAGTTAAACTTAATTCTGTCAGTCCCAAGGACTCACAGGCGAGCGCCTGCGTTTGTGCGTCCTACGACAGTTTTACCCATATACAAGTATAAACACGATTCGTGCGTAAACGCGAACTCTGGCGTTGCACGTTGCGTGCCGACCTTGAATCGAACTGCACCAAGAGGAATGAAGTATTAATTATGCTACAAAGAAATTCACTGACTTGTCGCTGGCCAAAATCTCTCTCATTGACTGCTCTCTAAGTTCGACACTCGGCACCAGGGGACATGTTGCGGGACGAACCTCTTCGTGTACACGAAGCAAATGTTGGCTTTTTTCTTCGTTGTAGCGAGGACATTTTGCAATAGCAGTGCACACGATGCAGCAATGAAAAACAGTCCATTTTGTCCCTGCTTCATGACGCACTAGTTTTTCAAATAAGCTGAATCTCATGCAACCTGTTGCAGGGACAGAGGTTTGTCCCAACAACAGAACTTTTTCGCCGAAAAGGGTAGGAGGAAAACTGTCACTATAACATGTCCCGCTTCGCGTCCCCGCAGCATGCTCCTTTGTGTGTGCCAGTTACTCAATCCATGCAGCCACAAAGAAAGCACAGCGGTCTAACCAGAAGCCCAGAGGGTGGAAAGTTGAAGTAAGGA
This sequence comes from Micromussa lordhowensis, assembly GCA_964020085.1. Lineage (NCBI taxonomy): Eukaryota > Metazoa > Cnidaria > Anthozoa > Scleractinia > Lobophylliidae > Micromussa > Micromussa lordhowensis. The sequence continues at coordinate 30,473,828 of OZ026596.1, read as the reverse complement.
CAAACGAATTAAAACACATCAGCAGATAACGAATTATTTCTATTACTGACAATAATAGATTACATCAATATATTTCAATCAAGAATTCACTCATTCATTTAGGACTCTCTGGTCTCTCTCAATATTGTAAATACACGAATATCTGATTGGTTCTTTCTCATCGTTAACCATTTACCGATCTATTAGAAATGACTCTGCATCTTGAAAAAGAAAACCATTTCCCTAATTTCCTAATTGCCCTTGTTTTCTGTACAGGTCCAAGGGTTTTTTTTCCCTTATTGGAATACTCCGGAACACTAGGTGGTTGATATATTATCCACACCTTCAAAATAAATTGACTTAAATTTTGTCTACATTATTTTCTTTCAAAGACCATAACTAAAATGGAATTTAACATGCGCAACACTATGAGATATTAGTTAGGTCTTGTTACCAATATGGTTTCATTGAATTTAACGCCGGCGTATTCTCATTGGTTGCTTGCAAGTCACACGGTAGAAGCTTAGTTCAAGTGTGCCCACGTGCGTAACCACGTGGGATGTAATTGAATCCGAGTCTGCGTAGCATAAACGCTGCTTGGTTGTACCAAAATCCACCTGTCTTTCTTATTTGTTTTAAAAACACGATATAAGTATGCAATGTGGAATGACCTACAGTAATGTGCAATCATTGGTAGCTAGGGGTGAGTTACGTATTGACTTATGGCGATTAATGATGGTTACAACGTGGAAACAACAGAGTCTGCGATTCATGCCAGGCCATGCAGAGTCTTTGAACAGTGCTCCAGTAAACAAAGAGGTAAAATTGAGAAGGAGGGTGCAATTGGTACCGGACCTCGAATAATTACTGGATTGATGATGCATATGCATCTAACAAAAATGCAGGAAGAGTTTTGAACAATATATCAATGCCTTCACTTTACGGTACTGAAGTCATGCCAGTGTTATGGAAAGACTACATGGGCCCTGGTGCCTTCACACCACGTCTTGCGTGCTGATGAAGTGTCGAGAGGGTAACACATTGACAGGTGAACACAGTGAATAAATTACTGTAGTTTTGATACAATTCATAAAAAATTGTTGATTTTTCCTATATTTGAGCTGGCTACCAAAAAGCATCAAGTCTGCTAGCCACTTCCTTGACCATGTCGTAGTGGTTTGCATATAAGCGGATTTCATGTGACAACTCCATCCATTTTACACGCTTGGCATCATCTCCAGCTTTCAGGGTAAATTTATCGAATGCTTTCCCACTCTCGTCATGGTAATTAACGGCTTGACTTTCCATCCAAGAGTTATCTGTGTTCCTGGGATCGTCTATATAACCTTGAAATACCTTTAAGTTAAGCACAATACATTACACACTTAATGTATGGTCCCGAGCGAAACAGTTAGTTTTGTTTTCCCAAGAGTCCTGATGTTTCCCTCGACTTCGTCTCGGGAAACATCAGGACTCTTGGAAAAACAAAACTAACTAGTTTACCGAGAGACCATGCATTAAGTGCTTGGTTATACATGTGAATTTGATCAGGGGCACGTGACCAAGAATCAACCAATCACAGTGCTAGTTTTGTTGGGAGAAAGTCCAGGTATATAACAAGGTCTGTTGAGCTAACTGCTTCGTGCAATAGACCATTTCCGAATTACCTTTAGCCTCTTTCTCCAAGTGAGTCTTGGTGCTCATCCTTTCATATGAAAATAAACTCATTTTCATATGTATGGTTGTGCACCAGGCCTCGCTTTGAAATAACATCTTCTTGAATTTGCCTCTAGATGAGCCAAACCGCGACAACACTTGGGAAATTTGTGATACAAATGAAAATTTGAGGTTCGATGTCAAACGTTGAAAGGGAGACCGGTTATGATCATAATAAAAACCAATCAACAGTGTATGTTAGTTAATTAACTACATGTATTATAATTTTTTCAGTACCATAGTTCCATGGTGAAAAAGATCCTCGAGTGAGTCATGAATTCTTTTATTTTCTTCAGGTGAAAGTTCCAAGGAGTTTAGTGCCTCCTCTCCAAACTCTTTTTTAAGTGTGTTGGTAACAGTATCACCTGGATCTACCATGCCCTGGTTTGATACAAAAAAGGACAGAAGATCTACTTTAGTAGGCCACTTGAAATTCACAAATTATGACAAAATACTAGTATTCGAAAATTCCACTGTGTTACATTACTGTAGTTTTTTCTCAGACCATAAGTTTTTAGATCACAAGTGCTCATTGTTATTCATTTTACTGCTATAATGATTTTAGGTGTATACAGGGCCCCTCAGGACAACAGCCCCGTAGCTGATTGGGTAACCCTGTCTTAAATAAAGTTCACATTCATTCATTACAAAATTTGTAACATTTTGATGTGAACCCCATAACTTGCCAATTATTTTTTTAAAAAGAACTGCATGCCAATGGGAAAGCACTGGCATGCACTGGCATGCATTTCTGTACAAAAATTGCCAAGTTTAGGGTCCCATATTTTGATGTGAAACTTCGGATATATTTGCTACATCCAGCATGATAAATCAAGCAGTGAGGATTATTTTTTGTTTCAGTGAAAAACATTGGAAAAGTGTGACATCATCAAAGTGGTCCACTGCCTGGTCTAGTTCTTTTCTTAAATTCATCCCAATTGAGACAACAATTTTATTTTTATTCACTGTTTCACTGGATCCAAGCCTCTGACATGTGATAAAAGGTTACTGGAAACAACAACTACACCTAGGCTGTGTAACCTACCCCAGGTAGAGCCCATTCTGAACAATCAGTTCTTTGGATGACAACAAATTCGAGGACAGGCTTTCCATGTCTTATAATTTTTTCTCCTAAGCTGTCCCTCTTCCACCTCAGGAGGAAATAATAAGCAGCTATAATCACCTTGCTACTGACATCTTTCCAAAGTTGCCCTCCAAATTTTCCTTTGGAGGGCAGTCTGGAGGGAGGGAGGGAGGAGAGATGAGGGAGGAGGAAGGAGGGAGGAGAGAGGAGAGAGGAGGGAGGAGAGAGGAGGGAGGAGAGAGGAGAGAGGAGGGAGGAGAGAGGAGGGAGTGAGATGGGAGGGAGGAGGGAGTGAGGAAGGAGAGAGGGAGGAGGTTAGTTACATGTACATATGAAGGGTTCATACATGCACATACATGGCAAACCTTCTAAATATTCCATAAATTACTTAGGGTTCTAGAATTACATGTAACATGCACATCTACATCCAAATATGCTTACCGGTAAGTACCTGATGCACTAAGTTTTTCAAATTCTAGTTTTCCCCCAGTCAATCGTTGTGATTGAAGCAGCTCTAGTTACTTTGTAAAGTTTAACATTATATTATGGCGAGAAAGCTGGAGTAATCGTCACAATTCTGCCTTGCTTTACTTCATACATACATTCATTGCAAATGCTTATCAGAGGTATGGACAGGTTCATGATTCTGCAAATTAAGACAGTTATGCAAGGCAGGGTTCATAATTGATGGTGCCCAGGAATTAATTGAAGGACATGCATGTACAGTCTTGCATTACAGTTAGTGTACAGCACCAATTTCTACCTTGTCACCACTGGATCAGCCGCATGATTAGGACCCCATCTACCTAGCAGTCCTCTACCAACCATTCCAGTCCTACCAACAGGATTCCTTTCAGACAAAGAAATTTTCATTACTGGCGGTTTTGCCTTAACCTACGGGCAAAGCTTTCATCCAGTGTGGGGGAGGAGGTGCTCAGCTGTTACTGTAAACGTCTGTACCACCTCCCACAGAAGGAGCTTTGCTACGTTTGAACCCTCGATCCCACCACATGTAGCTTCAGATATGTTCGTCATTAAAAAAACTTTTCGCTCCCTTAGAATTTTCAGTGATCCTCTACATTCAATTGATTTTGCAATTGCTACACTAAGTGATTGGCTTAACGTGTAAAGCACCAGTCTGCTGTGCAGGAGGTTGAGGGTTTGACACCAGACAAATACCCAGGGTCTAAAGATAACTGAGGAGAATGTGCTGCCTTTGTAGTTACATCTGGAAAATGGTTACGGTAGACGTTCAAGTCTTCTCAGATAAGGGCTATAAACTGTAGGCCCCGTCTCCCGTCTCCCGTCTCCTGCATCTTCAGTGTTACACTGGTTAGCAGGGGACGTTAAAGAACCCAGACACCCTGGCATTGTGGTGCGGTCCTGTCTCACAGGTTGATGCTTTGCATAAAGTTAACCTCATTGCACCTTTCCCCCTTAGACAGAATTGTCCAAGAAAAAAATTACCATGACTATGACCACTTTGTCATCCAAACCAAAAGTAAAACCAAAAGCAATGTTGATTCGGATGCACACATTTTCCTCTGCACTTCGCATTGTATTGCATGTATTGCTTGGAGTTTTGATTGGTTCACTGGACTCCCTGTGTACCTTGTGATTAGTCACTTTTCAAGTGATAAGTTGGTTTTGGTAACTGTCCAAAACATAGGGGTACAGGCACCTTCAGACTTGGAAAGCAGTGACTTTCTTGCCAAAAACACCCCACAATGCACGAATGCAGGAAACTTGAAATTGGGATAGAAAGTTCGCGTTGACATTTTCATAAAAATAAAAACATCCACAATTCTCACCCCTAATGAAACTGGCATAATTAAAAAAAATAGTCATTTTGAAACCTTGCATGCGCGATGACCTTGACTGACAGCCTAGTATAATCAGACAACTGTAAAAGAAAATTAAAGCAGTTTTTCCTTGTATGAAATCTTTAAGGAAAATTTTATAACAGCTCTTTTTTGGAGACATTCCAAACTACTGTTTTTCAACACAAGAACAAAATTCTTGGTCACTGTTTTGTTGATGGGAACATGGGAATGGAAACAATAAAAATGATATTGTGAACTTTCACGATACATATATAGTTACCCAAATATTAATCTGTGTGGGCTTTTCCAAAACAGAATACCTGGATCCGTCAATTATGAGTTGACCTTAAGTCCGTTTTGGTAAGGCAAACATCAGAAAACGAAATAAACATATTAATCCTTAAACCCATTGAAATGTTTGCCCAAATCACAAGTGCTTTGCCTGAAAAATTTCACTGATTTCAGAGACTGGGGGAGGGCTATAGCCCAAGATGTACACTGTAATTTTGTAAGTGCAAACTGTTGGAACATTTTTACCTTGGAACTCCTTGCACTAATGCATACTCTCCTGCCAAGCTTGTCCTGTCAGTGTTGTAAGCAGTATCAAGAGCATTGAATTTAAGGGGTATGTTAACTGGTCCATTCCTAAAGTCAAACAAACAAACAAAAATACAAGACCTTTCCTTTTCATTATTAAATGACTGACAATGAATTTAAGTTAGTACTTAGCCTATAAGGATGACTAAAGCTGTGGAATTACTGCATTAAAAAAAGCACCCTTACGAACAAACAGAAAATTGTGAGTAAACACAAAGTTCTGTCAAACTTAATTGGTTGTCATGGAAACATAATATTCCATGAAGAAACACTTACCACATCAGTGTGTCTGGAATTTTCCCATGAAATTGGGTGTTACCTCTTGAGTATTTTTAATGCTGCAAATGTTGAAGTTAAAGGTTTATGTGTACACTTTCTGCCCCCTCCCCTCCTTGTGTAGTCTTGTACATGTAACCATTAGTTTTTGCACAATTATTCTGACTTATATAATTGCAACCTGTTTCCATTGTTGCATAGGGTTAGTCAGGGGTCGAAATGTTGCATGTCTACCTGTCGATTTCAGGTAATTTCAGAAAATGACAGGTAAAAAATATTCATGCCTGTTGCTGGCGACAGGTAAGAAAACCTTAGTAATACAGAATTTATTGATTTGAATAATATTTTCATCCGTTTTTCCACCCGAAGTCATTCTCACTCGTGCAGCTCTCGCACACTCTTTACCAGACTTTACTCAATATTGAATAAAAGCAAGATGATGCAATCTTTGTAGTGCGCATGACAAAGATGGCAAGTGTGTTCGCAATATGGATCGTTTTCTGACCCACAAGTCATTGCTTTCTATCAGTTTATTATTAATGATTGTACAACCCCAGTTGAGTGTCAAAAAGTGAAAATAAAATAATATTAAAAAGAATATTGTTCAAGTTGGATGTTGGTGAAGACAGGTAAAGAAACATTCTGCCTGTCACTAGACACAGGTAAACAGTCTGGAACATTTCGACCCCTGGTTAGTGGTTAGGAATTGCTCGAGCATTACAAAGATCACAGATGGAGGGGTGCTGTTACTATCAGTGAAAGAGAATAAAGATGGTGAATTTTAAGCTCGGTAATGAAATGTGAAAGGTGACTTGATCAACATGACATAAGCCTGTTCCAGGCTCTTGGTCAGAGGGGACGATCACCAGAAAACGTGGGTGCGCCACAAGTACGATCAGCACAAGCGGGATCTGGGAGAGAAAAGGAGAGGGGCGGAGAACCTGTAAAAATAAATTGAAACCGAAACTGACATTTAAGTTTTCTCAAGAATGATTGAAAGTTTAATTGAAAGGTCACTAGGAGAAATGAATTAGAGTGACATGTTTTAAATAGTATACAAAATATTACCATGCTATGAGTAGATTTTTAGTATATAAATTTTGTACTTATTGCAAAACTTTGAGCAGAATCCCTCTTAAGCAGTCTTGAAATTATACACTCAGCTGTTTCATCCTTGGCATCAGATGTTGTGACCTGACTGTCATGTCCAGCCCCTTGACCTAATCGCTGTTTACATTTCAGGCATAAATTTTACAAGTAGTTACCTTATTTCTGGGTCTGCATAAGGTGGCCGCTGAAGAATTTTTTCTGAAGTGTAATCCACTGGTTTGTACTCTGGAAATGGAACCTTCCAATCTACAAACTCTGAAGGTACTGGAAATCTCTTGACATCTGTGCCTGGATATACTAAAGTGCGAGCCTTTGTGTGCATCATAAAATTACACTGACTAGACTTAGCTAAAGAACAAAGAAACAGAATAGCAAACATCGTTATTTTTAAACATTATCCCAACAGGTTTTCTGCAGAAATCTTAAACATTATATTTTCCTTGCAGGGATACCCTACAAAGGTCTATACGTGGAAACTCTGGAGTGTATAACCCCTTACCCTTTTGAGTACCATTTTGACAGAAAAATGTATCGTATGTACCTTTAACTGAAAATAGATACCCCGTTCATAATAATTATGAACGGGGTATCTTTTTTCAGTCAACGGTACATTATAACTGCCCGGTATTACACCTCAACTTGTGAAATCCTTACCCTTTTTAATTATATAACAGTACTGAAGCCTGAAAAAAGTACCCCTTTCAAGTGGAGCCTCTCTGTATAGGCCATTATTGGGAACAGCCCCTCCTCCTGGGATATTTTCTGCTGTCTGTATGAAAAAGGTTCAATCAAAGTCAAAACTTTGGCAAAGAAAACGGTTTATGTGTAGTTAATAAACTTTTCCCTTGTTTAAACTAAAATAATTCTTATAGGCATAGCATAGCATTTATGAATAGCTTACTTGTCAGATAAGAAACCCAAATGTTCTACTGAGGGTGCAAATGTTCTACTGAGGGTGCAAATGTTCTACCAAGGGCGCAGCTTATATGAAGCTTGAAAGTGGAAGAATTAAATCTTTCTTCTAGATTTAAATCAAAATAAAAGCCCATTGGCTCTTTTGGGAAGGGTTAGGGACCATCAATATATTCACTTGTTCCACGTTTAATGTCCACTGGATGTTTAAGTCAGACCCCCCTGCCTCTCTCTCCTCCTTATTGTCCACTTGGAGTTGCTACAGGCGTGAAGATATTATCATGATTTATTCCTTTTAAAACATGGATCCTTTTAAAACATAAATCAACTTAAAAACTTTCTCTAACTTTTTCTTTTGAAACATCTGTGTATTCTTTTTTCTATTTTTGTCTTCTATTTCCGACTACAGCAATCTCAAAACCACAATCAGTGGCACAAGGCCTTAAAAGGTCGTCACAATTACATGATCGCCTTATCCCCATCTACCCCCCTCCTCCCTGATCAAATTCAAATGTATCCCGATCGGGATACAATTACCCAGTTGTTGCCCACGCGCTGTCTTTGTTTGTTTGTTTTTGCTATATGATTGTTTAAGGGAAAGTCTAAAATAATATATAACAAAGCACTTAATGTATGGTCTCTCAAGAAACTAGCTAGTTTTGTATTCCCTCAAGTCCTGATGCTTCTCTTGACCCTAAACATCCAAGAGATGTACCTAGGACTCTCGGGAAAACAAAACTAACTGTTTCGCTTGGGCCCATACATTAAGTGCATAATGTTGGCCGCCCTTACAGTGTAAATATCATAAGTTGTTTTTTTTTTCATTTGTGATCAGCAGAGACGAGCTGGGAGGGGGATCTTATTTAAGCCAGGCAGAAAATATTTATTAGTTATTAGCAAAATATGCTATATTATACATACATAGTATTTAACCGAGAAAAATACCGCTATACTAATTGGGGACACTTGATTAAGCTTACTTAGCTTGTTGATCAAGAGAAACTAACTTTTGTCAGCACTCTTGTTAACTCGCAAAGTAACACCTGTTAAATACTTCGAGCCTGTCATGCAAAATAGGTGATTATTTCACCTTAGCAACTTTTAGCAAAGTTACTCTTTCATCTAACGCATGTGGAAAACTTTCATAGTCGAAAACCGAATTAGTGTACATCTCTCATTATAAACCACAAGTACGTAGAAAGGCTGTCAAATTATGTTTTCTGTTAAATGTTTTGAAATGTTCTCGAGCACTATCAATTGAGAAGTGCAGATCACCCCATGATAAACATAAGCTTGAATTATACTCACTCGAATGGCCAACGGCGGATGAAGCAGCTACAAAAGCGAAAATACCTACAGGAATCTTTGCAAATCGCCACAAAAGCATAGCAAGCAAAACAGATACTTCCTCTGCCGGCGGACAGATCGAGGTCTGTTAGGGAGTTGGGGCGAGCTTAGCGAATTTGTCAGGGTGGGGTGGGACGCGGATCACCACGGCGGCTATTTCAAAATGGGATCTTTTTTAATTTTGTAATTTACGAATACATCTAAGTAAATTTTGTTTATTCTCCTGTGAGAGGGTAAAAGAGCCACTTTTCAGGGGCGGGTTCAGAAATTCCTGAGAGGGGGGTGTACACCTTTACTTTTGATGCCACTGTGTGGCTAGTGAGGGCTGCAGGGGGGGATGTGACCCTGGAGGTCCAGGGTCACGTGCACAAAAAACAGTTTCAATTTTATCCTCTAAAACACCATTTCCAGCATTTCTGACACTTGAAAAACGGTTTTGAAGGCACGATATAGAATCTGGTGTTTCCCTTTGTAAACCAGAAAACCAAACATAATAATGTAGTGTTGCCAAATGTACATTATCTTTTTCTAACTTGACAATCAGTCGATTGGTGAAAGTGAAACAAAGTACATAAAACTATTTTATTCTGTTATTTCTATGATGAGTCCAACAAATAAGAAATAAAATGCTACTCAAGGGGGGTGGGGATAGGGGAGTTGCAATCAAACCCCTGTCCTGGATCTGCCTCTGCTTTTATAATAACTAGCCTGTGTACCTCCGTCCCCTCCCTGATTTTTTTGAGGGGAGGAGGCAGATGTACACAGCCTAATAATAACTACACACATTTAGTAGTAAGCATTTAAAAAGTTGTGACCTTTCAAAGTTGCAACCCTCTGAAAGGCGTGATAGAGAAAGGTATTCAATTCCAAAAGTAATAATGGTAGTTTAGAACTTAATAACCACTTCGTGTCCAAAATAGCAGTATTATTAGATTAAAAAAAACTACTTTTATACTCACTTAGAATTGTAAAATTATTCTTAACAGAAACAACACACAAAAGCTTCACAAATATGGGTTATTTATTCAAATGAGGGCATAAAAAAAGCTTTTTTAAAAAACTCTGATAGGATGAAATACATGTTACATTTTTTTAACCAGTCCCTTGAGCAGGCTCACAGTAATTTCAAAAGGCAATCTCATATTTACAAAAACTGTTTAATCATGATACACGTAGTTTTGCTAGCTCAGAGGCTATGAAAATAATGAGAATTTAATTGACAAGAAGTCAGGAAGTTTTTTCACAATCTAATTCCATTCCAATGTTTAAATCCTTCTCTAACTTCAGCTGTTTCCCTTTTTTGTAACTTAAGGACGCTATACACTACTTCTCATAACTTAAATGACTGATAACTGTGCTATCAACTTATTGAATTGTCTGTAAGTCAACTCTATAAATATATCACTTTAATGACTATTTTCTAAATAATACCTTTTATGTCACCTCTAGTATTTGTGTGTTAAACAATCATCAAACCTGGTGCCAAATGTTCACAGTAGATTTATACTGTGAGCAATGGCCAAGCCCTGGCTGGGGTCATTGTATAGTGCTGTAATATTATTAGTCTAAGGGTGTCGTATGGTTCTTCAAAAACCTTGGCTATCGCAAAATATTCATTGAATTTCACCAGCCTTGCAGTCTCATTTTTTTGCAGTTATGTGTGTCTCGCAGTCTTGATTTTTTCGTAAACTAAGCTATCTCGCAGTCTCTGAATTGTTTGTTTTTGTTTTGTTGGTGATGTGTGAATGCCTAAACCTAAATGTCTTAAGCTCGCATTTAAAACACTTTGAAGTCTCGGTCTCACAACTGAAGAAGTCAAAATGTCTCTGTCTCAAAAAGAAAAGTGCTTGCCTCGCCTTCTTGAAAAGTCTCGAATTTACCATTCACCTCCCTTTAGTCTCAGAATATATGTTACTGTACTACTAGTGGAAGTGTTGAGACCGTCTTTGAAACAACTGCATTTGTACTGAATAATTGAACTTTCACGTGGGTAGGCCATCGTGGATGGTATTTAGCCGTGCTACTAAAATATCCAATTTCCTTTCTATTCCATCCAGTCTCTGTTCAATGTTTTCATTGAATCTCAGGACATGACTTGTATTTGTTGTCATAGCAACATTCTTCCTCCATTTTCTGAGGCGGCTCAAAGTGAAAGCAATCACAACAGTAGCGGCAGCAGGTATTGGTTTACTCGAGACCAGAGAACCTATCCATAAGCAAACTCCGATGCAAAATGCCAATCTTCGTATACACCAGACAGGTCCGAAGAAGGCATGCACAAGGAAGGTGGTGGACATCAAGAGAAAAAACTTGTTGTAGGACAGTCTGGAAATACAAATAAGACCCATGATGATCCAGAAAAGAAACAAAATCAGTGACAGTAATTTGTTTCTTGCTGTTCCTACTTGACCTGGCAAAGCTGCTCCTGTGAAATTTAAATGTAACATCAATTAATGCAAGTAATTTTCCAGTAAAGTTATATGAACATGTGTTGGTCACACAGTCAGAAGACTTCATCCGGGTTGGGTTCTGAAAAATTAGGTTGTAATTCTTGTCAACCAAGCACCAGTACTGGAAAATAGTTACCTTGAGCTCTTCAAGATATGGACCAAGCAGAGTCAGGTCCATACCAGAAAAGGCAGAAGGTAATGTTCTCCCAGTTAACCAAGTAGAATGATGATAATACTAAAACCGATCCAAAGCTTGTGAGACTCAATAATGATTTTATTGTATGGATCTCATTAACATTTTACTATCCATGTTTTGCTTGCAAACAGAGTGTTAATATTGATCTAATGCCAGTGAGCAGGCCCAACTTAAGGGAAATCTGGCCCACCTATTAGCTAAAATCTGCAGAGGAGCAAAGTGGCCCGACAGGCCAGAGCTTACTTTTGGTTTTCATATTATGACACTCAATAGACCGATATGGATGTCTTAAAATTCAGCCCAAAACAGTAGACCTCAGTACGAAGCTCCAGAGAACAACTACAGAGTTTGCGGGGTTTAATCCTCAGAGCCTTTTGCCGAAGTCTATTGTGTTAGGCTGAATTTTAATATATCGAAATTGGTCCATTGAAAACTGCTCTATTAAAGGATACAGTTATTTCTCAACAACTGTGGTGGAAGGGGTGGGGGCGAATGAGCTCTTTCTTGTTCTTAAAAGTGAAGGAGGGGGGGGGGGGGGCAATACTTTCACTTGTGATGAATGTTTTAAAAATAACTTAAAAATAGCAGCTTCAACTAAGAAATGATGTTCCTTACCATCGATGCCCAGAACCTGCTGTAGAATTTCGTCTGTATAGCCCATGCCACTGTTGTGAAGGGCAACCAGCCTGTCAGTAACAACTTTAAAATAACTACTGACGGCCGGATGAACTAAATGAACGGCGCTTTCAATCAAGTCAGTGAGTACAGCAATGAGTCTCTTTATGTCCTGCAGCAGGCTTTCAGTGCAGTATTTGTGTATTGCGACAACAATTTCCTCCATTAAATCCACAACAGATGGCATCCAAGTACGAAGGACGTCGAGTACTTGAGAAAGGAAGTTTTGAATGTTTGGAAGAAATGTTGTGCAGGCCGTGAATATAAAGATAAAAATTATTATATTCTTTAACAGCGCCATCTCGTTGCATCTGCGCGAAAAGTTACCTACAGGAAGTCAGTTTTGTCATAGTTACTAACTATGGTTTCGTGCACACGAATTTGACAGCTGCAGATGCTTCATACATTCACCGTAGCGGTACGTATGATGCACAGAAGTATAATTAAAGGATTCTATTCTCTTTCACCTAGAGGTCCATCGATTATCCCCTTACTGCGGACCTTCAGTGTTGCTGAAATCGTTGTTTGCCAGGCCGGTGGGAAAGTCGAGTTTCACTCGAAAAATGGCTCTTGGCAGCTCTTTACAAATTGTCGTTCTGTTCGACTTGAACCCTCCTTTGATAACAGCTAAATTAAACAACTGCGTCATTAAGTTCTTGGCACGAAAACTACGTATGAATAGAAATTTGCAGGTACCAGGTAAGACCAGGTACCAAAGATGAGTTACATCTTGTTGACAATTTGCAATCTTACATGACGTGGTAGTTGTCCGCTTGTAGTTAACAGTGAAGGCTCACCTTTTTAGTGAATTTCTAAGAGTTTCGTTCGAGTTAGTGTTAAATCGTCAAGTTTACTTATGTACAAAACAGAAGAAAGGATCAATGTCAATTTCCCTCGTTGTTCTCAGATTTGAGGTTGCTGATGAATTGCCTTTGCCCCAAGGCTTAGATTACTGTGGTTAGTACAACCTTGAAGATCATTTCCAGTCCCTTATGTTTAAAAACATTATAAGTTCTCGCTCCGATGCAATACGATGTGATGTTATTCGTTATGAACCACATACCTTATCTTTGAGGCCTTTCAAATTATTTTTCCAACAGCTTCATTGATTTTTACAGCTGTGAAGTTGATCCATCAAGTGATATGAGAAAGAACGAAGCATAAATTAAAGCTTCCACGTCTTTGTATATGTATGTTTTGAAACTTTGAATTTACCTCATGTAAGTAGTTGCGAAATGTTTACATTTTGTGATGTCTTACATGAAACAAAACAAAAAACGCAAACAAACTCTTGAGAGTGCACGGTACGGACTGGGAATCATCTTTAAAAGAATCTAGAGAACCAGAGGTATAAACTATCTCCTCTGGGAGGCAGTTCCAGTCAGCGATAGTTCTTGGAAAATATCTATGGGTTATTGACCAAGTGTGAGGTCAAGATGGCTGGATATTGACCAAGTTCTTTTTTTGTGTGTTTATGGACTGAGACAGAGTCGAGGTCTATAAACAAGCAAAAAAAGAATGAGGCCAATATCAAGCCATCTTGACCAAACAAGCTTGGTCAATAAAGGATTTATTATATGGCTTTTGGGGAAATTTTTCTTGCGGGACAAGGCAGGTAGTCCCGAGTGGGCAAGATGGCTCCATCTTGCCCGCTCGGGTAGCCAATCACAGTGCAGGATTTGATTCATCTTGCCCACTCGCGGAGCTAGCCATATTATAAGAAGATTTATTCTTATAAGCAGATATTATAGAAGCATGTCAGGGACATTGCAGGGTTTTCTTTCAGCAAGGAAGCAACTTTGATCACCTCAAAAAATTTGATTTCATAGATTTTTAATATCTCTAATTTCTGTCATTATTGTCTAAATTAGGTTCTAGTGAACCTTATATGTATAATAAAATATTATTAAATTTTCCTTGTACATAGTTTTTATTCTTTTGTTGATGTCTTGCGTGTTTGTAAAATTTTAAATTTTATGTATAGTAGGTCCACATGAGCCCTTTGGCTGCCAATCCCCTGTACAACCTACTTATCAAATAAAGCATATGTAATTCTAAACTTAAGTTGGTGACTTCTTCTTGTGCGGTCATCGAAGGAATCAAAGAGTCATCACTTTCATAACTTTTCTAATTTGCATAATACAAAAATGTCAATATCTCTAAAATGAAAAAGATATTCCAAAATGGAAAATGCCATTCTTCTGTGTTTTGAAAAATCTTACAAATAAGTGGCAATTATTTTTTCTTTTCATGGGCACTTTGAATTAAAATAACTTCTGCATTCATCTCATTTCTTTTCTCTCTGTGGACAAAATGTATACTCCTGTAGACATTTACATATATATTCCTTATATATATAAAATACCAAATTAAATAACTGTTCAATTTTTCTTTAAAAGTTTTCAGATTCTTTTCACTTATGACTGACTGACTGACTGACTGACTTAAAACAATTCAATGAAATCACACAATATATAGATTATATATATATTAGATTAGCTAGCCCTGGCTTGGGATAAGAGACACTAGTCTGATAAGGTATGATAAGGTCAAAAAGAAGTTCCCATAGGACACTTTTTCTGAGCTTACGGGAGGTTCAAATGCAATTATTTTCTAAAGGACGATACCTTGTTGAATATGTTTCAGCCCCTGGATTTGTCACGAGTAAAGACATGTCGGCATCAGAAGACAGAAATTGTACTGGTGGGGAGGAGAAGGATCCTGTAGCCAGCAACGTCTCTGAAGAAAAGATGAAAGTTCACAGGGGTGGACGACATCCTTATGATATTCAGCTGGAAACTCTAGCAAGAAGTAGTGGTAAGGTTTGGTACGCAAATCCTTCATTGATCAGCTGTTAACATCTTGATTTAAAAGCTTTTAGAGTGGCACTGATATGCCAATCATTCCAATGTCAGCTGGGTATAATTATTGAGAAGTGCATATCCATGCGTGTATTTTTTCTCTGATGTGCAGTTCCAGAAAATGTCCACACCCCCACAGAAGGGATATTTGGAATTTTCTGGGGGGGTGGGGCACTCTGTGAGAAAAAGATCGATATCTGAGAACTTAATGAGATCAGAGTTATTGCTGTCATCTCACACTTCTGAAAAGAAACCCTCAGTTCGAACTGTAGGAGCTATGAGATGTTGGTGCAGTAATAGTTCTGCTATGTGTGAAGTCACAGGAAGTCAAGAAACACCAACTTTGATTCACATCGGCTTGACTACTTGAAGACACAGAAATAAAGTTTTTTATTTGTTTTATAATATTGTTATTATTGTTGATCTGTTTGTTGTGAAAGATGCAGCTCATGGAGAAGAACGAGAGGAAAAAGGTAAAATAGCATTCTTCTGTGGAAATCCTAATGTGGAGATCATCAAGGGAATTATACACATCTATAAGAACAAGTGAGTTGAATATCACACAATTATTCAAGCTGTGTCCCATGATATCGCAAAAACGTTTAAAAAGCCATTGTGTGGAGGACATCTGAGACGGATACAGGATTCTAGGGAAGGGGGTTCGAGATATGGACTGCCAAAGGCGGCTCCCTGTAGTGATGTCCAGGCGTCTATTCTCTACAAGTTAGCATGTTATAATGTCTCATTTGTTTAATATATCCGTCCCAGGACATTACGTGGGTGGTGTTTATTGGTACAGACATGTTCTTATTGCCAACTTGATTTTCAGACAAATCAAATTGTTTAAAATGAAGTTCAGATAACAATAAAATAATGAATATCAAATTGAATATAAGAAGTCAATTTTGTTAATTAACCAGGACGTTCTTAGATCAATTATGTACCTGTTAGTTTGCATCAAGAACTCTGAGATAACAATCATGTTGTTGTAGTTTATGTAATTTGATAACCGCTTAATTGTGTACCTTACTGATCCATAACAGTGAGATGACATCTTTATCTGAAGGAGTTAAACGGAGTGAGATGATATGCATGCTAGCTATACCCGCCAAGATGACCTGTATTGAGCTCATGCAATTTGTAGCACCTTCAGAGTGAGTAATTTGATTTCATTGACTGAATGTGTATCATGTATCTTGCACTGGGCTGTCATTACGGGCCGTAACCCATAACACATGTTACAGCTGAGTATGCTTGATTTTCCCTTGATGCTAGGGGTGAAATTGCCTTTTGTCGATAGATTTCACCCACAAAGTAACAAATTATTTGCTATGGGTGTGGAGAACAGGGGTACAAGTGATCCAAAAACTTAATGATAACCCAGTCTTTAGAGTCTAAGCAAAAGACGTCTAAGAAAGTAAGGCACATTTGATGGTGTTTACCAGCATGTGAAATTCGTTTTTTGAGTTAGGAAAATATGTAATTCCTTGTTTTTATTATTAGTTATAGTACAGTATGACTTGGTATGTTTGTTCGTATTAGATGTCATGGAGAGTCACCAAGGCCCATAGATTTACTACTTCTGTCAATAACACACACAAGTTTCTTTTTAGAGAATCTATTGAATGTGTCAAGATCATCAGAGATGCCACACCCAATCAGTACATGGTTCTTGTGAAATTTAGGAGTCAGGTATTTTGTGGTGATACTCAGTAGTTTGAAGAAATGATGAATAATAGTAAATGGCTTAGAAAGGTCTGGAGCCAGTCAAGACTTGCACTGAAAGGGCCTCAACAGGAAAGCATCCCCCCCCCATCCTTCAGACCCAAGATTAATAATATAAAGTGCATCCTTTGAACTGATTTGGAAGATCCAACATTGAATGGAAGCATCCATTTGCAGTAACTCTGATTTTCTGAGATGGAATTCAACACACTATTTAGGAAATGTATTTTAGAGTTTCACACAGGATTCCCGCTCACCCACTGTCACATACCAATCAAAATGGAGAAGATTTCTTTCTCTTGAAGGAACTCACTGATGAATTCTACAATACATTTAATGGTCAGCCTTACAATCTCTTAGAGGAAGAGGTAAGTAAAAAATATGCACTGTTTGTCAATTCGTCAGTCAATCAATCAACTGACAGACCGACCGACTGATTGCCCAATCAGTCGGTCAGTCGGTTGGTCAGTCAGTCAACCAGTAAGCCTATCAACCCATCAACCAAACAACCAACTAACCTACCAACCTAGGGTTTCATTAAGAACTGGGTACCAGGCAAATTCACCAACTACGAGGACGATTTTGCCCTGCTGGTTTGACTATCTAGAGGAAAGTTTTTCTTACAAAGAATTCCAGGTCAAAGAGTTTTGCCCTCCTGCTAAAAACGTAAATGAAACCCCTACAACCTACCGATGTAGTTGTCAGTTGGCTGATCGATCTGTCAGTCAGATTAATTGCCTTTTTCCTTAGGTTTGTCATCTGGTCTATGTTGCTAAAGTGGAAACCAAGAAATTATCAGAGGTATTGGCCAGTACTTTATATTTGACCTGGTATACTTTACTCTAGTCCAGAACATTGTTCTTAGCCGTCCAGTGGCTCTAATAATCCAACATCAATACAATAGACATGAAAATTGCTCCATATGTGACATAAATGTTAACCGGCTTTAGCCACGTCCTCAGAATCAGATTCTTGTACATTTACCTGGTAAAAAATCTCCCCGAAAGCGTTATATGGCTTTGTTTCCGTCCGAGCTGAAAACTTAGCAAGATATTTGCGTTTACGGCACTATTGAGATTTCTTGTGCTCTGAAAACGCGGGCAACGATAAATAATGGTATAGCGAACCACGATTAATTTAAGAGTTGCAATTACACCAGTCGGAGATCTCGAAAATGAAAATTATTATTTTCACCCTCCCCTACAAAAGTATAAGGCTATGCTTGTATAATTATAAGTTTCCTATTGCCATACGTTTTGAAGCTCTCGTTCTCCGTTGAAAACGATCGGTGTAGACAGCAAGGGGAAACGTATTGAAATCAAATGCCCTCAAACGAAAACTTGTGTGGACAATGCCATATTCAGATTCAGACACTTTCTGACATATGACGAATCGCGAAAGAGAGTGTGAGATAGTTTTGCATAATTTAGTTATTACTATAATTTCTCTTTGGTCTTTTCCTTTTTTCACTAAAGAATATTATCTGGCGGAAGGAACTCACAAAGAAAAAAGGCCATCTGTTTATTTTCCTAGCCGTTGGTAAAACAATGTAAATATTTTGCTTGATGTCGCAGCAGAAGTCGCCAGACATTTCGAGACGTCATTAATTATTAAAACGACAAATTGTGTGTTTTTTTCGTCTTTGAAGGGAGGAAGTCTGCCGTGTGTGGGTTTGACTGAACTGCCGAAGTGCCCAGTCTGTTTGGAGCGAATGGTAAAGGTTTTCCACTGTTTAGAAACGTTTAATAGAATTTATTTCAAACGGACTATCTTCTACGTAGATTCGCTGAAGAAATTTGACATGATAGGAACGAAAGAAAATCAATTATTTTGCGAATGAGTGACGATAATTGTAATGTAGTTTCACTTTAATTCTTTAGAATATCGTTGCTGTTAAGTTACACTGTCGAGTGAGAATTAGCGAACAGAATAGCGGATATCTCTTCGACGATTCAGGGAGAATGTTTGCAGCGTGTTTTTGAAAGTCTTTAAAGAACAACACTCGCTCAGCTGAGCGAAATGGTAGAATCTTGTCTTTGAAGGTCTGGTCACGAATTATATTTAGCAATTAAATTCAATTTGAAATTATTAGGTCGCGAAGTAATTCGAAGAAGTTTAGGACATTTTGGTATATTTTATGAACCTTGCTGATCAGTTCAGTCTTTGACCTGGTGTGGTTAGTTGTTGTTATTTTGTACTTCAATAAAGTGCAAGTAAAACGTGTGTTTGAGTGAGATATGAGCGGCTTTTATCGATTTGACTGCAGGTGCGATAATTGAACACGAAAATATTATTACATCAAAACGAAATGTGGCTTCTGCTATTCCTGCGTCAAAATAAAGCTGTCAACTATCTCTGTCGTATTCTGTTTCGCTAAGCAATTTGTTTTTAAATGTTGCTTGCTGTTGCAAATTAAATTTTTCAACAAGAAGCAAATACATTCACACTAACACCGTAAACAACATCTGCAACTTGTTTAAAATAAAGCTTCCTTAAAAACTGAGATTTTAGTTCAGAATTTAGTTCAGTTTTAACATCATGGACGAGTTTACAAGCGGTTAAGAATTAAACTTTGTAGCTTATTACTCTCTTGTCATAAAGATGCCAGATTCTTGAAAACAAACCAGCATACAGTTATAATAATCTAGCGGATAAAGAAGCGTTCACACGATTACTGGAAGACTATTACTTCAACGGCGCATTCGTAAAATACCGTTTATACTCGCTCAGTGTAATTCTTGAATATATTTTTTCTGACTTCGCAGTTTTAAAAGTAAATTTCTAGTTTATGTCATTGAAAAATGCAATTTCCGGCGATTCGTCTATATCAGTTAAAATTCAGAAACTGAGTATTTCTGATCTGTGGATCTGTTCTAATTTTAGCCATGTTAGAAGCGGTTATTAGTTTTGTGGGTATCGTTTGGTTTATGTGTTTCAGTAAGTGTTTACTTGCCATAACATAGAAGTTATTCTAGGCCATTGCTCTTGACATATCTAAGGGGTGTGAACTAGATGGTGATGCAGCTTTCGTGTTTTACTTTGCAGGATGAATCTGTTGAAGGCGTTTTAACTATTCTCTGTAATCACTCGTTTCACGGAAGTTGTTTGTCTAAGTGGTCTGATACTACGTAAGTTTTAACCCCCCATTGCTCAAATCAATCAGTCAGTAAATCAATCTGTCAGTAAATCAATCAATCAGTCAGCCAGTCAGTCAGTCAGTCAGTCGGTCGGTCGGTCAGACAGTCAGTCAGTCAGTAAATCAATCAATCAGTCAGTCAGTCAGTCAGTCAGTCAGTCTGTCAGTCAGTAAATCAATCAATCAGTCAGTCAGTCAGTCAGTCAGTCAGTCAATCAATCAGCGAGACAGTCAGTTGTCAGTCAGTCAGTCAGTCAGTCAGTTCGACAGTCCGTCAGTCAGTCTGTCAGCTGTCAGTCCGTCGGTCTGACAGTCCGACAGTCCGACAGACGGTCAGTCAGTCAGTCAGTCAGCCAGTCAGTCCATCGGTTGTTTGGCTATATGGGTTACCTGACTTCCATTCGTTTCTAAAAAGAAAATGACTCATCCCGATAAAGAGTCGGTGCGACAAATTGAGACCAAAATAGTGCAACTTCGACAATTTCCACTAAGTTTCAAATTTCACTGCAAGATCTATCAATGTACATCCTTTTTGTTGTAATTCATACCCTAGTTGTCCAGTGTGTAGGTATTGCCAAACTCCACAGCCCGTGGACGGGAACAAGTGCTTTGAATGTGATTCAAATGAGGTATGCATGCTCTCTTCTAGCTCTTTGAGAACTACGTTAACTTTTTGTGAATTACATTTGTTTACAGCAAGTTTACGATACAGTTTTGGCTTCCATCTTTTCTCAAACGCGCCATAACTTGTCTACTCTCTGACAACGCTTTCTTGATTTTTCAAATTTCATCCGTCAATCATATTCGAGACTCGCACATGCACGTGACACCTCTCCGACAAACTTGAATCTTGACTGGCTTTGTGATGAAACAAGAAACCGACATAAAGATGCAAAACGCTATTTGAAATTATTACACAAAGTATAAATTGTAAGGCACGAATCCTTACTCTGAAAGTTGACTTCGCCTGCGTCGTATAGAGGAACTATGGACTTGTGTTTTCTGTGTCTTTTTCCCGTTTAGAGCTTGTGGATTTGCCTTATATGCGGTCACATAGGATGCGGTAGATATCTGAGGTCTCACGCCAAGAGGTTAGCGTGTAATCTGTTTCCGCGTGATCTCTTGTAGACAAAGCCGAGTGTAGTGACGTCAGTAATGAATACTAAATCTTACACCCTGAAAAATATACCATAGCCTGCAAAATTCTGCTGCTAAGAGGCGTCTTTAACATCGTTTTATTTCCACGCAAATAACTTCCAATTTATCGTCGCTCAGGTCAACCCTATACTGGGGGTGTTTCTTGACGTGTACGAACCATGTACATGTCTTACTACTCAAGGACGAAATCATAACGGAACAGGGTCTGAAATCTGAATGTCTGACAGACCCGGAACAGTGATAATCGCGTGGAAAGAAATTCTAGCTATCAGCTGAAGGGTGTGCAAGACAATTTTTGAAAGTTTCCTTTTGTTTTCTCAATTTACAGACATTTCCAAGAGACGCAACACACATATTCTTTAGAACTGGGAACACAGCGAGTCTGGGACTACACAGGAGGTACGGTGTATTTATATTTATACCATGCCATAGAAAATACAGCCAATAAGAATACAGCCGAAAGCCGTTTTATATTCCACGGTTTTAATACAGTACATCTAACCTTCCCATCATGCGCCGCGCGTATGTCACATTGATTGTGTTGTTCACTGTTTTTTCTATGGCATGGTATAAAATAGTTATGCAACGCTCTCTCGTGGCATATCACGGATTATTAAAAACTGGATCAATGGATAATGCAATTCGAGAGTTTTCATTGGCTTAGCCATTATGGGCTATGAGCCATTATACCATGCTCTACGAATATGGTAAGCGTACGCGTGATTTTTTCTGAGGCGTTTTTATTTTTTTTAAAGTTTAGTTTGCTCTTTGCTCTGGGGCGTTTTTAATAAAACAATTATTCCACTCGCGCTTGTTGGATATGAGATAATCATAGCCAACTCAACGCTCTGCGCCGCGTTGGCTATCTACCATCTCATAATCCAACGCGCGCTTGTGGAATAATTGTTAAGTATTAAGTAATATTTTTCATACGCGCTCGTTTCCTGCAGCCAGTTCATTCTCAATTGATTAATTAGCAAATTTTGTTTCATTATCTGCCAGATAACTTTGTACATCGTCTGATCCAGAACAAGGCAGACGGCAAACTTGTGGAATATGGCTCAGGACAAGAGGTCAGTCAAATGAACCATAATATCGTGTTGCAAATTGCTTTCGTTATGTTGTCAGTTTACTGCAGTGAGAGTTGAGGTTCGTTGTTTCACTGTGTCTTATCCTTTGGCCAAACATCAACTTCATGTCACTCTTTACTTATAAGTTATATTCGTCTATTACTTGTCGGTTCTTTCGTGAACTTTTAACACGGTCTTCCAATGACTGTTACAGGTTTTGGATGAAGAAAAAATGGATTCTGTCACGCTAGAGGTAGTTTAACTTTCTTTGGTTGTTTGCTCGTTTGTTTGGTTTTTTGTTTGCTTGCTTGTTTGTTTGTCTTTAAATTGGCGTGGGTCTTCAGTTTATTTTTGTCTTATTTTCTAATCAAACTGACCTTTTTGTTCCTAGTACACATACTTACTGACAAGTCAACTGGAGAACCAAAGACTTTATTTCCAAGAGAAAATTACTCGAATTGAAAAAGAAGCAGCGGAGCAGGTAATTAAATATTTGTTTTGTCGCCTCTTAAGACATGGCAAAAAAATACAAGAACAAGAAAGCTAGGATGGTCCGTGAAGTACTGATTTTGGTCGCAATGGAAGAGACCTACTGTTTAAGGACTCTATGTGTGGCATTTACTGCTATCGTGTTGACAGTAATTGTATAGTGTCCTCTTGTTGTTTCTAGGACTCGCACCTCTGCAGTTTAGCGCTATATCATCGAGCCATGCTATTTGTATTATAACTTTACGGGTAGTCGTATTTATTGGTAAGGATTGAAGATTCCTTTGTAAATATTTCAGGCTAGTTCTATGGAAGAGCGAACTAAGAAAACACTAGAGGAATGTAAAAAATTGGAGTTGAAACTTTCTGAAGCCGAAAAAGAAAAGAAAAATGTGGACAAAAAGTATGCGCAGGTAATGGTTCGCCAAACATGGCATTTTGTGTGCAATTTCTGTGGAAATCATCTATTAACCTTCACTTCACAAGCAACAGTAACTAGTGTCAAGGTGACCGCCAATCAGGTTATGTCTGGTTTAAGTTTTGAATTTGATTGGCTTTAAAGGCGCGACTCCAATGATTGGTTAAGGGTGTTACATAGTGAACCAATCAAATTGCACGGCGAATTGAACGTACCAATGAAAGCGTGAACCACGAAGACGTCATGGTCGAAAAACTGGCGGAAAGATGAAACTGGATCAGCTACGCTAAACCAGTACATAATATCACCAACATATTGGACTCTGGAGGGAAGACGTGAGAGAAGGTTAAGTTTGGTGTAGAGAGGATCGGTTGAAGGAGAACTGACGGGAAGATTTGTCTTCACCTACGTTGAGACTTATATTAGGGCCTTATGCGCCATATGGTGTTAAGAGGCCTAACCACTGAAGTACCTAATCGCTCGTAGCTAAAACGTATTTCATGACAAGAAGGGATGATTGGGTCAAATCGCGCTAAGCTGTTTCGGTTGTGTTGTCTTGTTTCTACAAGAGTGACAAACGGTAATTCGCTGATTCGTTACATTAATAGACCATTTCCGAGTTGCCTTTACTTCTGTGTTAAAACGAGTCTCGATTCGAGATCGATTCATATGAAAATGTGATTTCCCTTAAGGTTCATTTTCATGTAAATCAAACTCATTTTTGCACGGACTCGTTTTGAAACAGAGGCACAGGTATCTCAGAAATGGCCTATTCTTCTATTGACTCAACACAGATTTTGTGTTGTTTTGTTCACTAGGTTGTTACTAGGGTTGGAAAGCTTGTCAGTGATCTTAAAGAAGAGCAGGAGGTTTGTGAAGTTTTGTAGTATCTACAATCCTCGAGCATGCGCAGTTCATGGTCTTGGTTTCCACTATTGGAACTCGGTCCAGGCTTCTGGAAGAAAGACAAAATGGACACAAGGTCTGGTCGTTCTTCCGCACTGATGGACAGCGCAAGGTTTTGGTTTGAGTGAGTCAACGGTCACTCGAAGTGCCTTTTGGTACAGAATACTATGAAACTAGTGCTGAATCTGGATCTAGGATTTGATCGCCGTTCTATCAGTTCCTTCATCAACAGGGGTTTAGATAACTAAGCCTTAATTTATCTTTCTGTTCAAACGTCTTGATAATAAACTGTTTAACAGCCCGAGACTGTAACCACAATCGGCAATAGAGTTCCGAATTCAGTTTTTTTGTCAACTTCCTTTACGGCGAATTCTTCCATACGTCGGACAGCAGGTATCTGCTCCATGCGTCTCAACAGTAAAGAGTCGACTATATTTTTATCTTTCAGTTAAACAAGTGTTTGCAAGAAAATCAAAAGTTGTGGCAAGAGAAGTTGAAACAAACGGAAGAAAAGCTGCTACAAGCAGAGATGGCTCGGAAACAGGTATCACTCTCACTGTATTCAGCTACCGACGATGGATACTAAGATATAAAAGCACCTTTTTGCCATACAAGCGGTTACCTTAAGGACGTTCGCGCCCAAAAACTTCCCACGCACAGATTTTTTTAAAACTTTGACTGACGGTAGAAAATGATAAGATTAGATAAAAAACGTAAAAAAAATCGGGGGTCACCGAACTCGTTTTAAAAATAAAGCGTAGCTCAGACCATAGCATTTCTACGATTCTCAGTCATTCGAGGCGATTCTGGCCGGATTCATTACTATCGGCATATATTTAAGTTGAAGAATCATCTCTAAGCTACGAGTGTTTAACACGGCTTATATAGGCCTAATTGATAGATCTTTGCTACATATGTCATTAAATCTGCTAGAATTAGCCTTAAAAAAGACAACTTCTAAGTCACGCACACCTGTTTCCATGTACCAATTCGACCCTTTTTTAATAGTATATGACAAATAATTACAACTTCCCACACACAGATTTTTTTGGTTTTTTAGTATAATGTAGAGAGTTAAAAAAGGAAGTGATCTGCCGAAAAAAAAGTGGGGGTCACCGAGCTTCCAACAAAAATATTCGCACACCAAGTTAACGCAAAGGTCATCAGCTCTATATTTTGTTAAGTTTTCGACTCGGTGCGCGCGCTTGAAAATGACGTGGCACGCGCGTGACCAATGAATAGCGTGCGCACTAGAGATGCGCAGTAGCAATGGGCGCGAACGTCCTTAAATCGAGAAGCAGGCCACAAAATGAGAATTTACCACAGTGGAAAAACGCCAAAGAAACGACAACCCTTCAGAGGAGTACAAATTATTAGGAATTAACGTATTCATACAAACCTATGGGGGAATAAGAAACGAAAGTCATGGAGAACTTTCGCAAATTTTCCCTTTCCCAAATGGGTACATTTCTCCGTTTGTTGCTCTAATTGAGAAGCAACCCAATAGTCTCGACATTTATAAATCCATTTTATTCGTCCGATTGCTGTCATCAAAGTGTAACAAAAACCGTTTTCCTCCCGAGAAGAATTGAAAACGTTTATAGCAGCATTTCCCCATTGCTTGCATTTGAGTGGTCATTCATTAGGACTTCATTCACAGACACTCTAGACTCTATGGCTGATGTTCTTAACTCTTCCCTTATTCTTCAGGAAGTGAGTGATCTTCAAGAACAACTAGCAGATCTAATGCGTCACCTGGAGACGCAAGAGGCAATATCGAGCGCAACCGATGAGACGAGACAGGTGGGAAAGCGTTATTTGTTCTTTCCGTTACAGTGGAATCTGCCGTTACGGAGACCTCGTTGCCTCTATAATACAGAAACCTTACCTAGTTAAGGCGGGGGTACAAGTGAAGGCTATGTTGACGTCGCTTAACACGGCCTTTCTGCCAATATCTCGGTCACGTTTCAAGCGACACTAAATCTGCTCATTTCATTAACCACTGTTTGGCGGTTTTGTGTAAATTTTTGGGTGATTTTTGGGCATTTTTAGATATTTTTTCCCAATGGATAGGTTAAATTGAGGAAAATATCAAATGTTGAAGATTTGATGGATTTGGAAAATTGTAATTTGAAGTGAAGAAATAGTAGGCGGATACCAAACAGTCCCCTACCAACCTGGGGCTCTCTGTTGCGGGGGTCAACTGTCTGGTAGTGTTTCCAACCCATCTTAATCCTAACAATTTCGTTTTAATATTACTTCAAATTTCACTTCTATTCATGTTTACCCCCGCCTCAAATGATCCTGGAGAGACCAACAACTAGCAAACGCGGCTCGACCTGTGTGAATCGTGTATGGATGGATCTTGTAAGATATGTAAATATTTCGTTCATTAATTTACAGGAGTTGCAAGATGGTCAAATTGTTGTGGGCGAGGGATCATCTTCCACGCACCAATCAAAGAAAACGCGACGGAAAAATAAAACATAACACAATATGTAAATAACTGGAAATGACATCATAGTGAAGCCACTAGCGGAAGTAACAACATCGGGACGGAAGTCATACAACTTGAGGGAAAGTCGGCGCCAATGGAACCGGAGCTGGAATGACATGCTGTCTACTGAAGAGCAAGAGACTCCTGTATTTATATTAACTTAATTGGAACTCTCTCAGATAGCAGTCCACTGAAGTGAGAGGTGGAAAATTGAAGCTGGAAAAGACTAATACCATCAGAAGATCTACACAATCACGTTTCGGAGTAACAATGACGTAGTAAGTCTGCAAAAACTGTGGTCGTCACGTTAGTGTTCGGGCCGCCCGTTCGTACTTTCCTACGCCACTTACACTGCGCGTGCGCACATGTACAAGCTTTCGTTCATAAGACAGACAATTAAGTCTTTTGGCCTTAACATGGAAAGAAGAAACACCAAACAATGTTTACCGAAGAGGAAAATCATGGAGTAGAGAGTCTTGCATGCATATTAAGGTTTCCTTTTTACAATGCGATGAAAAAGTAATATATATTTACACCGAACGCGTGCCAGAGTTATTGTAGTCATGTACGCATGCATGGTATAGCCACCGAAGTAATTTGCATGCGAGACTATTTTTTGTCCGAAGAATTTTAGTTGTTTGTTACTTCGTTGCTAATGTAAAATATTTAAAGTCTCTAAATCAGTATCTATCGCTGTGTTCTTGTAATAAAATAAAGAAATAGTATTTGTTTAGTTGTTGTTGTTAGAGGTTTAGAGGGTGAGATAACAGTTTTAGGAATTTAAGGTGTGTCAATACAGTGTTTTCTAGACCATACCAAACATTTTCCATCAGCTTATTAACAATCGTCCCTTAATCGGGTCGATATGAAAATTACACCAGTAATTGAAAATGGACTGAAGTTTGGAATAATGTATTTCTAAATGCAATCGATATTTCCATGGAAACAATAAACCAAAAAATTTGAAGATCTGTCTTGAAAGAAAATCTGAAAATCTTGAAAGACTTGACTTCTTTTATTGAGGGCCCATATGTACCAATTGTAACCTATGTGTCTCCTAACTACGTCTACAATGGAATTTTATCACTTTTTAACTAAGTAATTATTATAAATTCTGTTCAGAACTATTGTAAATTTTTAAACAGTGTATTAACATTGGTAGCATCCTCATTTTCATTTTGTATTCAGAACGGTATTTAGTGTCCACAATTAGATAATATCTAGCTTAACACTCTGACATAAAGTTCATTCATTCATTTATTCATTCATCTGTCAAACATGAATTTTTAGCGAACCAGATGTGATACGAAAGTGTCGTAAACTATGATTTATAGCAAGTAGAATATACCGGTTTATAATATAACGCGTTTCCATATAACGCGTGCTCTGATTGGCTGAAACAGGGTGCTTTATCAGAGAGCAGAGAACGGGTTGAGCTGGCTTTCAATTTTTGTTTCGGAATTTTGACAAATTTGACCCAAATTAAACATCCTTTGTTTGTGACTCAGACAATTACGAATCCGGAAAAATCTCCTCTAGTGTAAACCTAGTCTTATAAATCGCAAATGCGCGATTTGCAAAAATCACATTTGCGATTTATAAATAGCAAATGCAATTTATAAATCGCAAACGTGCGATACAAATCGCTAATGTGCGTAGCCTGAAATGTCAGTCATCTCCCGCCCTCAGCCTAATCCCCGGGCGAGAGACTGCCGGGGTATTTACGCAGTACACAAAGCTTTTTCTCCGAATCTGATACTTTCTCCCAACGTCCGAGAGAGGCAGAGGAGATAGAGCCTGGGAACGAGGTTGGGCGCCCCATAAACTTTGAAGGCATCGAAACTGAAAGCTTAGCTGAAGTCCAGTTTTTTATTGACAGATGTCGTCTCGTTAGCCAATCAAATTATTTGAACAATTGTAACAAGGATTGGTTTATTTCAGAGTGCTTTATCAGGGAACAGAGCACGCTGACGTCACTTTTCTTCGTTTGGAAATAAACTTTGATTTGAAAATTCAGCCGAATGCGTGGGGAAAATATTGGATTCTTCATCATAAAACAGATATAGAAGCCTCGACAGTGCTCTGCTCTGTTGTAATGCACTTAGGAAGCGGTACAGCACTCAGGAAGTAGGGAGAAACACTCGACTACGTCTCTTGTTTTCCCCTACACTTCTTTCGTGCTCTACCGCTTCCTGCGTGCTTTACAACAGAACAGAGCACAGTCGTGGCTTTCTTTATTTGTTGAATAACTGAAATCTGCATGTTTGATCTCGAGTAAATCGCAAAAACATTTCAAATTCTACTTTTTTGCATCATAATAATAAATAACCTACAGTTCAACACTATTTTGATGACATTGCTTCAAATAATTCCAAATGTGTCCTGGAGCTATGGTTTGAGGCCATGAAAGTTTTGTTAGTTTTCTTTTAAGCGATCTCAAGAACGAGATACTTTCTTGGGGCCACTCCCATTATAATTTTGAGTAATTTTTGATTTTGAGTACTTTTACAGAAATCTAAACTAGTGTATCTAAAAGATAGTAATGCCGTGGCACATTCTGTTGATAGTGACATACTTTACGAAGTGATTTATCTATCTGCGCGTTCCAAGACTTGCAGTAACATTTATTTCTCAAAGTAGTGTCAAATTGTGCTGTGTAACTTAAAATCTGTCCTTGTATCACAGGCAGACCACTCTATGTGTTCGTGGTTTAATATAGAGAATGTATGAGAGTTTTGAATAAAGCTCTGAAAATTGCATATTTAAATCACATCTCGGCCTAAATATCCCAATAAAGTTAATGAAACCATGATCGACTCATGTATGGTGTTTTTTCGCCTTCCTGGGCCGTCTAAAGCGTTTTACAATGAAAATACTTTTGACCGGTTACGTACGGCCCAGGAAGGCGAAAAAACACCATACATGAGTCGATCATGGTTTCATTAACTTTATTGGGACATTTAGGCCGAGATGTGATTTAAATATGCAATTTTCAGAGCTTTATTCATAACTCTCATACATTCTCTATATTAAACCACGAACACATAGAGTGGTCTGCCTGTGCTTGTATGCATCTACTTCATGCATGATGACGCATCGATGGCGAGTTGTGACAAAGGGATCGTGACAAAAAAGCACATAGTTATCTGAACTATGTTTGGACGTAAAACAATACACATCAACTTCCCCTTTATCAGATCGCGAACTTCGCGATTTGAAATCGATAGATGTGGAAATTGTAGGGGCACAAACCTAACTTATAAATTCTGTACTGGTACGCATTAAATGCCCCTCGAATGTTCGCGATGTGTGAAAATGCTAACGTTAAATTCATGTTTGGAAGAATAGATCAAAGGAAATATAAGAAATTAGCGTGTTGTACGGTTTTCATTTTTTAATTATTCTACAAGCTTTAGTAACGACGATTTCATTTCGACCACGGAGGCGAGACTGCTAAGAAATGAAGTTAAAATTAAGTTGTCACAATTAATCATCCAGATTTACAAACTTTCACTTACTGCATTAAGGACAAAAACAAGAGTTGTGAAAGTCAAGCACGATCTCCTTCACATCGTTTCACAGGTAAATCAGAGCAAAACAAACCACTAATCGTTCTTATTTAAATCTACGCGAATTAAGACGACGGCTCGACGGTGTGACATGCTCCTGTTGTTCGTGGCGCAATGCAGTCTGGTAAAAAGTGACGCAGTGCATTCTGGTAAAAAGTGATGAATTCCCCTTCCATATATTCTTCTTAAATCCTGACTATGTTGCTGCTAGCTCGCTACGCTCACTGCGCAGCAAAAACGGTTCGATAGATTCATATTCATATCCGATTAGGGGAACTGTCAAAAAGCTGATTGAAAATGCTTGGTATGGTCCAGACAAAAGTGTGTCGAGGCACCTCATCGACGCGCTTTTGGAATAGGTTAATTCACATAAGGCATTCAATGTCAAGACAAAAATTCAATTCGCTTTCGTCATGATCAGAGGTCTCGGTCCTTCAAAGTACAGTCTGACCAAATTAGTCGCCTTCGTACAATAATCCATCCTACTAGCCAACAATTAATGCTTTCATAGTAAATGGTTTGAACCCAGGAGTATCAGTAGTTCGTATAGTGTGATGGTCCGGGCGAGGGTAGTTCTGAGAAGAACTGTTGTTGGTGACTGACAACCGACAACCTGAGCGGAAGTCATCTTCAGAGTCAAGTGAATAGCTTGGTCCATTGAAAGTGATTGGTCACTTGCACCATGATGGTATTGGCTGACTCGTGTAATTTATGCTTTTTCTACCCAAATTTGAGAACGTCCGTCAAAATTACTGCTGTTCCACTTGTGCCTCTGTTCCACTGGAACACATTAACACCTTAAATTTTCAAAAATTTAAGGTGGCTCGGAACCCACTCCACAGAATTTTTTTTAACTTTGCAAAGCGTTGCATCTTATCATGCTTATCACAATTCGATAGTAAATATTACTGGGGTCACCGAGCACGTTTTGGAGTTTTTAGCGCTTAATTAAAGCTAAAATTAAGGGTGTTTTAGCAGGTCATGTTGTTGCTATGGTAACCTGTTATGTAAATTTGATGATTGTAACTTGTTAAACAACAATTGGGAATTCGTTTGATACCATTATTGTAATAACACAAATTCGAAATGCGGACCTATTTTGCTTTTCGTTTTTTTTTATGAAAATTAGTATTTCCATATTTCGCAAACGTTAGCTCATGGCAATAATCATTCACTGGGAAATGCACAGGTTTGCTCTATGAGCACACTGATTGTTTATGGTGATCATCCACCCCAAATACCTCGGAAACCAATTTAACCATGGACATTGCCAGTCATAATTTGTCTTCTGGCTGCGGCCCTGCATAAAGTTGGATAGCGTGGAGAGACGAGTACAGGAGTCTCGTCATAGATCACTGGCTGCTGGTAAAACGCAAGGTTACTAGTAAGATTGTTGATAGCGTGCCAGACATTTATATGATTGGTACACGAAACAGAAAACCATGCATTGTGAACGTTAGGCTCGACTACCAGCCGCTGTTCAGGACTCGAGAGAGCGGCGGAAATCGAGTCTATGTGAACGTTAAGAGGTAAAATTATTTCGAGAGCCCGAAATAAATTGCAGGGCATTTTTTATTATTTTACTCAGGGTACTACAAAACAAAGAAACGGAATCTAATCGTATATCATGGTTCACAACAATTTTACGACCATAAAAGTCATTTCCAACCATAGGGTATATACAAAACTAATACACTTTTGACACAGAAGAAAAAGAAAGCTTTGCTCTCTCCTAGCAAAGCTTGTTCCCCCCTCTTAGCAAAGATTGTTTGATTTGAGGCAAATCTTAAGGAAGCGCATTGCAGAGGTTGTAACGTTAGGTACCTAAAAATAAAGATGTAATCTCAGTTGGTTGTTACCCTAAACAGAATGCTAAGTTGTCCACGATGGTTTACACGCAAAGAACACTGACACATTCAAACTTTGTGCAAAACCTGATGCAATCACTTGTGGCAACAACAAGCAGGCGCTTTTTACAGAGGAAAATGGCCTGGGTCATGGCAGTTTTTCCGGCCTTTCCAGCGCGCGGGAATTCAGGGGAAACCGTCGCTAGGCTTGCCGCCTTTTTTGTAGCGGCAATCGGAGATCTGTCTACAACTCACGGGAATGCTCACCCCCGTTCGGAAGTCTAACTGAAGAAACCTCTTTTTACAACGGTCAGTGGTCAAGACTGAACACGTGATTGATAAGAAAAAGATATTGCTGACAAGTTAGGAGAACATGTCATCTCTATCGGCGCCGATAACCTCCACATCTTCCATGGTGCTAAAGTTAAGGAAGTGAGAGGGACGGTGTACTTCGTGGTAGAACTCTTTGGGATTGGACAGCTGAAGTTCGTAACGCATGTTAGGGGAGTGGCGAACACCTGTAAAACCAGAAAATCAGGCTGTTAAAACTAACATCTGACCATGACAAAGGCAATAACTGTCTTATCTTCAAGGGCACTGTTAAGTCACTAGTTTTATACGCATTGGCTATCGACCAAAGCGAAAGAGACCAGTGAGAAACTGAAAACGTTTGTACGATGTTATCGACTCTCTTTTGAAGAAGCGCGATGGTCTCATGGTTAGTGCGGATCGAGCGATCTGGGTTCGAGCCATGGCCGGGGACATTGCGTTGTGTTCTTAGGCAAGACACTTTACTCTCACAGTACCTCTCTCCACCCAGGTGTATAAACAGGTACCGACGCATTTAATGCTGGGGGAGGGGAGTAGAAATACTCATAGTCGCTTCATGCTACAGAAACCGGGATAAGCTCCGTATGCTTGGCTCGTATGCAGACTTGCTTGGATCGTATGCGGACATCGACCCGCTTTGCAGTCACAGGTGCTTACACCTTGCAGAAACGTTAGGATGACATTTTCTGGACATACACAAATGGCGCAATTCCGCATTTTTGTGGAGTCCTGTCTCTAGACAACAATTACAATTCAGCCAAAACTCACCCATAAAGTTGAAGTTCCAGGAACCTTGGGTGGGTACCATGAAGAACCCGAGAAAACGATCCGACAGTAACATCTGTACTTTTTCGTAGTGCGACGGCAGGTAACCCCTGGGATTGTTCCCTGTGTCCTTGTTGTTCCGACCCCAGTCGTAACCCGAGGGGGTCAGTTTGTAGGCTGTCAGTGAGCACGAACCAGGAGTGAAACTAAAAAAGAACCGGGGATGAAATCAAACGCCAGCGTTAATTAGTGCCAAAGGATATTTATAGCATGTTTTGCTATTTGCGACGCTACTAAACGGAAGAACACAATGTCATAAACTTATTAAGTCGCATTTGCGGTAAAGCTTCGTTCGTTTCTTACGCGAACACTAAATTGCAATTTCAAAGGCTTCTATCATAACAAAAATGGACTATCTTTGGAAACAATCTTCCCTTTGTTTAAGCGACAATATGAGGTTACAATTGATCCCATCACGGTTTTATAATATAGTGGAATCTCCAGTAAGGGGATACCCTCGGGCCAAAAGAGCGTCTGCTTAGAAGAGATGTCCACAGAAGTTCAAAGTGAGGTGTTTGTACATGGCAAGGATCGTGATTAAATTAGCCGCTTACGGGAAGTCTCGAAATAAGAGGTTTGACTGTTGTGCCATTTCCAAAGAGATTGAACAATATCCAGAGGTCAAGAAAACCTTTGTTCAAAGTGAATGTGGACAGTACTTTAATACCTGCATGTAATGATGACCGTTTTCTCGCCGTCCCAGGACGGGTTGTCCGCCATGATCTTGGCGTGTGTTGTGACGTCTTGCGGAGAAAGCTGAGGAAGCTCATTGGGTTGAGTGTGGACCCAGCCAAGTGGCTCCATTTCCTACAAACACGTGAAACGAAAAAGATCACATATGAACTCTCCATACTAATTGTAGGCATTTCTTTTAGTTAGTTCTGAGAATTTGATAGCTCATATCAAGCTTATGACTTATTCTCGTCCATACTGGATGATAAAATAGCCACAACATTTCAAATGCTAGCTTTTTCAGTTGATGTCGACATGAATACAGTAATTAATTTTGGTGGGGACAAAGGACTGTGTTGAAAACATCTTCGTCACGGTGCTAGCAAAAGGCAAAGGCAAAAAAGTGAACGTAAATGATTGCGTTACGAGACTTCAGCTTGTAAGATCATGAGTATGGTGAACAATAACATTCTTAGGTAACCCATATCATGGAAAGCTGATTATAATGAAATAACTTAAGGCGGGGGTCTACCTGAAAGCCG
Source organism: Micromussa lordhowensis (assembly GCA_964020085.1). NCBI lineage: Eukaryota > Metazoa > Cnidaria > Anthozoa > Scleractinia > Lobophylliidae > Micromussa > Micromussa lordhowensis. Next base: position 30,439,621 of record OZ026596.1, on the reverse strand, counting down.
TATTTTGGCTTGGTATTATGTTCTTAATGCAAATATCTCGTTTACGTTTCAAGCAATCAAGAATCTGTTCACTCATTACACACATCTATGTTTTGCGCCGTTTTGTAAATTTTTTGGTGATTTTTAGGTTTATTTGGAGACAGATAGTTTTTCTCAAAGGATTAGTAAAATTTATGGAAATAGGAAATTTTGAAGATTTGGTGTTGTTTTAAAATTAGAGTTTGAAGTTAAAAATTGATAGATACACACCAAAACAGTTGCCTAACAACCCGAGTGCCATTGTGGGGTCGGGCAACTGTCTGGTGGTGTTCCATAACCTTTTCTCCCCCTTTCAATCTCTCTTTAAACTTCCTCAAATTTCACTTTAATTCAGGTAAAGCCCCACCTTAAGTCACAGACTGAAAACAAGATCAACGCTCAGAGTCACTCGGCCAGGCTTCCTAAGTTCTTGCAAGAATGTTTTTCAGATATAAAAAAGAAGGGGGTGCTAGTGGGAAATTTTTAGCAGAACCCCTAACAGGTATGGAACCAAGATCCTGTTATGAGGGCGTGGCGTGATTTTTTAATACCCCCCAAGGTCCCGCTGTGAACCTTTTGAGGACACCCTAAGAGGTATCGCCTTTTTAACCCCTACATGCTACGGCGAGCACCCCCCCGTCCGTTTTATATGGGAGTTCCCCGGGGAATGTCCATACCTTGAGGTAGTCGTGCTGTGGTAACATGTTGGGCAGGTGTACAGTCTGATGTGTGCCCCACTGTGGAACCATCACAATACACCGGATCTCCTTCACTTGAGGATTATCAGGCGGACTCACTCCGTACAGGTATCCTGCGATCTAAAGCAACATCATGAAATGAGTCAGTCTCCTTCGTTACACTTATTAGGTCCGTCACGCAACACTTTAGGGAAGAAGCTTTGCGTCACGAACACATTTACTCCTGAATATAACAGTGTTTTTTGTGGGAGGTAACGGTAGCCTCAGGTTAGTGCGCTCATTTTCAGATCGAGCGGTCCGGGTTCGAGCCCTGGCCGGGGGCATTGTGTTGTGTTCTTAGGCAAGACACTTTACTCTCAGTGCCTCTCTCCGCCCAGGTGTATAAATGGGTACCGGCGAATTGAATGCTGGGGGTAGCCTTGCGATGAACTAGCATCTCATCCGGGGGGGAGTAGAAATACTTGATGCTACAGAACCAGGATAAGCTCCGGCCTGATGGGCCTTTTGGCTCGTATGCAGACTTAACCATACATGGTGTCCTACTTTATGCGGTCTTAAGAAGCACGAAGTTTACAAGAATCGAGAGTGAGTGCTGTCTTGTTTGCACGCGTGTAAACGATGTCATGTGCTCTAAAAGATGCATTCACCCAGCAGTTTTTTGACCAATATTTTAATCTCTAGGCAGAGTGAAGAGAAAAGAATCAGGAACCTTGCGCTCTTTTTCTCCCTAAGCTCGTGAAAAGAGTGCAAAAAGAAAACGCAGGAAGTGTATCAAGGAGGGAATAGAATCCCGGTAAGGTGGAAAGTATAACGTAATTTATACTTTTTAGTCTCAATACTGTAATACAACAGAATTTAGTTACAGCCGTTGGCTTGAGTGTAGCAACGAAATACCCATATTGTAAGACCTAGACATGTCGCCTGCCAACGGTAACAGGAAAATGTTGGGAAGCGTTCGCCTGGCCTTCGGACAACTTTCGGAGAATCTTCGGAAAATGGTCGGAAATCTTCGGAAAATCGCCAAAAAACGTTGTTATCTATTATGAGAATTTTCTTAAGTAAAAAGAAAATTACATGGTCACTTGGAGATACAAAATTTGTCTTCCTATGTTAAAAAAATTCAATCAACACACAAAGAGAAATTTCGTATCTCCGCGCGGCCATGTAATATCCTCCATTTATATTGAGAGCCGTAACACATAAGGCATCGTCCCTTTACCTGTGTTCTTAAATCCGAGAGCACGATAAACTTCTTCAAGATGTTCTTTGGCAGAATGTAGGTGAAGCCAGTCTCCTTGATATCATCTGAAGACACGTAGATGTGATTGGTCCTGAGGTGCAGGTTTGTGGCGGAGATGGCACGTACTCGCCACTCCGTCTTGGACGAGAACGTCTGCGTCTCGTAGTTGGAGGTAGTGGACACGATGATCTCGTCTCCGTGGATGTTGGTAGTACGCGTGGTGGTAGCTGTCAGCTGCGACTGTTCCTTGGTCTGCTTCTCGATTTCTGCTATCTGCTGCCTCTGTTGTGAGGGTGCTGAGATCTCCATGCCCAGGATGATGTCACGGATCTCGGACTGAGTCAAAGAAGCTACGTTCACACTGGGGAAAGAATAAGGACAAGGCGCTATTAGACCGGGGGGAGGTGCCGTTAGTATGCAAGTCGATAACAGAGTTTAAAGGTGTTCAAAAGCAAACTAAAAAGGAGACAAACTCACTTGTTCTTCTTGCCATAGTCAGCTAAGATGAGATCTTTCAGGGCAACCTATGTAACAAAAGGAACAGATAGGAATGCGTAAGTCAAATGAACAAATGGACGGACGGACAAAGAACATAAGAACGAACCAAAATCTACCAAAAATATTATACCGCAACACATCTCAGACTTGCAACACCACGCTTTACAGCTTTATTAATATAGTTGCAAGCCTCGTCATAATTGTTAAAACACGCCGGTTTTCACACCTTTTGCCCCTCCTCACCACAGTGCAATGTTGACAAAACATTTCGAACGGACACACGAAAGAGTGAAAAAGAGGGAAAGGGGGTATTGACGCGTTTTTACTAGTTGCTATGATCGAAATTCGAAACATTTGCGTGTGTTTCAACTCTGTGTTGAGGCTTATGGCGTGTAGACGTACCTCAACTGGTACCCATTCCTCGTCAGTCAGGGTAGGCCAGATGTGATGAGGCTCAGTGATAGTGGTCTTGTCTGGTTTAAGGATGACCTTGGTTCGGTCAGCGTTCACGTGCAAGGCACGGAGAATGAGGATCAGACGCGAGAAGGCCGTGTATGATGAGATGGTCTTCAACCAATCGTCATACAGGTTGAACAAAACCATTTGTGGTTCAGTGGCTTTCAAGATCATGTCTCCGAGCTTCTCTACCTGTACAGGACAGTAAGACAGGGTTCATGAATTAAATCTTTGATTTACTACAGTGTCGTGATGTAGAGTTCCCAGTTCACTGATTGTAAAACGCTTAAACATTTACGAGGAAAAACGAAACGTTAACAGAAGTGGTTGGTGTGACGGACCACTAGAAAGCTAATGAGCTGGTACCAGGAGTCCATCACTAGGAGTGTGCAACTACTCCATATTTCTGTCACGGCGTTTTCACAGACCGATCTATTTTTAGCTTGAGTTTACCGCAAATTCAGACCCCCGCAGGAACTTCAGTGATCAATCACAAGCACGGGACTTAATTTTTTAGAACAGGAAAATAGAGAGGGAATTAGCGTATTTTATTTTGCCGACATGTCCACCTGAGATTGCCATTTTCTTTCTTACCAATGCGCGCTCATGTAGACCGGAATTGACCTAATTCTCGGGAAAAGAGGCCTAAAAATAGGGGTTTGTAAAAATGCCGGCTTAGTACGGGAGTTACACGCTCTTAGTGATGGGTCTAATAAAACAGCTGCGAGTTCCTTAGTAGCTCTTTGCTAATACCTGAGGAGTTGTTATGAGATTCTTAAACCAATTTTGCCAGTTCATCTGTTCATGTATAGCTACACTTGAACTTTGGCTATACAGTTCTCTCATTCCAATGAGGAAGGTGAAATTGGCGGGAAATTTAAGTGTAAAATTGAACCGCAGCGGGAAAGTGGAAGGAGAAGTTACCGCTGAATTTTATTCCCTGGCCAACTGTCTTACATTTACGATAAAGCGCTTTTCCTGGGAACTATCGACTGTTTTTTCCTAACACAAACCTTCAAGCAGGCCTGGAAAGGAAGCTGTAACTCACTGCCCTTGATAACAATGTTTGGGAAATCCAGCAGATGGACCTGCAACACAACAAGTTGACTATTAGTTTGAATAAAACCCCTAAATACCAAGTGGTGATGGACTCGTTACTTCTCATTTCTCCCATCTGCCTTTTTACAAATACAACAAAACAGGTCTTGAGAATGTAGTACCCTATCATGTCAAGAAAGACGTCCTGATTCAGAACCAGATTCTGTCACTGAGAATTACAAAAGAGTAGGAAAACAGTTCGGAGACTTAAGATGTTGAGGTTGGGATTAGAAAAGAACCAGCAAAAAGCTCTGTGTGATTTGAACTGCAACAAATAAATGTATCTATATTAACACGTCAGCATTTTCCATTTTTGCTACTGACTTCTTCAAAGGATGCGAACACATCTGACAATATTTAGCCTTGATATCTCGTCTGAGTGACGCTTAAACAAGTTTTCTTGACAAGCACTTTGTTTCTACTATACCTCAAGAGGATCGAGCATTCCTTTTCTTGTTACAATGATCTGCTTAGGCTGCTCTTCTACTGGCAGTGAACGAATTAAGGCTGCCACTTCTTCTGCTGTCTTCCATTTAGCCAACTAAAAAAGAACGAATATGTCATTCAGCCAACATTACCATAAAATAAAAGTTACCAACCTTTGCAGCCTCGCATAAATTTCAACCCAGGTGAACAACACTTCAGTTTAGTAGTAAGACCCACACATTGTGTAGTATAACATGACGTACCTGTCCTAAACGTTTCTGTCCCGCCCACACGGATGTGTGGATGATCTTGAGGAACAGCTGTCCCGTGCGAGGATTGAAGATAAAGATGGCGCCGTTGATAGGCTTTGTGGTCAAGTTACCTTCAAACGTCTGAATAGTAAATAGCGAAAACCTTATCAATGTTTGTGACAGTCAACTCTAAAATTATGTACGGGATTTTTAACAGTTGAGTAACTATATTTACATGTATAAGCCAAATTCAAGAGTCACGTTGCTTCTTTTCATACTCACAGTAAAGTGAAAGGAAAAATCGCACTCCTAGAACAGAAATGCTATGGGACAAAATGGATTTCACAAAACAACTGCATGAAAATGTGTTGCAACGAAAGCATAGTTCCGGACTACTTCATTTTCGCACTATATCTCAAGTCTGGCTGAAAAACTAGTCACATGATACCATTATTTTTACATATCCAAACTGTCTGGTGAGATCATTGCAAAAACAAACTCGTTCAACAGGCGTCTTGCGTTACCTTGTGAATGGTCACTCTGTAGACATTGGTGTCGTCCACAAACCAAATGATCTGATTAGAGAAAAGCTCTCCGTAGTTCTGTGAGGACAGGTAAGGCTCGGTGGGTTCACTGGAGTACAGCTGAAGACCTTTCCTGATTCGCTCTCTCAACACATACAGCGCAGGATTGGCTTTCATGATCTTCGCCATGGCCTGTTGGATGAGGGGTTTCACACCAGGGAACCAGTTACCAAAGGCACTGCGAGAAAAGGAGAAAGGAGCGTTGCTTGGAGTCCAATTATCAAGAATACCTACTTACGCATAGTGAGCTTGTCACGCAATCTTTCTTTCCCAAAGGAGTACGTGACGATTCATAAGAACATCTGCGCACGAGTTTCAGAGCGGAAAAACACAATAAGCATTCGCGAGTTTTGGCCGCGCGCCAGGCTCCAAGTTTGAAAAAATGGCGGGAATTTCGTCGATCATCACATCTAAACAGAAAAAGTTACGAACTTAATATGCTTTCCTAATTTCCCCGGTATGTAGCAACATTTTCTTGTCACTAATGGAAACCTGGTCTAAAGTTTTCGTGGGGAATCAATTTTTTTCGGACAAAAATAATCTTGAGAAGGTTACCAAACCCTTTTTTTTCTCCGCGGCATACCGGAAATCCACATGTTTTCCACGAACCCGCTTTGCATATTGTAACCATATAAGCACAAGAGGGCCTCGCAGCAGACAGGGGGAGCCTTGTTTTCTTAACAGCGAAATGCCCCCAAAAAATCATGCTTGCCCAAGTATAAATAAATCAACCGAGCGACATCCTCGCGTTCCTTATTATCTTACTCCAGTCCGCCATTCCCTCCGCCATTGCAGCCGAAGCATTGCCTGAGCTCGCAAGTGGAGATGCGCAGTACGTTTTTCCGCCGTGAACGCAGGAGGCTAACTTGGCCAAACACCACTTCTCTTACCTGTGAAGATTGTAGGCCAAGTCAATACCGATGAGCACCCCAGTAGGGGAGGGGTAGATACTCATGTTGTCGGTAGTGTAGTCAAGGTATTTTGCGCGTGCGTATCTTTCAATGTCGTGGGAGTCGTAGTCTCCCCAACGGAGCTGTACGTCGACCCAGTACTTCTGGGTCGTGGTGCTGTCCATGGTGTCACTGCAAAAGACGACACACTTGAAAAAACAACAACAACAACAACTGCAACAAATGATAATCATTGATCGAAAAGCGCATCATTTTTACTTTATTTTCTCGTCTCGATCTATTGAAAAAAACTTTCTTCAGGGAATGAAAAGCAAAAGAAAACAGTATTTATAAAAAGGTCGTTTGGAACCACTTTGCACGAATAAAATTTTGAATTCACACTAACGAACTCGCGGTTGCTTTAAAACCAATCGTAAATCTTGACAGAAGAATGGCTGTCACTGCAACGTTTGACTACATGCTGCTGTTACACATTAACATATTTTATCGTTATTACAAGTGAATTCAACACATACTTGGAGTCAGCCAGGAGGGAAGGTTTAGAGACGTTCCACTTGTACGCAGCGAATAACAGGATATCGGCGCATGAGCTGTTCATCTTGTACGACTTACGGGGATGAATGGTCTCCTTCTGAACTGTCTCTATCTCAAGAGCATCTAGTTCTTGGTCAAACACCTAAAGTTACAAATTAGATTGCATTAGATTTGGATGATTTGGATGGATGATTGCGAGATACTTTTTGAATCTAACCGGTTTACACATGTAGCACTCTTTAGCGAGACACTCTTCTTACAGGTATGATGCCTGTGTCTATCCGTGGTGTTCAGATTAGCACCTTTAAGGAGCTCAGAACGAAAACTGAAAATAATAGCTCAGCAACCAATGATCTCACACGCACCTGACACAAGTCCATGACCACACTCTCGTGGACTTTTTGCCACAAGTGAGCTCTGAAGATCTGAATGAGTGAGATTTTCAGTGTTGGAATCTTGCCGTGCATGAAGATTCCGGTCAGGTCAAGCTGAACTTGGAAACCAACGTAAACCTAAAACAAAGAAGAAAAAAAAACAGCTTCAGTGATCAATGAGAGACTGTGTAGTGGTCTCCTCGTCAGTGACTTTAATTGTCAAAAGCTTAAGAAACCCTGCTCAGATAGCTATCTTTTTAAAGTTAGGAATAAATGTAGCTAGAAGTTATAGGGTTAAAAACTCCTGGCAGAAGTTTATACTGCCTGTGGAAATACCGGTAAAGGACATATGGTGGAATCCCGATCTCTCGAACCTCTAGATACTATCATTGTAAATAGATAGATACTGTAAATTTCAAATATAAATGACTACAGTTTTAAAATTCACCGACATGTTTCATCATTTATTTGAAATTAATTGTTATCTTTCTGCCATCCAGACCTATCAATACTATAACTGTAAGTTTACTAAACGATTTTACAAAACAATTTCTGCTTCCCTTGGTGATTCAAAAAATCGGGCTTTCACTGTAAAAACACAATGATAGCCCAGGAAAAATATATTCAAAATGCTGCGACTGCACACAGAAGCAAACACATTACCCGCAGTACAAAGAAACTTACATTAGCCCTGTTAATTGTCGGTGACCACCAAAGAGTGAATCTTCTGTTGGGGATCTGATTCAAACCAGATCGCTGTGCATTGGTCAGTTTCTTGTACTTCATGGATTCTTCGAAACCACTAGCCTTCTCCCAGAACAGACCCTCCCATGTCGGGAAGTACGTTCCTTTGAAGAGTGTGTGCTCCAGAATGCCCTCCACACCTCCAAGGGCTTGGATCATGTCGGTTCGATAGTTGTTAAGGTTCCACAGTTTGCCATCGTGTCGCTGATGTGTCCACCAGAAAGGATTCTGTTTGAGGACCTAACACAGAAGGGGCAATATGGCTTAGTGATATCCTTGTACAATTCTTGACTTTAAACTAAATTCTCCAACTAAAAAATCTAGACCGCTTTCAATATCGATTTCAGCCAATCAAATTTGTGAATTTGGTAGTTCCCAGTCCTTGTGAGACAGAGCCATATAATGACATGGAATATTGCATGAGTCACCTGCATTTTGTCGATATACATGTACACAAGCCTTTAGGCAAGTGAATGTAATGAATACATGTACAATGACCAACAGAATCACTGCAGCACAAGATGGGAGGGTTGGGTGCAGTACTGTTGAGTACAGCAGCTTTCCTGTATTCTGATTGACCATATTGACTATGGCATGGTAAAGATTTTCTTATCCTCGAATTAAACAATTCTAGTCTACCTGATACTGTTTGAAATCCGTTCTAACTCTCCATCCCTTGTCATAGGCAAGGGTGTGTCTGTCCTTTTGAAACAGGGTGTTAATACGAGGGATTCCACGGTCCCACGAGTCCTCCAAATCTTCCAAGGTCAAACGTCTGAGAAAAGAACAAACAAAATCTTTACAGCAAAGACTTCCTTCAGCTGGCCATTCTAAACAACTTGATTGGAAAGCTAATCAAAAAGGAATGGAATTTGTCTGTGCAAGGATTTTGTCAGCCTCTCCAATTTTTAACACAGGTAGAGGGATAGCTTTTTGTCAGAGCAAAATCTAATATGTTTTTTCTTTTTTGGTCACAGCTAGAATTAGGGCCCGTATGCAGTGGGAAATGTTTGTCTATTTTGTGAAAAAAATCTGTCATCAGTTCTGTGATACAAGGGCACACAGTGATTTACATGTATTTCCCATAAATTTTGTCATGCCTTACCAAACTTAAAAATTTGATCTTGCTTTGATCTCTTTTTGATCTTGCCATGCGATTGACACTTTGTGGTCAACAAAATAATGTTTTGCTATTTTTAAAAGCACCCACGAAAACCAAATTGAAAATTTGATGCAGACAAGTTTTGAGATTTTTGGTAGAGCCAAACACATTTGGTCAGTCTAGTGAGTATGGGCCCTTGGGGTACAGACAGAGAATCCAGGCAACATAACAAGATAATTTGGTTTCATCAACTGAGTTGATAGAGCGAATTGGCCACCGTAAAGAGATTCAAAATCTGACATTTCGAGCATTAGCCCTCCATCGGAGCGAATCAATATAACAAACCTTGTACATGAATGTAGCCACCCTCTCAGAGATTAAGGAAGAATGTTCAACTCACCTGTTCTGAGCATTAGCCTCTTGTCGTTTCAAAGCGTACTCAGCCCAGACTCTCTGAGAGTCAATGAACTCACTCTCCCAAGGCTGGATGTACCTATTGAATCCCCACAAAAAATGAGTATCAGTTTTTGCAAGTTGACATTAAAGATCACAATAGTTCTGACAAGCAATTCACTATTCATGATGCTCATAACATCAGCAGAAAAACATAAATACAATGGTACACTTGATTACTGTTTGGCTGCACTACCTCTCCATCTTGTGAATCAAAATTCTGAATCTATTCAAAAATGTAGCAACAACTTTCAACACATGTTGTTCACTCTAGAGTATTGGTGTTACATGTACCTGTACAAGTTAGGAATCAGCTGATCTTTGTCATGGCTCATGCCAGATCTGAAGTGAGTAATCCCAGCGTCTGTTTGTTGCGACCACCTGAACGACGACAACACAACATGGGTTAACCCCTTCTGTGTGATCTTCACTATCACTTAGAGAAGGTAGAATATAGGAATAAAGGACTCTATAAACATTAAATGTCTGGACTTAAGGTGTTGTTTAAGGCTAGTTGGGAGCACGTTTTGACATACTTACCACTTATCCTCATCATGCCCCGCAGGGCATCAAAGACCATAAGTTTTGACATGTGCAGGCAATATTATAAATCACAGCAATGAAAATATACAAGTAAAACAACTGGGAAGAAAGCCACATCAAAGAGGAATGCCTGGTGCACCTGTACAGCATTCATTTGTTACAGTACCTGAGATCTGACTGAGGAATGAGCACATGACCCATGGAGAGCATACCAAGGCCACCCAGCTCTTTAGGAGTGTAAAACACAACAGGGGGAAAACGACTGGGCATTTTGGAGTTCAGACCAATCTTGATACGTGTCTGGATCTGAAACACAACAATGAATACTGTGTCAGACTGGTAAATTTCGACAACAACATCAAAACAAGACAACACTTCTTTACATGTATGTTGATGGCTTGAAACTAACTTTCTAACCCACCAAACTTGAAAGTTATGTTGATGGCTTGAAACTAACTTTCTAATCCTTGTTGTAAGAAACTGCCAAAGATACATATGACCACTTCCCCCTTAGTACTGCTGCTTTGTTTGCCAACAATAAGTATCACAAAACTTTGGAAGCCCTCCCCTCATATGTCTTGCAGATAAGCTTAAGAACATTTACAAGAACTTGAAGTTCAGAGAAGGACTAATATCCAGTACCTTATTTTCACACTTGACCAGCAAGTCCAGCAGTTCCTGAGTGTTAACAACTGATTCTCTATAGTATGTCATCAAGCCAATCAGAGCTGTGTTCCATTTGTTTACAATCTTAGTAAAGGTAGTGGAGCCTGATGCCATAAGGATCTGACGCACTCTGTTGTGGAATCGCTGCTGTGACTCATCATCCACCTTAAGGAAGCACTGGGCAGTTCGCTCCTTGGTGACCTGGTGTAGCAAGAACAAATGCAATAATAATCAGCACCTAATTTCTCCTTACAACATCAAAACAGTGATAAGTAGACAGGTGATCAGAATAAAGAAAATCAGCAAGCAGGGTGCTAAGCTGGCACAATTTACAGGGTTCATACTCTTTAGAGCTTTTAAAATGACTTTCTATGACCTTTTCCATTACCTTTTGGAGTTTTCCATGACCTTAGTTAAGCAATAGTTAAGCAGTATTGTCAAAACAGTCATTTAATACAAGGTACATGTATTTTATAATGTAAAAATGTGTGCTTGTGTTTATTTCTGCTAAAATTAATGCGAGTTTCTGACTTATCTGTCATTTCTTCAATTCTTCAACTTTTTTTGCATTGTTATTCTCAGAATACAAATTGCTTTTCCATGTCTTTCTGGGCTGGGAAATTGAAATTATAAATTTCATGACTTTCCAGGTCTTCCATGGGTTTTCCATGACCCACACAAACCCTGATTTAACCTCGGATAAAGATAAGATGCACTTGCAGCCATAAATATGATCTTGTACCTCGTTTTGCAAGTTCCATACACCATCTCTATGAGTGAATTCTTCAAATGTTGTGCGGCACTTGGGAAGAATGCGGCATTCAAAGCCACACATGTTGAACAGTAGATTTGGATTGTCTTTGCTGTAGACAGACACAAAGCTTTCATCCCAGCTGAGTGTTGTGACAGATCTAGGCAGGCGGTTTTTAATGTCCCAGAACACAGCACGGCCAAGATTAACATCGTGTTTCATGAGCCTCATGCGAGCATCCCTGGGCCAGCATTTCCTGTTGTTGTAGCCCACAATGTTCTCATTATTTGGGTCAGGGTGCTCTGTTAGATAACGCTGAATCAAATCACGTGCATCATCAGCTGTAAACCTGAAAAAAAAAACAAGGGATTAACATGCTAGGCAATCAGCATCTTACATGTACATGCAGTTCTCATCAGCAACATAATCCTTATCATCTTAATTCACTTAGTACAAGTGTGTGACAGTGTAATTTCCTTGCTAGCGAGGATATTTATTTAATTTATACATGTATATGTTGAATTTCTGCTTTGCTTTCAAGTGTTTCACACTGTTGGCCAACTATTGACAAACACAAGAAAATTGTAACAACCATACTAAAGTGTCTCTTATCATATAAGACTCTAATAATCCAGGAGTACCCTTCTATTCACACACATTTAGGGGGGCAATAGCCAATCCAAGCAATGGTTAAAACATGGCAAACAATCAAGAAAAAATCTGCAGAACACCATCTAATACATCTGGAGAAGTTATCTGAACACCTACAGCGGAAAGGCTCTGATGTTTTGTGAAATATCTTTAAAGATTCTTACGAACATTGAAACAAAGAGCTATATGAACAGCAGTTACCTGAAGAAAATGTGCACTTTGTCAATGTATCTAGAGTACAATCTGATGGGATGTTGTGCCTCGGTCTGTACATCCTGGAAAGTCAGGAAGTCGTTTGGCATCTGTGGAGGGCCTGCCATCTCACTGGCTCTCTGTAAACCCAACACCAGCAGATCCATGACCAGTCCATAGTACTGCACAATGAATGACGCAAACTGAAGACCACGGATGATACCATAGGAGTTTGTATGATTCATGTCCTATTGGTGACATAAAGGTGGAGAGTTATAAAGTGAACTGTCAAAGACATGAAGATAATTTAAATAAACTGGCACACACCTTGTAATTGATGACAATGTTGTTCTTGGCTGTCATGTAATCAGCAATGTTGTGATCAACTATCAGTCGCAGAAGTCGATTCAACAGGGTCAAATCAATCTTCTCATACATCTTGTCAAAGTTTGACTCCATCATAACATTGCACTCTCCTTCAGATGTCTCCCACACATCCTGCAAGTTGTTGATCCCTGAAAACAAAACACATTTAGTTACCTATAGTGCAAAGTTAAACTCACAAGTAATATCTGCATCATTGCCAGAGTGTTCAATACTAGCAGGACTGCGTTCCTGTGGTAGTCAGCAGTGTTTTTGATATGTGCATGCACCAGGATTCCCCCTGCTTTTGGACTGAGACATGTTGCCAGCTATGGGGGCAGTCTCCATCTAAAGCTGGCTGCCAATAGTGAAAGCTCCTAGATGTCTCAGGTACCGAACCTCCATTTAGCAATGCAGTTGATAACCATCATAAAAACAGTCAGTATCCAATTATACACCTGGATTGGGAGAAGTACTTCAAGAGTGAATATCTTCCCCAAGAACACAATGCAGTATCCCCAGCCAGGGGTCCCATCTGGACAGCTCGAGTCCAGAACACTAATGATTAGGCTACTGCACCTCCCATCTAGCTGAAGAAAGACACCTAAAGATATCTCTGTCTATGCAAAATTCAAACTGCATTAAGAGATCTCTTCTAACCTTGGCACCATTTGTAAGTCAACAGTGGTGGAGGCTCTGTGTCTGCTGGTTTTACCCACGGAGGAAACAGACGTCTTTTGTCAGCTTCATACCATAAATACTGGTCAAGGTAGGCATCTGTGATCTTCTCCAATGGTTCCACATCATACACTGGAATAAGGTGGCTGTACAAGTCCATGAACTCAATTCCAACCTACAAAAAATACAAGGATTACATTCACATCAACTCAGCAAGTACAATAATCACTTCATGCAATGCTGTACTAGTTGGTAAGTAGCCTGTTCCAGTCATCTTCGTCAAAAAACTGTTAGGGTAATTCACATTCTAGGGATTGGAAGAGCTTGATAGTGCCTGTTGTCCAGAAAATACCATGACTAACAGATTATTTCAGAGCAATACAGACAACATATAGGTAACAATGAATAGCTATTGGTATGTACTTTTTGTATTTCTCATTCCAAAGAGCTGCCACGGATACTTCAATTTTCAAATACAGAATACAGTACTATTTCAATATCAGACTGAATATAACAAAATGGCCTAGACTCAAGGTTCTTACCCTGTACATATGCTTACCTCTTTGAATGCTCTCTGTGTGAGCAAGTGACGCTTGATTCTGCTGAGAGCTTCATGAGGGTTGTCATATGCTTGTTCTATGAGTCCCAGTTCTTCTCTCTGGGACTGGTTCAAACGACTTTTTACACTGTAATACACATTAACATAGACAACCGTGAGATCTCTGAACACATTCTTCTAGAATCCAATAATTTTAGCACACTAGAATACTACAATTTATTTTTTTGGACTTTACAGTGTATTACGAAAAAAAAAAAACCAATCAGATGAGAATGGTACTTTGCAAATCTCAAACCATAGCAATAATATTATCCCTATGGTTTAATCTGCCATCTGATTGGCCAAACCACAACAATATCAAAATCATATCACAATGTTTGAAATTTCTCACGTTCACATGATAATTCAAGTAATTTGCATGGAATTCAGCTTTGAGAGCACAAACCTGTAGGCTTCCTTGAGTCTCTCTAGTGCTAGAATCAGCAGTTTGGTGTCATGCTTGTATGAAAGAGGTGGAAAAGGGATTGGCGAAAACCTCCTACTCTCCAGCCAGTGAACTGTTGTGGTGTAGATAGCAACTGCTTCCTCAGCAGAGATGTATGGACCATCCTGTAAAACAAGTTCACCTGGATTTAGGACATGAATTCTCTATGTGACACCAATGTCTTTAACATTCTATTAACCCATTGTCTCCCATGCCGGCTGTAACCGGCCGTGCGAAAACCCACCCCCAATTTCCCGTGCCGGCCGTAACCGGCCGTAAAAAGGCAGGTCAGGACAATTGCCCCTCCTATCTTCCCTGAAGATATTTTGGTCCTCCTATTGTTCTATTGTTGTTAAGGACAAATAAACCAATGAGAATGGACCTTCTGAGCATATTTTTAGACGACTTTAGGGGTCCTAGAAAGATGGTTTTTCGTCTTAAAATCATGCGCTCGAAAAGCGCAGGTAATCATGGCGCGTTGCACGACAAATCTACAAACTTCCATGGTCTTGTTTTAATTCCTAAAACGGAGAAATTGCTTCTTTGGCATTTAAAATGAAAAGGAAAAACATAAATTGATTTTTTGGTGGTCTCAGAATGGAAGACCAAGGTGAATGGAGTCCTCAAACCTTTCTGGAGGAAAATTTTTCCTTCCTTCAACCGCGGCGAAAACAAGACAATCGTTGCACTTTCAAGTGAGTTTTGAATACAGATCGCGGATTTAAAGCAGCTGCCTGGACTTAAGAAAACAAAAATGGTAATGTAGAGTATTATTTCTAAGTCGAATTTAGCATTTAACACGAATGGCAAAGCCACGGCCGATAAAATAACTTCAAAACTTGTAGGGAAAAACTCACGCTTTCGCTTTAGCGTGAATAATTAATTTGAACACGGGGTCATGCGGTAAATCACATCTGTGAAATTTTGAACATTTTTGTGCTTTTAGATAAGTTTTTTTGCCTTGTGTTGAATGAAAATTTATTGTTATTGAACTCCCTGTCATGTTTCTTTCATTTGGTCGCCTTTATTTCGGAATTTTAGGTTTTAAAAGTGAACAGTATTTTGTCACTCTGAATTTCTGCATATTTAATTTACGGCGACTGCCGTGGTTTGTTTGTCTTGTGTATTCGCTTCCCTGAAATATATTTTATTGAGCCTTGTTCAGCTTCTACAGAACTTTTGAGGAAAGAACTAGGTGGGCACTAAATTTACACAGTTGAAAAACGATTTATCTCAACGTAATTGGCTTGTTTTTGTCGTGTTTTTGATGTACAACTTTCATCTTACTTTGGCCGCACTATATAATTTCGTCGGGCGGCGAAAAAATTATCTGAATTTCTTCTTTTAAATTGGTTTTTACTTGTGTTTTTCACCTTAATGGTCTGGTGTTTTCTTAAATGTTATATGTTACAGTAAAAGAATGAAAATTCTGTTTTACTCGGTTTCGCTTTGTCCTCTAAAGTCAAAAATTAACTCATTTTTGGATATTCAATTTTCTCGGGTTTTGTTGCGCGGAAAAAATATAATTTCTTGTTTTCTTACAAGTTAAAGACATCAAGTTAAGTTCTTCCTGTTGATATTTTTTAATATTTTGGCTGTTCAGTTGTTGAACTTTCAATAAACGAAGTCTTGAAACCTGACCTTGTGTCTGTGGTTACTGCGCATATGGTTTATTTTTTTGCTTTCGCTCGCTCTGAAATATTCCAAAAAACGCCAGGAAATTAGCGGTGGGTCGCGGACAGTTTGATGCGGGGGTCAATGGGTTAAGCTAGCCATTTTCAAAACTGCTAGTGTTCTGAACATACCTGCTCCAGATGGTATCAGGTCTCGGAAGCAATGCAGACACACCAACTTGATGTTATCTTAGCTTCTTAAGTAATTTTAGTTAACTCAAAAACAAAGATTACAGTCAAACGTCTATTAAGTGACCCCCCGTTAAGCAGTCACCCTCTATTGAGAGTTCACTGTTCAAATTCCCAAAATTAGCTTCACATATTTTAATACTGTGTATTGGACCTCCACTAAGTGGTCACTTCTATTAAGTGGATGCAGTCACCATTTGAACTTCACAGTTGACTAATTTTCTTGTAACTCAGCTCTGTTAAACGGTCACCTTGTTACGCTAAGTGGTCAGCCAGAGCTTAGTTTTACAGTCACAAAGAACTCTCACATTTTGCGATACTGTTAATGTAGATTGGGATGCTTATTTTTGTTTTCTTGCTCATTTTTTTGCCTCAAGCACCTCTTTCAAGTGGTCAACCTCTATTACATGTAAGAAGTCACCTGGCTATTTCCTGACAGTGACCGCTTATTGGAGATTCGACTGGATTGACAATTTATTAACGCTTCCCACCTTCAGGTAGTTGTGTTGTCTCTCTTGCTCAGCTTTCAGATAAAGTCTTGTAAGACGACCCAAATTTTTCTTACAGACAGTTTTATCCACTGTGGCACCACGGCGGATACGTTCCCTATTGTAATGAGCTGTGTTTGTCCACCAATCTGCCTTGGCTTTGACATAACGTAGAATCATGTTTTCCACTGCTGTAGGAAGACCAGGCACCTAACAAAAAAAAACAGTTACACATGACAAAATTCTGTCCCAAGATCGTAGCTTACTGCAAGGACCCAAACCTTCAGCCAAGCGTGCCAAAACCCATAACTTTCACTTATCACAACTAACCCCAGAATCTTGTACAGGAAAAAAAGCACAGAGTTACCACAAATGGAAGCTGCAAAAAAGTTCGTTACCTTCCAAGGAATGTTGGCTTTCCAGCACCTCCAAGCTTCACTAAGATGCTGTAGAATAACACGTGCCTTGTTCTGCTTGATGCCCTCTGGCATCATGTCCAGAATGTCGTGCATAACTGCAGCTCTGAGCTCCAAGTCAAAATGGCTTTCAACTCGCTGCTTGGTGACTGTCTTGGCCACACCCTTAGAGTGTCTCCCCTCAAACTGCCTGGCCAGAAGGTTGCCAAGCCAACGTTCCAAAAGTGGCACAACACCACGCAAGAAAAAGAGCCACACCCTCCAACCAGGAGCCCAGAATCCACATCCGGGTCCTTTTCCAACTGGTCCCTGCAAAAAAGGTACACGACTCTCATCAACATTAGAAAAAAGCAATATTATTGACAGGGCTAGAGATGTGGTTGCCATCACACCTGCCCATCCCCCTCCAACCCAGAAGATTCACACAGAGAATGAGAAGCTACAGGTATACTTACAGTGTTGAATCTGTAGTAAATGAGATGTTTAATGTCCTTACACATTCTGATCTGTCTCATCAGCTTGTACTTGTATCTGTACATTCCAGTCAATTGACCAACATGGGCAAAGATGTACTGTAGACCATCAGCAAGCTGTATGATGCAAAGTAATTCTTCATCACATTTATTAACAAGGTCTTTTAATAAAACTTCTCGCTAATAACCCATGGGAATCAGAAATGTTTTGCTAAACTCAATGTTCTCTTTCTCACCTGAAAGCTGTCTACATTGCCTAATCTGTACTGAACATGAGAATCTATGACCAGCTTTGTGAGTCGAAGGATCTCCCGACAAAGATGGAAAGCATTTCCAAATCTTGACTTCTTCCTCTCCTTTGTTGTGAGAGTTTTGACTGGTTTCAGATTGAAGTTGTAATCCAGATGAAGATAGTTGAGGTTCTTTCTGTGAATCAGTAGGTTCAGCATGTTGTAACCCTGCCGACAAACTTGAAGCCCAACCTCTACCCAGTCAAGAGTGGTAGTCTGAAAGAACTTAGTGGCTTTGAAAGATCGGAACAAATATCTGAAACAAAAAATACCATAAACGTTTGTCTGATGTATTTGATACATGTGTGTTTTAAAGTAAATAAATTAAGACAAACACAATTTTGCAGTTATGTAACAACTTACACAGTTGTAGACATTATCTAGATCAAGTTTCAATGGGACTTCACTCAACGACATCAACCACAATGGATGAGTTTCGTTTATATAATTTCATCACTCCTTACTTTGAAATACCAGGTACATCTACAGTGTATTAGAGTGGTAGTACATGTATCAGCAAAAGACCTACAGGCTTCAGAATTTCAATGTTGGAAGTGAAACAGTTGTTTTCTTTACTAAACATATATTGTAGTTTGGGTTGTAAATAAAGATAAACAGGTATATCAAAAATTAATGTCAATATTTACTGCATATTGATCTGTGACACAATGCACATTCAAACCTTTCAACTGTTAGTTTAAAGCAATAACAAACTGACCTCTTCTTCTGTGCTTTGGGAGCTCTGTGTTTCAGTGCATTCAAAACATAGCACTTGAGAAGCTTTTGATATGACACCCGAACCTTAACTGGGTGACCGGATGGGCAGTGTTCACGATACCTAAGAATCAAGTATTTAAATAAACTTACAAAATTGCCAGATGAATTTAAACTTAAAAATTGATATAAAGTTCAACAAAAAGATCACAATAACATGGATGGAGAGCTACACATTTCAATCAATATCTGTAAGAGGTATTTTTTTATAAGTCAAATTATTCTTGCATTTTGATTGGTTCTTACTTATGATCTATAGGAGGAAAGATGCATAATTATATCACATCGTTAACATTTTTTTTGTTTCTTTATTATACAAAACAAATATATATAGATTCCATGCTGCTGTGCATCTGTTCAGTGATAGATCACAGATGACATTAAAATGCAGAAAGAACATCAGTGGCACACTCACCTAACTAACAGCTTTTGTGCCACTTTTTTGTTCTTACCACATTTTGATGTCATCTGTGATCTATTTCTGAACAGAAGCATGGCAACATGGAATCTATCTGTTAAAATAACTGTCACTGGGTGGATAGAAGTGAAAGGAACTCTTACCAGGTCTTTACCAAAGGTATATCAATTGCTCGACGTGTTCTGGCAGATCTTAAACAGAATGGTCTTGGAGCCCACAGCAAAGAGATACCTACGTATAAAAGACAATCCACAAAATGACAACTGCTAATAGCAAAATGAACTTATCCAAAATCATCCTCAACAACTTCCCAAGTTGTAACTAATTTTAATTTTGAACAAAATGAAAGAAAACCTAACCATTTGCTGTGTTGTCTGTGTAAAGTGGTGTATCCTGCAGGAATGGCTGAATATCCTCTGGCAGCTCGAAATCTTCATCTTCATCAGGTTGGGGCTCTGTTGTCTAAAACGGCAATGTCAACTCTTCAAGACCCAATATCAACATTTCAACTCTTCCAACTTGTCTTGACGTATTGTTGCATGAATCAGTTGTTTATGAATGTAGTAAAACCGATAACAAACTAAATAGATAATTATATATATCTGCATCCCATTCTATTGTTAACACATGATTTCATTGTTCTAACCATCCCTAGATCCAAAATGTGATTTCCTGCACTCAAGCTAAAATGATCCAGTAACTTGGATACATATAACTTGAATTATTCAAGTCAGCATAAAAAGAATATTTTTTTCATTCATGCACACAGGATAAAGATAACACAGAAATTCAGATTCAGAAGTGTTGCTTCTGCCTTCAGCATTGATCATCCTCTTACAGATATAAGCTCCCTAAGCTGTACATGGCCCGCATACTGTATCTCACCCACCTTCAGATTATTTTCTACCATTACAATGGTTTATAAATTTATGTGATATGTAAAATACCAACAAAGTTACCTTGACAGCATGCCTGTGGGCAATTGGATTCACAAGAGGATCAAAGTAAAATGCTGGAAGATCAGGGTCCTCTGTCTTAATGTACACAACTGAAGGGTGGTGATACCTGAAAAGGAGACACACTGTCCGACTCAAGATCAAATTTATCACTGTACTGTAAATGAGTGTAAAGATTACTGTGCTTTGAAACTCTGCAGAAAGCTTATAAATCTAGTGGTGAGGTCAAATGGTTAGAGAATTGGAATCTAGTGTGTATCAGGAAGCGCTGGAATCACGCATGAGTCATTAGTCTCTCATATGGTTCAGAGGTTAGCATGATAAATTCTGGACGTAATGAGTCAGTTTGGGGCAAGCTAGCATTTCGTGGTTGGGGATAAAAACAAATCACTGGCTTCTGATCTTGTGCCACCTGCCTCCATAGACCAGAATGTAACTATTTTTACACAAATTGTATGGATCAAAGAGCGGTCTATAACGACTTAAGTTACAGACATGCGCCAAGTAACTTGAACCACATTTCTTTAGCCACCATTCCAAACAACAATTGGCAGTCTTGGGCAATGTTGCTACCCGCAGCTGATGGCAAATTACAACAGAGTATTGCATAAAATCTACATGAGACAGATTTCATTGACGATTTTGTCAAAACAGTATAAAATGTATCTTACAATTTATTTAATCGGTATATGCAAGGCAATTCACTTGTCAAATAGCCATTTCCCATGTTACACACTTCACTGTACAGTGAGTTACCGCAAAGAAAACAGAACTAAATCTACAACTTAAGTTTCCCTTCACATGCTGATTGACTCACCAGGGAAGATGCACTTTATAAGGTAAGCTATTGTAAAGATAAGGAAATGCAATCCTGTACTCTGTCCTCACAGGCTGCCTGATGATGATCTTGTTAATGTCATTAAACTCATTCCAATCCTCATCATGGACATTCACATCTCGCACTAAAGGTTCAAATTTTGGCCCTCCAGGAATAGCCACATTCAAGGCTTTAGCAGTGAAAAACGCCTTCAGATCAAACAGGTAGAAATAGTTGTCGTCAACAAGATCTGTCAGAAGTTGGTTACCAAGACGATACAATGTGGACATGATTGGGAGTGTAATGTTCCATTTTCTGTATGAAGAGCCATTGATCATTCTGAATAATATAAAATGAGAAGTACATGATTAGCATAACTGGTTAAGATTTTCAAATTCCCAACTTTTAAATGGCTAGCTTCACACATGCATGTCATTATCATCGAATTATTCGATTCGATATCTCAAGCAGGAACAATCCAAATGCATCATGAAAAACAGCTTCTTTCTCAGATTATACTATTGGTAATTGATAGTTACATGGTTAAAGATGAACTTTTATTTAAATATTTAGCTTTTCATCAACTTTATCACACTACTTTTGAATGCAATGCATACCATATTTACTCGTGTATAAGTCGAACTCATGTATAAGTCGACCCCCAATTTCAAGGTCAAAAATCGGATTTTTCATCATTTCTTGTTAAAGAAGTAAAATTCAGACCGATAGAAATTTCCCAAAATGTTAATCTTTTATTCCTAAGAATGTATTGAAAACACGGCGAATTAAAAAAGTGAAGTTTATTAGGACTTGTTTATATCATCGCGATTTAAGTACACACAAGCACTTTGATTTACTAGAGAAGTATTTTACGATATTTGTAAGTAAACCAAATTGCATTTAACTAACCTTTAACTCAATGTTGAGTTTGAAAAGAGATTTAGAATAGCAAAGGAACGCCAAAGAGCTTCGAAAGATCACTCGATAAAAACACAGCCACCTTGGTAAACCAAACTACGAATTTGAGGAGTACTGGTACATTGTAACTAAGGTAACTCCACGTGCTTTCCGTTTTGCCAGGTCACTAAGCTACTACGCTTGGTGAAAGAAACGAAAGTTCAGCACTGTAAACAGCAGCAAAACTCTAAGAAAAATGTCTGCTCTACAGATTAAAAGACACAATAGAAATCAACTCCAGTAGGTTTGTGTTTAAACCACTTCACATTTATTCACACTTTTTTTGTTGAAGAAAAATGCGCCAAAAACTGACAAAACTCGAACACAATTAGAACTGGTTTTGTAGACTCGTTTTTCCTAATGCACTTCAGGCAATTGTTATGCTAATTTCTTGGATTGCTTGGTCAGGTCTTTGTGTATGACTTGTGTATAAGTCGAGGGCGATTTTTTGGGCTGATTTTTTTGGTCATAAAAGGTCGACTTATACACGAGTAAATACGGTAATCAATGTTCAGCCAAACTGGTGATGTGTGTAGCCAAAATAGAGGTTTAAAAGGACACATGACCCACTACTGTACATGTATGTGATAAAAAATATTTCCAGTGCTGGCTAATGCTTGAAATATCTGATTCATACAGTCATTATGGCAATTCATTTTCCTTCATTTGCTTCAAGTTAATAAATAGTAAAGTCACCCACCGACCAAACACAATAATTTCTTTTTGATCAAACAAATAGTAAATAGATGCAACAGACAGTTGCCATATTTACTTACTTGGTATCAAGGAGGGGATTGTGATCATAGAACCACTCATAGACACTCCCATCTTCTTCAGGGTCTAGCTCCAACTGGATTGGCTCCAGAGGTTCAACGTCCAAGATATTGTCTGCGTAATCCAAAGGAGGTTCTTCATCATCAAATGGAGGAAACCTCATTCTCTTGAAATGTCTCCTGTCTCTCTTCTCACGTCGCATCATGATCCACATGGTACTATGTTAAGATGGTAAGAACAATCATGTCTAAATAAAAATCTAAATATTTTTGGCTTCAACTCAATCCTCATTTCAGAAACATCTGACAAAAGATGTTCGCTTACAAAGGAAAGTATATCATATGGGAACTAAAAATATTGCTCCTTTATTTTATTTTTTCTTTGCGCAGCGAAATTTTTCAAAACCAACAACTTTATTTACAAAAAAATACAGTGGTGTCATTATATGTCAAGGATCCTTCTTCAGGTATCAGACACAAACAAGAGCACATTGTTTTACCACTATTTGTGAGTAATCACAATTTGATACTTTGTGGCCTATTTCACTTTGAGTCTGACACATGAAGGAAGGGCTATGATTACATGTGTTACT
The DNA here is from genome assembly GCA_964020085.1 of Micromussa lordhowensis. Taxonomy (NCBI): domain Eukaryota; kingdom Metazoa; phylum Cnidaria; class Anthozoa; order Scleractinia; family Lobophylliidae; genus Micromussa; species Micromussa lordhowensis. The sequence goes on along the minus strand of OZ026596.1, from coordinate 30,416,530 downwards.
TTAAATTACTGGAAGACTGCATAGTATAATTTAGAAGTATAATTTTAGAAACAAGATGACACGATCTTGTACTTACCCCCATTGAGCCAAATAAACAGGTTCAACAACCCAAGGAATCTCATTTACAAATGTAATGGCACCAGTGATGTGATAGAGCACTTTGACGTCCCTAATCTGTTCCCACGGCATGGGCATGTTCTCCAGTAACTTCAACACTGCATGGGGCATGTACTTTAGAGCACTACAAAGAATAATCAGTAACAAAATGAATGCCGCGTGGGAAAGAATCGCATCTCTTAACAGTGCCAAAATTTGAAGTCATAAAACAAACAGTTCTGCAAAACACTGAAAAATAGGCAGTACCACCTCAAAGTACTACTTAAAAGCTTTCATCTGACTGGTGGCAAGCTAGATGTTTTTATGCATTTATCCATGTAAACGATAGAAAAGGAAAAAGCGGAACAACTGAACGTTTTGCTGCTTGAAACAAACAGCACCTCACACAGCAGAAACGACCAGTGCGATTCGAGAAACCCCGTATGTCAGCTCAATGCGCATGATTCCCTGACCACCACTGACCAGCATGGCTTGATTTAACTTAGCCTAAATTACATTTAGCCACATATAAATTAAAGTGATATGTAATATTGTAGCTCAAGTCTCCTTACCCTAGGTACACTCGCTTATCATGCCTGTATTTTCTGCTTGACATGTCACCATGATCCCGAATGATCTTTCTCACATGCTCTGGAGGCATATCTTCCTTTTGAGCCTCCACAAATCCAAATTTTCTCTTCTCGCTGTATCTCTTTGACTGGAGTTGTTGCCATTTTCGAGCTACAGAGTTTAAGCAATAATATGAAACCATAAATATCTTATAACTACCTGAAACTCTAAATGACTGCTTCATTTCTAAAAACTTATAAATGTCTTACTTCTTTTCCCCACAAAAGCATCTGATCACCATATGCACTGCATTTGTATAAACTATATAAACTAGCTAAACTGCGAGCCCTGCTTGTGTAACCATTGATTATTCATGCTAAAGATCACTGTGAAGGAATGACTACATTAAGCTACCTAAAAGATTTCAATTTCAGTGTGTTGTTTATGGTTTTCAATGTGACCTGTGTGATGCAGGTTATGTAGATTACACATGCGGACATTTACTTAATCGTGTAAAAGGACATAAACAATAATCCTCTGCCATTGCCAAACACTACAATGCCTCAGGGCCTGCTAAAGCGTTTCAAAGTACTTAAGAAATGCAGAAACAAGTTTGACTGCTTAGTGTACGAAATGCTCTTCATAAGAGCTTTAAAGCCAAACCTCAACGTACAATTAGACTCCATTCGTGCGAAAGTATTTTTATAATCTTCGCACCCTCTAATTCTTCGCGCCAAATCGCTTTAAATGCTGTAATTTGCATGATTTGATTTATACTTTCCTTGATAATGGGGTCATGACTACTCCGAAACGTCGGATTTTATCGTTCGTTTTTACAGTGTTAAATTTGACAGTTACTCAAATAAAAGAATGCCGCTGCATTGGTAAGAACTCACGTGCACGACAGTTTTCATTTCCAGCACGGTAAAAAACAATATTAATCGAGTGGATTTGGCCAAGAACTCAATTAACCTAAACAACTATTGTGGATTACCTTTTTCTTGCAGTTTTTCTTCGGTGATTTCAGCCGGTAATCCCGCAATTCCTGGCTGAACCCACGCCGCCATGATGGCGGTTTCTGCGCAACAAAACCTTAACACATAATTGCATAAGAACATAGGTTATAACCCGCATTTCACATAACGCATTCAAATTCATTCCAAGACCAGAGGAGCTCCAATTACCTGAAAAAGAGTTCACTTCCTTTTCAATTCGATGCAAAGCTTGTTACAAACGTTCACACTACGAAGCGTGCATGCTGTCCGCCATGTTTCTACGTCACAGCCCTGCTGAAAATGAAAAGCGCCCCCCAAAGTCTACATCAAAGTGAGGCCAGACAAAAATATTCCCATAGTTCAACACGGGTTGATTAATCTCTAACGCATGCGTTCTGGCCGTCTAGTCCTTATCCGACGTGGCGTTTGCACAAAAGATTTGATGTGGAGTTTTCGCTGATTGTATAGGACTTTAGTTATATTTTAGGGATGATTATGGCTTTTTTACGTTTAGAGTTATGTTCAATATTACTTGCACTTCTGTTGAAATGCTCGTATGGTTATTTTATAACGATCGACGCACACGCAGAGGAGTGTTTTCACGACCAAGTCACATCTGGAACAAAGATGGGGCTCATATTTGAAGTGGCCGAAGGTGGCTTCTTGGACATCGATGTTACGGTAAGTAGCGTAATTAAGACATCAGAATGTTCCAAACCTTTCCTGGATACATGGTGGATTTTATGGCCTTCAGACGGAGGCAAAACGAGCATCACCTAATTTTTACTATCTAGGTAATATTAAGCTTACATGTAGATGAAGTCAAGTTCAACATATACATGTAGCTTAACTCAATTTACAGGCTCATTTTATTCGTATGCAAAGGTAAAAACGTTTGGAGCTTAAACTTGTGGGACCATTTGAACTCCATTGATCGTCAGATCTGACCTGTAATAACACTGTCTATTTTCTAATGATGTATGTAGCTAGAGCATACCTTGTCTTGAACCAAAAAATGGTACGATGAGTGTTTTTAATTACCTACCCCCAGGCACTTTGTCTGAGTGGTTAGGATGCTGAACTAAGATTAACTGGACATGAAATCCTTGTTCAGTTCCTAAACCCTGACCATTATCTAAATGAAAAGGGGAAATACACAGCACTCCCAAGATCAACTCCTGGTTTTATCCTAGCGTAATGGTACACCGAGGGAATAACCATTGTACTGCCTTTCTTTGAGCCTTTTTTTAGCTATTGTATATCGTTGGGTATTTTGTATCGGTTCTTGTGTATGAGTACAAAAAGACAGAACCCAACTCCTTACTCAAGCTACATGTGATGGAATAGGTCATGTACTCTCAGTATCATATACAAATTCAGATTCAAAGCATAGCTATGTTCAAAAGGGTACAGTATCTTTGCACCATGCACGACGGTAATATTAAATATTCTTACATGTAATAAAACCCTTTTTTTTTCAATATGGCAGATTACGGGTCCAGATCAGAAAGTTATTTACTCAGGAGAAAGAGAGACCAATGGAAAATATGCTTTTGCTGCCTACATGGATGGTACTTATCACTACTGCTTTAGCAACAAAATGTCCTCAATGACACCAAAAATAGTCAAGTTTTCCATGGACCTGGGAGAGCCTCCCAAAGACACCAGTAAAGAGGAAGGTGAGAAAACTGGGCAATGGTAACATCAGGCAATTTTCCTTTTAGTACATTTGCCTGGACCAACATGTCTTTGTTTAGCTGTGGGAAGTTTTCATTAAATAGAAAAACTATACATTACTATCACATTATTACTAGTTTTTATCATTATTACTATCACACTTGCAAAGGTCATGTGAAGATCTTTGGATGATCAATAAATGTTCTCACAAACTTGAACAGCTTCTGACGATTTTTGAGGATGCTACATGTAGATGATAAACAAAGGTCTTTTCGTCCTTCTAACCAGGTGCCCATCATGATAAGCTAACTGAGATGATTGGTCAGCTGTCCGAAGCAATGACAGGAGTCAAACACGAGCAGGAATACATGGAAGTTCGAGAACGAATCCACAGAGCAAGTAAGTGTAATCACCTCAGTTGGCTCACTGTGTCAGTCAATAATTTTGTCCACATTATTACAAAAAATCATCAAGTTTTTTTCTCAATTCTTAACTTGTTTGTTTTCTCTCCACAGTCAATGATAACACAAACAGCCGTGTAGTTTGGTGGTCTTTCTTTGAGTCCCTTGTGCTCGTTGCCATGACACTAGGACAGGTTTTCTACCTTAAACGCTTCTTTGAAGTCAGAAGAGTGGTATAAGCAGTCCATGCCAATTTTTAGAAAGTACAAGATCTGTATCATACTGTAGGAGGACTAACAGGACAATAATGAACACCAGTCAAAGAAATACAATCCAGAGACACAGGACTCCTATGTTCTTCTCTTATGTTCATGTATAGACTCATAAGAGTCAGGGACAGCATTGCGAACTTTACTGCAACTTACTGTTGACCCTTAAATTCTTCTGACAATATTATATTTCTGCAATATCGTTTGGAGATCAATTTGGTTTGAAGTCAAGATGTTAAGTGGGAAAATAAGTAGATTGTTTATTCCTATGGCCTTTTGTTATAACTGATTTCTGTTGTTAATTTATGAGGGCTACCTTATCTTTGAGTCTTCTCTTCATACATAGCCCTTAATTAAAACATTGTCAGCAAATCAGAATAATCCTTTGAAAATAAATTAGGATTGTTGGACAAAAAAGTGCAGTTAACTTCCCCTCCCCTTTCTGTGGCAATACCTTTTTATCAGCCAGGTATGCAGATGTTTTGTTAGTACCACTGCTTAACTATTAGTCATGGCTTCTTTAACATACAGATTCATTGTTGCCATGCATCTGTTCAGTAGTAGATCACGGATGCAGTCAAAATGTGGTAAGAACAACGAAATTGGCATATGAACCATTAGGCGAGTGTGTTACTTATGTTCTTGCAACATTTTGATGTCTTCTGTGATCTTTTTCTGAACAGACGCACGGCAACATGGAATCTATCTGTTTTGTACAATAAAGAAACAAAAAAATGTAAATGGTGTTATCTGTACATCTTTCTTCCAAAGCATCATAGCAACCAATCTGGATGTGAAAATAATTTGACTTAATAAATAAATAACTAATAGTTGGCAAGCAAAGCCCAAATCAAACCAGTCAGGAACAGTGAACCCTTGGGAACCAATAGAAAGCAGTTATAATTTCATTTCTTAATTTCATTGTTTTATGTGTCCCAGTGGCTGGTTTATGAAACATCAAACATCAATGAAACTTATCAAATGCCCTGGCCGTAATGCTCAAAAGACCATGTGTGTCTTCCTAAGGCCGTCTATCGCACGGCAGCAGGTGACACTGGTTCCGCCAATCAGATTAGGAGTTTGCCAATAGTCAGCTTCTACTGAGCGATGCTACTTACGTACCGATTTTTTGGTATGTCCTGTCATTACAACAAGGGTTGTCCTACGAAAGCATAGAAGTGGGTATGAGTAGTGATAGTTTAACATTACTCAGTTGAGGCTCGTGGTGTTTCTGCAAGAAGAAGTGAGCTGCATGAATACATTGTGCAGTTTCCTTCTATCATGCTGAAACACCTTGAGCTTCCATAATATTTTTTGGCACTGACATGTACACTTTTACGCTTTGGTAGGACGATCTTTCTCAAAGCAGTATCTCACATATGTATAGAATATGCCAGTGTTCTTCCAATGACTGGCCAATGCTGAATTTTTAGTATCGAGTTCCCACATCTATCTGTTGTAGCCATACCTGTTCAAGAAGTCACAGAGTTAAGACTGTAATGTCTTTGTTTATTACAGTGTTTTGACACTTGAAAATTATTAAAACAATGTTTATTAAAACACGTTTATTGTGCTGGCCGTTATTGCAGTAGTTATTGTTAAAGATGATTTCCAGTCCGTACTGCGCAGTCTCGGCACCCTAATGTTTATAAACATCGTAAGTTCCCACTTGATGGAATGTGAATCAATGTTATTTGCTATGAACCACATATCTTGCCTTTGACAGCTTCATTGATTTTAACAGCTGCAAAGTTCTTTCATCAAGTGATATGAGAAAGAACGAAGTATAAAGCTTCGACCATTTTGCATCCATAATAGCGGTTGTTTTGAAACTCTAAATTTACTTCATGTAAGTAGTTGCAAAAGTGTTTACATTTTGTGGTGTCTTACATGAAACAAAACAAAAAAACGCAAACAAACTCTCGAGAGTACACAGTATTGGAAATCAGCTTTAAATGTTTAATACAGTAGAATCCCGATTTTTTGAACTCCTGATTTTGTGAAGCTCCTAATTTTTGGGAGCAATTTTTTGCTCCCTTGGCAAAAAGATGTTAGGAAATTAACCTTTGAGTATGATAACCTCCCAATCTTTCTCACATTTATCCATTCCCCTAGGTTGTTTGAAAAATTGGGATTTCACTCCAGCAGCTGCAGTCGGGGGAAAAATAATTTACCACAATTGCTGCTAATCTTGCAAGCTGATTGGCTAATTTGCCGTGCTCGATAAGAGTCCATACCACGCTGCTCGCGTCATTGTGTCACGCAATGCCTTTTTCAGCTCGCGCTTTAAAAAAAAAAACATTTTCTTTGACGTTGATATTGTGGTATTAAAAAAATAGAAATGCGCTTAATCGTGCTCTAAACTCTTATCGTTAACGAGTACGCGTCATTACTCGTTTCCCAGACAATTTTTTCGTATTGTTTCTGTATGTTGAGCGAGTTTGCAAAAGTTTTTGAAAGGAAAGTATGACGCGTACAAATAGCTCATTTGCATAATGCAGCGCGTGCACTTTCAAGTCCGTGTTTAGCAAAGATTTCCTTCGTTATCTTTGATATTGTGGTAAAAAACAAATCGAAAAAAATTTTGTTGCGGACTCACTCGGCTGCATCTCGTGAGTCCACAACATTTTGACCACTGTGATGACGCGTATCGTATCGTCTCCCCGGCACGTGACTAGAGCTCTTTACATTTCGCTACAATGTCGATCTAAAGTCCTTTCTAATCTACAAGTCTATTCCAATGCTTAACTGTAAAACCTCCTCTCCTGGGCCTGTCCCGATTGCGCTAGAAAAATCGGCAAAAAGTGCTCAGCATGGCAAAAAGTATTCAAGTAGTGCTCGATTTCTATAAAAAGTGCTTGAAATTTAGAATTATAAAATACTAGGCCACTACGCACGCTCTCATTGGTGGATAGGTGTTTTTAGACGAGAGTATGTAAACAGGGGGACGTTACTAAAACGGGGAATGGGGAATGGGGAATGGGGAATGGGGAATGGGGAATGGGGAATGGGGAATGGGGAATGGGGAATGGGGAATGGGGAATGGGGAATGGGGAATGGGGAATGGGAAATGGAGAATGGGAAATTGAAAATGGGAAATTGAAATTTTTTTTACTAAAACGGGGAATGGGAAATGGGAAATTGAGAGGGGAAATTGAAAATGGGAAATCGAATATGTTTTTACTAAAAAGGGAAATGGGAAATAGGAATTTCAAATTGGTGAGATTCTTGTTAAAGCGAAATTAAATTTTTTCAGCGGCTATTATCACTTTTTTTGGTATTTCGACAAGCAGTCTAAGGCATGGCGTTTAGGACGGAAATCAAATCGATATTATCATATGTCCCTGCAGTGTGTGCAGAGAAACAACCCACAATTTTCAGCTACTTAGTTAATTGTTCCAGCTAACACACCAGCAGCTGTGAAGGCAGTTTTATTTGAAAGATTTGGGATGTATCTTTAGACCTAAAAAAAATATAAAATTGCCATTTGTTCAAAGTTAGGGTCGTAATATGACAATAATGAATGGTGATGACATCTCTAAACCATATGACCTCTTTTTTCTGAACGTTAAAGCCGGAAAATGTTCTTGATTCCTCAATTACCGAGGTAAATCTAATTGTCTTTTCCGAATTAGAGGTTGTTAGAGTTGTAATCACCTGTGGTGAAGTTGAGTTAAAAATAGCTTAATTAAGGTTTTACTACTCCAGGAAGATGATAGTATCTCTAATAAATGCTGATATGTCATTCTCTTTGTTCTGAAAAAGCCTGTAAATTTTCTTGAGTCCTCAATTACCGAGACAAATATTTAATTCTCTTTTCCGAAACAGAGTTTATTAGTGTTGATATCACCTGTAGTGAATTTGAGTTAAAAATAGCTTAATCAAGGTTTTGCTAATCCAGGGAAAAAAACCATGTAAAACCAACGTTATTAGATATAAACTAGTCCTAGCAAGAAATTTAACGTTTCTTAAGCTTAATTAAAAAGTTATTTCATGTTCATTTGTAACTTAATAAAATTACAGTTTAAAAGAAGTTGTACATTCTAATGGGTAATCACTGTCCTTGTTTCATTCCGAAAACTGGCCGCCCTTTCTGAGAGCTAGTGGGCAGTAGGGTAGCGCAACTGAAAAAAGCCTATTATTACCGGCACTCGTTTCCTCCGGCAGACGCGCCACGAAGGTAATGAATTTGACAGGTTTCCCTCGGTAACTTGCTTAATTATTCTCCGCGCGTAATGCCACAAATACCCTGTCATGAACTTCCATGGGTTTTCCACATTTAAGCGCTTCTCTTCATCGTTGCCTTTGTTGGCGCTTATACTCGCAATATTTTAATCTTGTCCCCAATTTTGGTGCTGACCAAAGGAAGCTCGACCGCTGAGAGCGAGATTTAATATATCTTCTAGTTAATTGCTCAGGTACTGAAATAACGAAAAAGGAAGGTCACCCTCCCGTTTGCTGCTTATTGTCGGTAAATCCCCTTTATTTTCGTGCACAACGTTTCCAAAAAAAGTGATAATAGTCGCTGAAAAAATTTAATTCCGCTTTAACAAGAATCTCACCAATTTGAAATTCCTATTTCCCATTTCCCTTTTTAGTAAAAACATATTCGATTTCCCATTTTCAATTTCCCCTCTCAATTTCCCATTCCCCATTCCCCGTTTTAGTAAAAAAAAAAATTCAATTTCCCATTTTCAATTTCCCATTCCCCATTTCCCATTCCCCATTCCCCATTCCCCATTCCCCATTCCCCATTCCCCATTCCCCATTCCCCATTCCCCGTTTTAGTAACGTCCTAAACAGGGTTGTGACGTTTTAGATTCGCGCGTATTTTTAAGAATAAAAGCAATAGAGCACTTTTTCCGTGTTTACATAGCCCCATCTTAACACTCGGAGGGTTGGGAGAATTCTCAAAAGTTATGCAAACCCTTGACTACTTCTTGGATTTGCATAACTGTCTCGAATTCTCCCACCCTCCTCGCGTTTAGATGTAAACACGGAAAACGTGCTCTATTGCTTAAAAAGTGCGCGAAACTTGCACGCAGTTTAAGCAATAACCGTGTTTACTTACTCTCATCTAAACACACCTATTGACCAATAAGAGCGCGCGTAGTGGCGCCTCAGTTATTCTATAATATGTTTTTTTTTTATTATTATGATTTCCTAACAAATGTTTATACATATTCCTAGCTAGTTTTATCAAACTTTTCACTCTCGATTTTTTAATATACTGAGGTGACCATAAAATATAACAACGTTTGTCGCAATTGGGTCAATAATGTTTTCGTCTTCAGACTCGCTGAGGTGGTTTTTTGCCTCCATCTTCACACTATTTGACTGGCTTAGAAACAGTGCTATACAACACAAACAATGTTTTCCTAACAGCTGCACTGAACAGAAAAGAGCGCTAAAAGATCTGAGAAACACGAAGTCACGAACCAATCAAAATGGATTGTTCCCATGGTTAAAAGGACCATAGCTGGTGCGTTTCCATGACAACAGTCAGCCAGTCAGGCGACAAGGTGGAATTATTCATAATTCATGATAATAGAATTACTCGACTTTATTGAAAACGTTTCAAAGACAAAATATTGCATTTAACATATGGAAGATTGTGAAAATGTGCTGAAATGTTTCCCAAAAAGCGAAAATATGCTCAAACTCTGCTCAAAAGTCAATCAAGTGCTCAAGAGTGCTAGAAATGTAAAATAGTGCGCCAAATTTGAAAACGTGCCGAAAAAGTGCCCAGCGCAATCGGGACAGGCCTATCCTCTCCCCACCTGTCATTTTTCTCTAGATATCTATATCCCCCCCATCTATACCCCCCTCGCGGGAGGGGGTTCTCCCCTATATGGGCTCTATAGGCATGCGAGGCTCCGAAGGGTATGAGTTGTTTAGCCGTTTTGGTCAGAAATAAGATATCGGTTTTGGACATTTTGGTCTCAAATAGGGTATGATTTTGCACTCTAGTCTTAAACTGGGCATGTGTTTTAAAAGCAGCTACTTCTTTCATCATTATCGATAACGGACCATCAACAAAAGCCCTTTACAATGCCTTTAACATTGGTCTGAACCAGAGGGCTAATTATGAGGGCGATCTGCAACAGGGTACTGATTTAAGAGTCGGGTCTTATATAGGGGATCGAATGTTTGGTCACTGAAATGATAGTGCACTTTGTCTCGTCGATGCGGTTGAATCTGCGAGTTTTTGACAGTGATGCAAAGTAAATAATTAATGTTTGTCAGTTTCGACCATTAATGTTTGTCAGTTTCGTATCAACTCGTAACAACCCTATGTTTAGAAATAACGCGCTGTTATTGGAGACCGCTCAATCACGAGACATAAAACTTCAGTTTTTTCGAATCAGATCATAAATACGCAAATTCCAGTGACATTGGACTTTACTTATTTGCTCATCCACAGCAAGCAAGTTATCAATCATTCCTATTTCAACTATGTGCATTATTCACTGGCACGCAGATTGAAGAAAAACTTAATTGAAGGAGGATTTTATATCAATAACAGAGGTACGTATGTGTGCATAAGTTCATAAGCGTTTACGGTGTCGCTTTAATATCAAGAAAATGAACGACAATCACTTTTATCCCCCAAAACTGCTTCAGTAAGCTAGTTACTGTCTTTGGCACACAATGTTTGACATGTTTGAGAAGGTGTGTCAGTGGCGAATAATGAAATTTTATTACGACCTGACCAATACCTTAACAAGCCAGGTATATGGTACTTAGTGAACCTCTTTATATATTTCTCTATTTAGTCCCATATTTTCAGTTATCACGCGATCTCTGAAAAAATTCTTGCGGGGCTTTATATTAGTGGCAGAAAAACAAGATCTTATGGTGCGTGCTACATATGAATTTCCTTTTTAAAATCTATAAAAATAAGAAAGGAAATTCATATGTAGCACGCACCATAAGATCTTGTTTTTCTGCCACTAATATAAAGCCCCGCAAGAATTTTTTCAGAGATCGCGTGATAACTGAAAATATGGGACTAAATAGAGAAATATATAAAGAGGTTCACTAAGTACCATATACCTGACCAATACCTTAACAAGCCAGGTATATGGTACTTAGTGAACCTCTTTATATATTTCTCTATTTAGTCCCATATTTTCAGTTATCACGCGATCTCTGAAAAAATTCTTGCGGGGCTTTATATTAGTGGCAGAAAAACAAGATCTTATGGTGCGTGCTACATATGAATTTCCTTTCTTATTTTTATAGATTTTTAAAATATTTTATCTTTATTGACGAATCATAAAGCAACTGTCAATTCGACATTTTCAGATAAAAGAGGCCTTTTGAAATTTCAACATTCATGGCTAGTGGTTCAGGGATAGCTGAGAATGATAGCAACGTTTCACCGCCTGATGAAAACTGTGTACTGGAGTTTGATGATGACACTAGAAGAGGTGGAGATTTTTGATTCTTAAAAGATTAATGTCATACTGAGTCACAGTTCTAAAGGAGATGTTTAATCCTTATCTAACTCATTTACAAACATTCCTTTACATTCTTTTTATAGCAATAGCAGAGGTATACAAGAATGAAGGCAATGATGAATACAGGAAGAAAGATTTCAACAAAGCCATTTACTTTTACACGGAAGGAATTAAAGTAAAGTGTGAGGATAACGAACTGAAGGCGAAACTCTACTGCAACAGGGCCATTGCTCATTTTTACATGGGTGAGAATCGATTCTGTACTGCAATTTCTTAGCTTTAGCACGTTGAACCATCATAGCCGTCGTTCGGGCTAAAGGAGCTCGTTAGCTCCTAAAGGTGTTAAGTTTTCTTCCTTATGAATACGCTGAAGGATCAGCTTTTATCCCTTGACAGATTAGCGTAGATCAAATGTCGTAACTGTGTGAGGAATATCTAAAAGGAACGTGTTTTTGCGTTTAAAACTTTCTTGGAAAGTGAAAGAACATCAAAAAATAAACGACAACGTCAATGAACTAAAGCGATTGTGGGTTGTTTCCATACTTTATAATGAAATTGCGAACAAATGGTAATTAACTTGTTATTTATCGTTACAGTTTGCTGGAGCAGCGACTTTTTTTATTTTGTTTCTTAGGCCACTTCTAACTTTCAGTTGTTTTGAAATGCTTCCTACAGGGAATTATTACGATTCACTAAAGGATGCAAAAGCTGCGATTCAATTGCAGCCATCCTACCACAAGGCGATTGTAAGAGGTAGGGTTATATTTTAAAGCGAAATATGTTAATGCTTTGATAATCGTTTGACAGTTTTTCGTTTCTTGCACGATTGTCATCGCTCATGTGATCAAATTTATGAATGCAAAGTGGGAATTGTTTCCTAAGTAAGAACTTATGTCTTTCCTTGAGTTCGATCGAAAAACCTTTTTCGAATGTTTCGTAAACTCTGTACATTTGTGCGCTTTCCTAGTTGTAGCCTCGTTTTGGCGTTCAGTTAGTTGAGGCGCAACGCGAAACAAGGCAAACAAAAAAAGGAGAGAGAGGCGTGGTGCACGAAAAAAGGAGAGAGGGGCTTTGTGCTCCGCACCAAGCCTCTCTCTCCTTTTTTCGCCTCAACTAACTGAGCGCCTGGAAAAGATCAGAAGTTTAGCCCTTATGATCCAACACTTATCAATCGAAGGCATATAATTCCACTTTATTAACAACCTTGAGTGTCTCCGAACAGGACCTTGATTGGGGTGCATTTAAAAGCACAGCTGCAAGTTAAATTTTCGTCATTTGTTTGGATTTCAATCAAAATTTCAAGCATATTCCTCAGCGGCAGTAACGTTTACAGATCTCAGCTACAAGTTGAAAAGCGCGACACTTCTCAACAACAACAAAAATCCTTTATTTAGATACGATTTGGTTTAAAGCATTAATGGGTTGAACGCCTGGAAAAGATCAGAAGTTTAGCCCTTATGATCCATGCAACACTTATCAATCGAAGGCATATAATTCCACTTTATTAACAACCTTGAGTGTCTCCGAACAGGACCTTGATTGGGGTGCATTTAAAAGCACAGCTGCAAGTTAAATTTTCGTCATTTGTTTGGATTTCAATCAAAATTTCAAGCATATTCCTCAGCGGCAGTAACGTTTACAGATCTCAGCTACAAGTTGAAAAGCGCGACACTTCTCAACAACAACAAAAATCCTTTATTTAGATACGATTTGGTTTAAAGCATTAATAGGTTTGCTTGTGGGGTCGTGTTTACACTTAAACAGAATTCAGACGCGCCATACATATACCAAGAGATTAATTTCTTGCATATACTAAGAAGAGAAAGTCTTCGATAGGGATAACTTCTGAACTTTCCTTTTATGTTTTCTTTTACATAATAAATCTTGATTTTATCTGCATTGTGTTAAAAAAAGATACTGTCATTTAATAAACTGCAATAAGGAAGTTATTGATATGACCTTCTTAAATTTTACGTCACCAGGCGTAGAGGCGTGTATTCAGCTGAAGCATTTTCAGGAAGCCTTGTTGTTGTGCGACAAAGGATTTGCAGTATCCTTTAAACACTCTATCCGGCTCTACTCTTCTTTGTGCTTAAACAAAATCTGGAAAATGGGTAGAAAGGACATTTCGTTTTGGGTCCTTCATGCATGCATGCATAGAAGGAAAAGAAATCAGTTCGAAAGTAATTGGGAAATATCAATGTCGCTGTAAATTATTTTACAGTTATCCCAAATAATTTTTAAATTTAAAGTCGGCTTGAACAATTTGGTTGTTACCTACCTTAACTTCAATTAGATTGACAAGAATGATCAAAAGTTGTTGGAATTGAGGAAAAGGGCTGTTAAAGAGAAAAACAAGCTGCACGAAACAAAAAAAGGGAAAGGAAATAACCGATACTGCGAAAATCATGGTGAGGTTGATAACAAGATTCATATAGAAGTCAACATGTTGCATGATGGAGCAAAAACTAAGGAATTTGTTGTATATTCATTAAGAACTGGATCACTGGATAATCAAATTCAAGAGTTTTCATTGGCTTAGCCATCATGGTATATGGGAGCAATAGAATGAGACCACGAATCAATATGACCTGCTAAAAACACGTTTAATTTTAGCGAAATTTTTCCAGTCGATAGAATTTTTTAAAATTTTTACTGCAGGCAGATAATGAGTTACTTGTACCAGAAATGCAAAAAAATTGGGGGTCACCGTCTTCGTTTCAGAGACAAAGCGTGTGGTAAACTATACTGATTTCGAAAAATTGTCGCATATCATCGAGCACGGTCTACAGCGGTTTATAGTTAAAAATATCGAAGGTGAGTCAACGGAGGCAAACGATCTTAGTCATATTTTGTAGAAGTGGGTCTGCTGCGTAAATAATTCCAAAGCTTACTAACGTTTTCACAAAATTTAACCCTTTAAGAGGCATTTGAGACTGCCGCACAGATGCACGAAGAACTACTAAGAACGGAATTCGATGGTGCATTTTGCCAAAAATTTAAACTTCTAGTCGATAGATTTTTTTCATTTTTTCCCTAAACGTAGAAAATCAGTAGAGAAAATGATCCATCGAAAGAAACATTGGGGTCACCGAACTTCCAAGATCGTTAAATCCAGTCAAAGCTCTAGCAATGGCCATCTGCCTTATCATTTGTTTATTTTATGACTTAGCGCGCGCGCTCAATGATGACGTGGCATGTGAATTTGCATGCGCAGTAAGATGCGCAGAAACAATTAGCGCGAACGTCCTTAAGCGCTTATAACTTAAAAACGAGTTAGGTGACCCCCATTTTTTATTGTCAAATTGTAATCAGCAAGATAAGATGCAAAGTTTTGCAAAGTTTAAAGAAATTCTTCCAAGGGGGCTCAGAGCCACCTTAAATTTTCGAAAATTTAAGGTGGCTCTGAGCAAAACTAAGCGTGTTGCAAAAACATTTGAAGGATAATAAACACAATAGCCTCCATTTGGCGCGAAAATATGCTCGCATGTCCTTGGACATTATCTGTTCCTCAAAGCTCACATTTTTTCTCCAGCAATGCTCTCCGAAAATTAACTGTTCGCTTCTCGGAACAGATAATGTCTGCGGACAAATATCCGTCCGGAATCCTAAATCCTTGAATCTGATTGGCTAATCGCGCGCGCTCCATTGGTCCGGATTTTCCCTTCCTGATCCGGACCCCGAGTTACGGACCGCTAAATTTCGCTCCTAAACGTTAGCGGTAATCGTCAATCCTTTGCCTTTTTTACACTTCCATCAACGATCAATGAACGCAATTATTTTATCTTTTATCTTTTGTTTTAAGTACGGCCCGAGGCCTTCTGCCTCGGGCCGTACTTGAGACCTCGGGCCTCACGACCGGCCTAGCCCGGTGAATAATTAACAATTATTCCATGAGCGCGCGTTGGATATGAGATGGTAAATAGCCAACGATGCCCGCAGGGCCGAATTTGCTATAACCAATCTCATATCCAAAAAGCGCGAATGGAATAATTGTTTTATTAAATTCTCAACCTTCGGTTTTGCTAAATTTTATTAAACTCTAAGAAACCACCGGAAAGTGATGTGACTTCCGGGCGCCAAAACGAAATGCTGGAAACTTTATGCTGAGCGACATTTGCCGCATTCATTTCCATATAAGGTCAAACGCAGGTATAATGGCTGGTAACCGAGATCTAGTGAACCAATCAGAAAGCTAGAATTGCATTATCCAAGGTTGACAATTTAATAACATATACATATTTTCGCGCCAAATGGAGGCTATTGTTTATGTATCCAATGCACGCTCGAGGAATAATTTTTAAATACATAAATGTATTATGACCCTTATAAGGAGATAATAAATAAATAAATAAATAAATAAATAAAAACTGACCGTGCGTCTGCTGTCAGGCAGGGGAATTACAAAGAAAAACGGAGTCGCCCGTACAGAGCCTGGAATCGTCCATAAGGGATGAAGACGGCGTGAATTGTGAGAAAATGCATAATCAAATTACCCATGAAATGAAAGAAAAGGATGACAAAGGAAATGCTTACGCGAATCTTGGCAGCGTCTTATACAGTGTCGGTAATCACGCAAACGCCATAGACTGCCTCAACACATATCTTAAAATTGCCAAAGAAGAAGGAAACAAGACTGAAGAGGGCGGTGCTTATTGCCATCTTGGCATTGCTTTTCATAGACTCGGGGATTTTAATAAAGCCATACACTACCACAAACTACATCTTAACATTGCCAAAGAATTGGGGAGTAAAGCTGGGGAAGGAACTGCGTATTGCAATCTTGGCTCTGCTTTCAACAATCTCGGTGATTTTAAAAATGCCATGGATTATCACAATTTGCATTTAAAAATTGCCAAAGAGGTGGGAGATAAAGTTGGCGAAGGCAATGCGTATGGCAATCTGGGAACCGCTTTTGCCAGTATCGGAGATTTCAAAACAGCAGTAGAATATCAACGTCTTCGTCTTAAAATTGCTAAAGAAGTAGGAGACAAGGCTGGCGAAGGTTGTGGTTATGGAAGTCTTGGCAACGCATTCTGCGGAATGGGTCATTTTCAAATAGCTGTCGACTACCAAATGCAAAGTCTTGAAATCGCTAAAGAAATAGGAGACAAAGCGGCGGAAGGCTCTACCTATTGTAACCTTGCAAATGCTTTCCTCGGTCTGGGTAATGTCCAACGAGCAGTCGACTACCAAAACCAAAGTCTTGAAATTGCCAAAGAAATAGGAGACAAGGCTGGGGAAGGACGCGCCTATGGCAACCTAGGAAATGCTATGGAAAAACTCGGTTACATCCAGAAAGCCGTCGTCTATTACAACTTACAACTTAAAGTTGCCAAAGAAGTAGGAGGCAAGATTATGAAAGGAATTGCTCATGGCAATCTTGGAAACGCTTTTTACTGTCTCGGTGACCTCCAAAAATCCATAGAGCACCATAATCTACATCTTGGAATTGCCAAAGAAGTGGGTGACAAGGTTTGCGAAGGAAAAGCTTATGGCAATCTTGGAAATACTTTCAACCATCTGGGTGAATTCATTTCAAAAAGCAGCCGACCACTACAACGCTTGTCTTAAGATTTCTAAGGAAGTGGGAGACAAGGCTATGGAAGGAAGTGCGTACGCCAATCTCGGAAATACTTTTCGTAAACTTGGAAATATCAAGAAAGCCATGTCTTACCAGAAACTATGTTTGAAAATTGTCGAAGACATTGGAGACAAAGCTGGAGAGGGTGCCGCGTATGCCAATCTTGGTTGTTGTTTTCACAGTCTCGGTGATTACAAAAAGGCCAAAGAGCAGCACCAACTACATCTTAAAGGTCAAATGCAACGAAATTTGGCCTAGTTTGATTATAAGTTAAAATAAAAGATACTAATCCAAATAATCATAATCCAAAGTTTTACATGATTTAATCAAAAACCTGCCGAGATATTCGACCTTGAAAACAGCTATTTTTCTTCGCTTCACAAACGGAACAGTTCGTGGAAAGTTCGGAAAATTGTCGGAACTGGATTTTGTGACGTCATAATTGGTGAGCTCCCCGTTCAGAACAACAAAGTATTAGGGCGAATATGAGTGTTTTGTGGAGCTTAATTGTAGCAATCATTCAAAAATCTGTGGTTACATCCCTTGAAAGGACGAGAAGCGGTGTAAGGAATTGATCACTTTGATAAAAGGAGGAAACTATTGACACAAGAACGGATTTTAACCGACTGTTTCATCTAGTTTCATCTCTTCGCGCTACTAGCTAACATTTCAGCAGAGACCTCTTGAAGCGGTATCTTTCGCAATCGCTAAGCAGGGTTTCGATTTCAAGCCCAAAAGCCTTCGAAGCTGTACCATATGCCGTAAAACCAAGCATTGACGACGAACATCCTCGAAACAAACACTCTACCTGTACCAACACGGAATGCATTTGTTCGGCAGCCATATTGTCAAGAGCAGAAAGCGAGGTAAAGCCCCGGGGTAAAGTCGCGGTTTATAAAACCATTTCGTGTTTTATTATATCAAGTTTAACATTTTAGATTCACAATCTCATTTTCTTAACTTAGCCTAGTTGAAATAAAAAAAGGAAATAGAAAAGTGTCATTTGCCATCGTGGTTTAAATGAGCTTAATTAAGAGTTAATTCTTTGAAAATGCCGGCTAAATAAATGGCAAATTGTATGGTTATTCAAAGCGGATAAGTCTCAAAGGGATTCTATTGTTTCTGCTATTGTTAAGCTGAACAAAGAGCTGTATGCATAATAAATGTATGGGGTTATGCGGAAATCTTGCCTTAATTTGTATTTCATTTCATTACTGATAGGCCTAAACCAAGAACATACTATGACAATATTCTCTTACCTCTCACTTGCAACCCTTAGTAATACTTTGGTGAGTGAAGACAAGGCATTTCACCCGGAATACCTTAGTCAAGGCCGTAGCTAGTGTAAGGCAAACCGAGCCACTTGCCTCAGCCATTTTTTTTTTTTTTCGTCTCTGTTGTTTCGTTTTTGATGGCAAAGGTAAATTAACAACTTGACGTCAGTTATTTTATACGTCTGTCCTCTTATTGATGACAAATTGCGTCATAACATTGTCAAAGTGGCTGTGGAATCACGAGCCGCAGGCGAGTGGTTCCGCAGTAAACTTTGACAATGTTATGGCGAAATTTATCTTCAATAAGAGGACAGACACTTAAAAAACTGACATCAATTTGTCTTTTACAATGACAAGACCCCAAAGTGGTCAAATGCCAGGAATAAATGTGGGGAAAAGACGCTGTAAACTTGCCATAAACAAAGCTATGTGAAATTTATTAAAAAAGGACGCGAGCATTGTCAATAGCTTTTCTCGCTTTTTGATTGGCTACTTAAGCAAGTCAATAAAATCCCATTGGTTAAAAAGTTGACAGTTTGACAGCTGAACGTTGAACTGTTGACAGCTTGCATAAATTAAAATTTTATCTGTCCATACTCTTATTGATGATAAAAATGAGCCAATCAGCGCACAAGAAATTAGACAGTTATTGTAAAAACACTGCTAATCATCTAGGCAGAGAATTTTACTGTGGACATTGCCTCAGTCATATTTTTTTTTGTCTGGCTGTCGCCCTGTAGAGAGAA
Organism: Micromussa lordhowensis; assembly: GCA_964020085.1. Taxonomy (NCBI): domain Eukaryota; kingdom Metazoa; phylum Cnidaria; class Anthozoa; order Scleractinia; family Lobophylliidae; genus Micromussa; species Micromussa lordhowensis. The sequence continues at coordinate 30,397,455 of OZ026596.1, read as the reverse complement.
TTTTACTGTGGACATGCCTCAATCATTTTTTTCTCCTGGCTATCACTCTGTAAGTAATGCTATAATGTTGTGTAAATTTTCATTGTTCATCAGCTTGTTGATAAATCAACTTTTTGCTGGATAGAAGGATTGAATGCAAAAATCTCAAGCCTTCTTGCATGATATAAATGGTACTTCCTAATGAGGACTGATAATACCACAATTCTCATCTTTTTACAATGCAAAAAGACAGACAACAAGCATCCACAGCACTTTCACATGGGATTTCCTCTACTAGGTGTTTGCAATAAATTAATAAAGGTCACTAACCTCTTATTAAATCCTAAAAGGGCTTTTTATTTGTCTTTGAGCATGTCTAGTTGAAACTGAAGAAGTTCCTTATCTGCTCTTGTATGAAACATGTTGAGGTTGGTGTGCCATGACCCTTCAGGTGTCAATGGGTTAATTCTCATCTGTTCTGTCAGAATATTTTTTGTTTTGAACATCTCTCATGTTTCTAATAAATTATTGAGGCCAGAGTGCTTACTTGGAAACCAAAACCAGGATCTTTACATTCAGTACATGTACTGTACGTCATATAATTTATAAATTATAGTTTGATGTTTAGCTGATGTGGTGAGAATAGCCGTAGGAAGCTACATGTTGTACAATACTTCAGTAAGCAAGTAAGTTATTTATCAAATTAAAAACATGAACATATTTTAAATGGGCAGGTAAGCGCTTGTAAATGCAGGGAATAGTATAGCAAAGGATGAATAAAAGCAATTTACGTATATAATCCTACAGTACTGGTCTGCCATTGTGGGAGATGGCCTTGTGGTTAGTGCACTCAACTTGGGAGTGAACGGTTTGGGTTCAGGCCCTAGCTGGGGACATTGTGCTGTCTTCTTGGGCAAGCCACTTTACTCTCACAGTACCTCCCTCCACCCAGGTGTATGAATGGGTAGTGGCAAATTCAATGCTGGAGGGTAACCCTGCGATGGACTAGCATCCCATTCAGGGGTGAGTAGAAATACTCCTGGTCGCTTCATGCTACCAAAATCGGGATAAGCTCCGGCCCGATGAGCCACTCGGTGCGTATGTAGACTTTTTACCGTTCTACTGGTCATGAGAGTGTTTCTCACAAATCATACTTACCACAGTTATCAGGTTTAAAAATTCTCTGACTTATCCCTGACTGACTAAATAATCACAAATTAAAATGTCGGATGCAGTAGCAGCCTCCAGCCTCTCCTAACAGCCATAATCTCCACCCATTTATGACTGATACGTTTTCAACAAATTTACTTATTTGTTGAGGAAATAATCTTTGAGATTCAGGCAATGTTTTAATTTTATCTGATTTTCCTTCCAAATGTCAATTCCCTGACACAAAATAAAATTCCGATCCCTAATCTTGATGAACTTTTCCCTAAACAGTTTCTGACCTGTGAAAACCCTGCAACCCATAGCAAAAAAAAAACGAAAAAAAGGACTACATGTCATGTAAAACGACAAAAAAAAGATGAGCTTAAACGTTAAACCTTCGCCCAAAACAACTATCGGTAAGGGCTTTCATACTGAAAGAAAGACAATTGTAAACATCATCTTTTGCAAAATAACACAAGGCAAAGACTCGAACATGAACTTTATTAATAATCTTTGAACAGCAGTTTTCAACATATTCAGAAAGGCTCACCAATCCATGTGATCGATTCTTTCGTCTAGTTGTTGATATCCTGATGCCATCTTGTTTACTCGACGAGTCTGATTCACTCAAGTTTATATGGCCTGAATCGTTGCCTGATTCCAATGGTTCGAACTTACACGGCTGTAATGGTCATTTCCAAATAAGACATCAGGGTCTTGATCTATTTTATACATCGGCTAGCCAATAAACGCCAGGAAATCCTTGAAACAAACTCGGTAATTCCAAGGGAATTATCTATTTGGTCGCGAAAATGAGCTCGCCAAATATGACGTCACAAAACCTATAATTGCTGCGGAGCGAGCGTAGCGAGCGTAGCAGCAGTTCATAATCTAAATATAAAAGAAAGGTAGGAAAATTTGAGATTTTGCCATGGTTTTTAGCCTCGCTTTCAGCGGACCACAATGCTTTGCACTGTGGTAGAGCCTCGTTTTCAGCGGACCACAATGCTCTGCGCTGTGAAGAGCCTCGCTTTCAGCGGACCAGAATGCACTGCGCATTGCCTCAATTCGAGACCAAGACAACAAGCAACTGAGAAGTTCTAACATAACATAACATAACATAACATAAGGTCTTCTACACTGTCATCTTGCTTTTTCGAGTTTCGACGTCAGTTCAGTTGAGTGCCAGTGCATGATGATGATTTCATTGCAATGTTAGGTATCAGCCAGGGTTCAGAATGCGAATTTTAGAAATTTTTGATTTCGAGCCGTTCAATACCCGTTGACAAGTCCTGTCATTCTGGATTAACTTGTAGGTCAACGCGTCACGAAATAATTACAAGGTATCGTGGTGTCATTTTATCACGCATTACATACCGCAAGATTGATTCAAATGCCTGCGAAAAAAAAGAAGAGGTCGTGTTTGTTTTCATCTGCAACGGCAAGGCGGAAGAAGCCGAAAGACTCGTTTAGCTCTGATTGGGCTGAAGAATTAGCGGAGAGTGACAAAGGCTCTTACTTCGACCAGGAGCAATGGCTAAAGGAGTTGACCGAGCCGCCAAGCGCCGAAAATGTAGAGCAAGCCGGTCAAAAATTACGGTTGAAGAACCTCTTACAGATCTGGAAAGCACTGAAACATGGCAAAATTTCTATGGCCACGCTATCGTAGCCGGTCAAAGACTGCAGGAAAAGATCAATGAATCGGTGACCTGTCGCTTTTGTCAAGAAAGCGTTGAACTTGTGGAGAATTTAGGAAGTAAAAACGGACTTGGTTCCATTTGGATGTTTCAGTGCCAGAACGAAAGCTGTCCGTCGCACGAAACTAATCTTCCATTTCCGACGATGGAAAAAAAGCAGGGCGCTCGCGATAAATTGTGCATCGGTTCTTGGCTTTCGAGCTATCGATCGCAGTCGCGCGGCAGTCTCAAAGGTTTTTAGTTCTCTTGGTCTATCGCCGATAAACAGAAAATACAGTTTATTCCCGCCACGTCCCGCGTAAAGATTTGGCCTGCTGCATATCACCTGTCAAATGCCTATTGTTGTTGCAAGATGATCCCTCGCTGGTAAACTGGATGATTAGGTGTTATAATCCTATTGCGGTTAAGATGCCGCAAAAAATATATCTTTCTTGTTTTCTCGGAACGAAAATTTTGGAAAGTTAAGCGTACGTTTTTAACTCCAAGTCGGCAGCCCCTGAACCGATTTAGCTGAAATTTCCCCAGCTATTTGTCAGATTGTTTTTCTTGAGAAGCGTGTCGGCGATTTTTTTTTTCTTTTTCCGTTTTCGAATAATCGTCATTTTTTCGAAGGAAGTGCTGATGATTTGTCCCCTCTGACTTTATCCTATTGTCACAAAGAAGCAAATGAAAACTGAGACACGGTTTTTTAGTAGAACGTGTCAAGAAGCAAATGCGATGTTTATCGTTCTCTTCCGACATTCTTAGCGGGGACTGGAGTTGACTTTACACAGACATATGCTTTCGCAAAAAACGTCTCAATTGCGCTATCTCTTACGATTTTCTATTTTTTTCGATTTTTCTATTTTTTCGATAGTACTGTCGTCTGCCAAAAATTGAACGTAGTTTAAGTATTTTTTCTGATAGCTTTGTCGTATACTCCTGTAGCTGCCATGTGCTTCTTGCCGAAGCTCCTCGGCAAATTTGACAGGCTTTCATGCTCAAGTGAATTAAGGAATGACTCCAACTGTATTTTGGAGGGGGTGGTCGAATTTAAAATATATTTAAACTATCGCTTATAAACCTGCGTCGGGTGAAGCATTTGAAAGATGCTTTTTGTATTTTGGTTTCAAGAACGTTGCTTCTAGGTCATGTGACTTGCCACACCCAATTGGTTTCATAAATTTCAATCCAAATTTACAATAGTTTACAGTTGTAATGCTTGGCCAATTTTGATTTATACGAATGGCTATTGCCACCGAGTTTAGAGAATTAATTGGGCTTTCATAGGTTGATTTATTTTGTTTCAATTACAAAGTATATCAACTGGAGAGGGACTGGGACTAGACATAAAATGGAAATAATGACAAAAGAATAAAACATTTTTGGAATCCCCATTTAGAACAACATATGCCCCGGTAAAGTTAAGGTTTTGAAAGGTAAAGCGAGTATTTTCTAGTACGTTAAAGTCTTGTAACTTAAACGATCATATTTCTTTCAATTTAAGGTGTGGTCAGTCACGTGACCACAAAAGTCGAGTACATTGTCAGAAAAAAATGTATTTTGCATATAAATGAACAATTAGTTGTCAAGATTTTATGAACAAGACTAAATTTGACAAGAATGTCCAAAACATCATATTTAAGCCAGACACATGCCTTAAGAGGAAGTTTTTAAGGTCATTCAAGCTGTAGCTACCGTCGAGCTAATAGGTGTGAAGAAAATTACAAGTTTAATGTGTCTACCAATTTTTTAATTCCAAACTCTATTTTAAAACAACAACAAATCTTCAAAATTTCCTATTTCCATCAATTTTACTAATCCTTTGAGAAAAACTATTTCTCTCCAAATATATCTAAAAATCACCAAAAAATTTCCAAAACAACCCAAAACATAGATATGTGAGATGAGCAGAGAGATTCTTGATTGCTTAAAACGTAAACAAGATATTTGCATAAAAAACGTAATACCCAGCCAAAATACGGCTTTCATGTGTACCCCGGCCTTAATTCAGGTGAGTGTGTTCGCACTTATGCACTAATTCGCACAGCTACATTCAATATTTTTTAACAAGCCGTTGCATAAATTTATCGCACAAAATCAGTTAATTTTGTTCATGAAATCTTAAACTTATGAACTTTATTGTTGCATTATTTCTTTCAGAAATTAAACGCTGTAACTGGTGACATCATGAATTGAATATAACCACATCTTACTCAACAATTTCTGGGACTTGACCAAACAAAATAACTTGATGACAACCATTTTTACACAAGCTCTTTACAATCCCTACTTCGATTTGCAAACAACATCCCAATTTCCGCAGCACTTTCATAGCTTTGGCTACACTAGTTTCGTTTCCACTCCAAGCGCGGCCATTTCTGGTTCGTTTTCGTGAAGCTCTCGGAAATCGTCGGATTTTCGTGTCTTGGGCGCTACAATTCGCACAAAACTTATTTTTAAGAGTTGATTCTGCTTCCTGTTGATACAACTGACTTTTTCACGAAGGTTTTTCGAGAAAAGAAAAATTGTCCAAATTTCGTTGCATTTGACCTTTAAAATTGTCAAAGAAATAGGAGACAAGGCTGGCGAAGGAAACGTTTATTGCAATCTTGGAAGTGTTTTTCACAGTTTAGGTGATTTTCAAACAGCTCTAGACTACCACGAATTGTGTCTTAAAATTGCGAAGGAATTGACAGACGAGGTTATGGAAGGAAGAGCTTATAGCAACCTTGCAAATGCTCTACAAAGTCTCGGTGATGTTGAAAAAGCCGTTGACTACTACAACCTACATCTTAAAAGCGTTAAAGAAAGGGGGGACAAAGTTGCAGAAGGCAGTATTTACGGGAATCTTGGCAATGCTTTTCATTGTCTCGGTGATTTGCAAAGAGCCATAAACTACCACAACCAACATCTTAAAATTGCCAACGAAGTGGGAGACAAAGCTGGAAAAGGAGGTGCTTATGGTAATCTTGGCACTGTTTTCAATAGCCTCGGTGATATAAGAAAATCCATAGAGTACCACAATTTTCATCTCAAAATTGCCAAGGAAGTAGGAGACAAGGCCGGAGAGGGACATGCTTATGACAATCTTGGAGGTGCTTTTCATAGTCTCGGTGATTTTCAGACGGCCATAAGCTACCACAACCAACAACTTGAAATTGCCCAGGAATTGGGAGACAAAGTTTCGGAGGGAAGTGCTTATGGCAATCTTGGCACTGCCTTTCAAAGTCTCGGTGATTTTCACAAAGCCGTGGACTATCACAAATCGTGTCTTAAAATTGCGAAGGAAGTGAAGAACAAGAATTTAGAAGGACAGGCGTATACCAATCTTGGAATCGCTATAAATAGCCTCGATGACTTCGAAACCGCTCAGGACTACTTTAACTTGTCACTTAAAATTTCCAAAGAAATTGGAAACAAGATTGCGGAAGGAAGCTTCTATTGTCATCTCGGCAATACCTTCCAGATTCTCGGTGATTACGAAAAGGCTATAAACTACTATAACTCATGCTTTACACTTGCCAAAGAAACCGGAGACAAAAATTTGGAGGGAAGTGCACATGCCAATATTGGCAATGCTTTTTACAACCTCGGTGATTTCAAAAAGTCAATAGACCGCCACAATCTACACCTTAGAATTGCCAAGGAAACAGGAAACAAGACAGGGGAAGCGAAATCCTACCATGTACTAGGTGAAAGCTTCGAATCGCTGGGTCGTTTACTCGAGGCACAGGAATGTTACATGTCAAGTGTAAAATTGTTGAATGAACTGAGAAGTGATCTTCACTGTGACAAGTGGAAAATTGGTTTTAGAGATTTATGTCATGTTTCGTACACTCGTTTTTGGAGGATTTTGTTAAGACAAGATAAGACTGTGGAAGCTTTGTTCGCTGCTGAAGAAGGACGAGCCCAAGCTTTAACTGACCTGATGGCGTCGCAGTTTGGTGTTCTAACAGGGCCGTACCTGTTAGATGAACAAGAACATATGAAAGATAGAGAGTTGAGCGATATTCCATCAAGTACAGTTTTTCAGGCCATTGATAATGGTACAATCAATTTCTGGGTATTCTTACAAGACAGATGCGTCCAGTTTAGACAGACAGCACTTGACGATCCCCTTGCAGTGGGTGATACCCCATCGTTTATTCAATCGTTAATACAAAGTGCCTACAATGATATTGGTGTTCGTTCTGAGGTCAGGTGCGAGAATCGTTCCCTGGATGCATTACAAGATAGAGACCGACCGTCAGATGGAAAACCTGACAAGGAAAGCGATCAATCATGGCTCCAAAAGGAGAGCTCATTGCGCAAATTGTACGACATTGCAATCAAGCCTATTACAAACCTGGTTCGAGATAATGAGCTAATAATTGTACCGGATGGTCCGCTTTGGTTGGCTCCTTATGCTGCTTTCTTAGATGATAATTCTAAGTCTCTCTGTGAATCATTTCGAATTCGACTGATTCCATCGCTGACCAGTTTGAAAATAATTTCCGAGTGTCCAAAAGAACATCATGAGGGGAGCGGCGTCCTACTTGTTGGAGATCCATGGGTGGCAGAAGTTACTAACAAAAGGGGAAAAAAGCTTCTACAACAGCTCAAATTTGCCAAACAGGAAGTGGAGATGATAGGTGAGATCCTTAAGGTAACACCCCTCACTGGAGAAAAAGCAACGAAGCCTGAGGTGCTGAATGGACTCAGTTCAGCTGCTTTGGTTCACATTGCAGCACATGGTCGCATGGAAACTGGTGAAATTGCTCTAGCTCCGGACCCAAAGCGAGTATCAAGGAACCCTACGAAGGAAGATTACATTTTGACAATAACAGATGTGATGAATGTTAAAATGCGAGCAAAACTGGTTGTTCTGAGTTGTTGCCACAGTGGCCGAGGAGAAATCAAAGCAGAGGGAGTGGTCGGTATTGCACGTGCCTTTATGGGTGCTGGTGCTCGTTCTGTTCTGGTGTCCCTCTGGGCCATCGATGACGAGGCCACGCTGCAGTTTATGAGATGTTTCTATCATCACCTTGTGGAAGGGAGAAGTGCAAGCGAGTCCCTAAACCGAGCCATGAAAAGCTTCAGAGAATCAGACAAGTACGGTCATTCGAAATACTGGGCGCCTTTTGTACTGATTGGCGATGACGTCACTCTAGACTTTACTGAAAGAAATGAGAGATCGTAAGTATACATCACTAATTGTCATCAAGAACGAACTGATTGAAAAAAAACTCGATTATTAACATTCGTAAGCCGAAACGTTTCGATGTTTTTTTTTCTTTTTTTGGCGAGAGTACAGCTATAACAAGAACGAGCTGGTGAGAGCCCTCACAAATATGTTTGTTAGATGTTTTTCTTTACGTACACTGAAGGGGAACTACAGTTAAGGAGAATATACATTTTAATTGAAATTTAGCCCCTAACTAGTTTCTCTTTTACTCCGTTGCTTGTACCATTTTACAAAACATTTTAGTACTGTTTTACAAACTGAAACATTTTAGTACTGTTTTACAAAACATTTGTAACTGTTGATAGACTGTCCCGCCTAGACTAGCATAGCTATCCGCGGGCCAGTCCAGCTGTAAAATGTAATTAAATTAAGAAATGAAATAAAAATCCTTATCTTTGTACATGCAACTTCTTCGTTTTATCGTCTTTTTTTGTTTTTAAAGGACTTCGCTCACAGAGGAAGAGTGCTCTTTACTCTGACGTAGAATGAAAGTCAACCATGCCAGCAAGCTTCGCCTCCTTCGTAAAAACTAGTGAGCTTAGCGTAAAGGGAGTTTGCTGTGTCACATTATTTACTTTTTAACGATGTAAGCTAATGTTGTTATTATGTAAATACAGTACGTAATCGATCATATTTAGTGAATTTGTTGAAAGCCGTTGAGAACATTTTCCTTGTACATAAAATCGTTTTCTCTGGACTGTTTTTTACTTGTGTTTGGTAACTGACATTAAGTATAAAAAAGTAAGTATAAAAATATTGCACAAAGTGACAAATATAATGTACATAGTGTGTTAGAATCCTCCATATCTACGCCGTATTTCGCCTTCAGTAGGTACAATCAGCGTTTAGGTTGGAGAGGCGGCTAATCAAAACTACCATAACCGATTTTTGTGCGTAGCTCACTAGGGACTCGTGGAATGAAATTGTTAATAAAAGTGACATGAAATCTACAATTGGCGTTTGAGTGATACTGTAAAAGGTATATTAAGTGTACTATGCTCATCATCATCATCACCATCTTTTGAGCAGGTTTTAACGCCTAGACAAACGGAGTCCCAACTAGACGCAAATTTGTTTTTTTGGACCCCAAAACGGTTTTTTGCGAACTCAAAACCGGTTTTTCCGACCCCAAAACCGACAAACTCAAAACCGTTTTTTCTGACCCTAAAAGCGGTTTTCTCCGACCCCAAACATGGTTTTTCCTGACCCCAAAACCGACTTTTTGCGAACTCAAAACCGTTTTTTTTCGACCCAAAAACCGGTTTTTTCCGACCCCTTAACCGCTTTTTTCCGACCACTAAACCGGTTTTTGGCCACCTTCACACGCGCGTTGAGGGACACCGTCAAAAGGCGTCATCAATCTGCAAGCATTACTACAAAGAACATAACACTGCTGTTCCGAACAATTTCTTAGCACGCTTCATTGTAATCAAGAAATGCATGAACAAATTTGACTGCCTTGTTAATGAAATGCTGTGTATTCAAGAGCTTAAACCAACATTGAATGTGCAGTCTGACTCTCTTCGTGCTAAAGTATTCAAGTAATTAGCTTGCCGCTATGTTATGTAAATTCGCTTCAACTTAGCCTCTTTATAAACCGCTTTTTATCGTTAATTATGTAACCTTGATAATGGCGCAAGATGTGCCGAAACGTCGGTTTCTGTCACTCATATTTCTTGTTTCATGTAATATAATTTTGTAGTCAGAATCATTGTGTCCCTCATCGTAGATGAGCTCAGACAATGTTTGGAAGAACAACGATACTTAGTGGTGGTATTGGGAGCGTAAATATTTACCAGAAGAAATGGGACATCTTGAAGTTTTCCTCGTACGTAACTTTTATTAGCCCCAATTCTGACTTTGAAGTGGTATTCGTAATCCACTTTGTTAAAAGCTGTCAAGGTCTGTAGGTGTCTGTATTGATCAACAAAGGATATTTTTGGGAAGTGAGACCGGCGATAAGTTTATGAAAGCCTTCTCCACATTCTTGTCCCCAGAGCCGCCTGCCCCTCTAAGCCCGCGAGGCCTTGGCACGAGAAAAGATGTCTCCGGGAGACATAGTGTAATTAACTAGATTCTTAAAATGGAGATTTTCCCTCATTTAGCCTTGTTTTTTCTCCCAAAATATCCACTGGTTGATCTCGTGTTAAAACTGTTCGATCTCAACACCAACAGATTTTCTGTAAGTTTTAAACTTGCTTTGCTGTCCTCCATAACGAAACATGTGAGTACCACTTCCGGTCAGGATTTTAGTCTGATTTCCTGTCCTGTATATTCTGCTAGAGATCAGCCAGTGGAAACTTTCCGGAGAGAAACCAGCGTGAAACTATTCTTAGTTGTACTCCAGCACTAGCCAATCAAACCATGTGTTTCCAGGGCCGCCTTTTCCTCGTGGCAAGCCACACCAGCTTATGCCGTCGGAGCCACTATTACCTCGTGCGAAGTTTCTCCCGGCTAAGAGGAACAGGTAGGCTCTGGGGCGAGAGTCATCGAACAGAAACAAGAAGGGATACGAAATCGAAAGATATGTTGGAGCGGTTGTATCCGTAGGGTTGGTCATCGTAATTTCCGTTTATGAATACTTCTATGATATACTGTTTGGTCGATTGCAGTGGTCACTAAACTTCGAGAGGTTAGTAAGAAATTCCTGTTGTACATTCAACGTTCAAACAAAGCAAACCTGAGCAAAGTCAATGTCAACGAAAGTTGCTCATGTACTCACGAGTGTACTGTGGGTCTTGCAAGGAAATGGCTTATATGATTATCTTCGATGTGACTGAAAGCCGGGTGAAAAGAGAAGGGGAAAGCTAGCAGTGATTTGACCTTGGGACTGAATTTCCACTCATACAATGTGAAAATTGTCCTGTCGAACAAGACGGTAATCGAACGTTCGTCTGAGTTCGATTAACGATCGTTCGTTAATCGAACGTTCGACCGTGTTCGATTGGCAGAATTTTATTGTGAGTTCGATTGAGTTCGGCAATCGAACGATTGGTGTTCGATTGGGTTCGATTAGATACCCCGGGACTTTTAACGGAGAACAGTAGTATCTTCGCCGATTTTCGAAGCTCCCGATTCTTCAAACCAAAAGTCCTTTCCCTACATGCAGTCCAACACTGATTTCTCAAGCTACCCGATTTTTCGAATCAAATCTTGTTTCCCTCGGAGTTTGCAAAGTTGGGATTCCACGGTACTTCCGGTTTCGATAGCGTGACACAATTTGGCTGTCTGTGCAAATAGGAATATGGCTATCTTCAGGATGAACCCCTACACTCCTTAGCCCATACTAAAGAGGTTTGTCCTCTTAAAATGAACATTTTGGTTGTCTTCTCCCGCTTCAAGTATACACAAACGTTTCATTTATATATCTCATTGCGGCGTCACATGCAGTACACGAGATTACTTAGGTCATGAGCTTTCTTGGAAATAGGGGGTTTCCCTTAATCCTAATATTATTCCAAAGCCATCGACAAACGCTAATTAAAAGGCTGGTGTCATGCGATTAGTCTGGATAATACATTTCGTGGATCTGCTCCTTCTAAAGTGATGCAAGGTAATGTCCACTGAGCATTCGCCACTTCTTTGAATGAATAACAGGCTCGCCAATTGTCTCACACAGATTCAGGAGCCCGAAAAAACAGCTTTAATCGCATGCATTTTCATTGTCTCCAGTGTATATGTCAGTTTACATCTTTCATCTTCTCATCTGTCCATATTATGGCACCTTTGATATACATCTACCAGCGTTCTCTCAGTAATGCCGTTCTCTTATTTGCTACAATACCCACCATCTATTTTGCTGTAGATAGTAAGTGATCTAGCAGTGTGTGGTTGTTAACAAAATGGAGGCCGCTTCCTTGCGTCATATAAAAGTGTCTGTGCAGAGGATTTAAATGAAGTTTTGAATAGCTATAAGATATACTAAAACAATTAGATTATTTGCTTTCGGCTTTTTTGCTTGCTATAGAAATCTCGAGCTCATAGTCTAATTGTTAAGTAGATAGTAAGTGGCCTAGCAGTGTGTGGTTTTTAACAAAATGGACGCCGCCTCCTTGCGTCATGTAAAAGTGTCTGTGGGGAGGATTTAAATGAAGTTTTGAATAGCTATAAGATATACTAAAACAATTAGATTATTTGCCACTTTCGGCTTTTTTGCTTGCTATAGAAATCTCGAGCTCATAGTCTAATTGTTAAATAGATGAATATTTTAGCCCAATGTTTCACTCCTTCTCCGCTCCGTTAGTTTTAAAATTCGAAACTCCATGTGTTTACGTCACCTGCAGTGTAAAAGCATGAGCTCAATACTCGAAACTGAAAGTAATTTATGTTTATAAAATCCGGGGGCTTCCTCCTATGATTATTCCGTATGGGTTATTGACCAAGTGTGAGGTCAAGATGGCTGGATATTGGCCGAGTTTTTTTTTTGCGCGTTTATGGACCGAGACGGAGTCGAGGTCCATAAACACGCAAAAAAAGGACGAGGCCAATATCAAGCCATCTTGACCGAACAAGCTTGGTCAATAAAGGATTTATTATATGGCTTTTGGGGAAATTTTTCTTGCGGGACAAGGCGGGTAGTCCCGAGCGGGCAAGATGGCTCCATCTTGCCCGCTCGGGTAGCCAATCACAGCGCAGGATTTGATTCATCTTGCCCGCTCGCGGAGCTAGCCATATAATAAATTTTATTATTAAATTGCAACACTCGTAAATGTTTCATTCTTTGTACAAAAACTACTTGCAAGTATTCTGCGCGATTTTTCTTTCAATGTAATGCGTTTGAATAAGTTCGACATAGAGACTTCATGAGATCTCAAGGAAATATCGGGGTTACATAACTCCACCTGATTCTTTCACTTCAAGCTTGGTGGAATTCGAGCTAAGTACTACGAAAACCAACGATACGAAAGATTTCAGTGCCTGCTTCGTCCCCAGTCGCCATTACATTTCGTCGGTGACTGACTGCGCGGGGCCTGATGGTCAGGTCGCAACACCAAGCTCAGACCAAAGAGAGTTTCCCGTATTTAATTCAATTGCAAAAGGCAAACGTTATCATCATGAGTTAAACGACAGGTGTTTGGAATTGTTGTTATCCCTTAGGAAGAACAAATATATTTTAAAAATTTCCTTTAGAAATGAAATTGGTACAAATCCTGTATTTAGCTGCGTAGAGGAAAATCACCATAGTGATCATGGGAAGATAACGGAATACAAGTGAACAGAAAGTGTGTTTCAAACTGCGCAATGAACAGAGATATTCGGTTATTTTAGAGTGGTTAGAATGTAGTAAAACCCAAATCAAAGATCAATCTGGCCAACCACAAAGGCCACAGACAATCCAGGGATCCAATTAAAATTTGAAGGGAAAAAGAGATAGTGACAATTGGTTTTGCTTTACTTCTGACTGGATTTTGTTTCTAAGCCAGTCACTATTTAACAATTATTCCACGAGCGCGCGTTGGACATGAGATGATAGATAGCCAACTAGGCGCGTAGCGCCGAGTTGGCTATAATCACCTTTTATTAAAACTGGATCATTGGATAATTCAATTCAAGACTTTTCATTGGCTTAGCCATCATGGTATATGAGCCATTATACCATGATCTACAAAAATGGCGTGCGTATGCGTGATTTTTTAGGCCTTTTTTTTTCATTGTAGTCTAGTTCTTTATTTTTTGGGGGCGTTTTTAATAAAACAATTATTCCACTCGCGCTTGTTGGATTTTATGAGATGATTATAGCCGACTCGGCGCTACGCGCCTCGTTGGCTATCTATCATCTCATATCCAACGCGCGCTCATGGAATAATTGTTAAATATCCAACAAGCGCGAGTGGAATAATTGTTTTATTAAAAACATCCACCAATTTTCGCTAAAATCTTGCCACGTTTTATTTCGCAAAATCCTCTCTTGGACCGCCATTGTTTCCCTCCGCGGAAAAAAGTTTCAGAATTTCGGCTGTTGTGCTGACACGTACACTTACCATATTTGTTGGGCATGGTATAAATATATCTTATTAGACGTTTTGGTGTGTAGTATCGCTGTATATTTTTACGAACAACGAGTAAAAATATACAGCGATACTACACACCAAAACGTCTAATAAGAGATTTATTATCCAACGATTTCTTTTCCCAAAATTCTGACTTGCCAAGGTTTTGAACTTCACGCGGCCGGGAGGAATGAGACGAGTACAAATATCGTGTGATATTTGTACTCGTTTCGCGCGATATTTGTACTCTACGAAGCAGAGTTGGATAATAATGGCTCATAAACCGTGGCCACTAAGCCAATCAAATTCCTTGAATTGCATTATACAATGACCCAGTTTTTAATAAAGTGTATTATTATATGCGTTGAGTTATGTAGCCGATATAACGCGTGCTCTGATTGGCCGATTACAGGCCTGCAAAAGCCAAGCAAAAAGCCACATATTAAATAACTTCAAACGTTCGGTCTTTACGGGAAAATTTCAGACCTCGGCCTGGCCGTATTGACATCGCTATCGTTCGGCCAATACGGCAAGGTCTCGGTCTGAGATTTCCCGCAAAGACCTCAGTCTCGGTTGATAAGTAGTTAATAATGCAGAGCCAAAGAAAATGCGAATCAAATTCGACACTAAAAAAAGGCGGATCCATCGCGGTAAAAAATTTGAACATAACATTTCTCCCTGTTTATTTTACGTGATACAATGGGTCGCTATTGTGACTTCTGTGTAAGTATGACCTTTGATTACTACGATTATCACTTGAGTAAGGCGCGACGAAAGTTTGGTAAACGTTTTTCACTCGTCGTAATGGACAACTGGCTCCGTTTCCAATGACAACTTATGGGCCTTTGACGCCATTGACAGCAGAGCGCGCGAAATTGCAGGCGACGGTATTGTTACCAATGGAAACGAGGAAAGTTGCCCGTTTTCAGTCCGAAACGTTCGTCACCAAAGCTCCGTCGCACCCTACTCAACTGATAATCGTAGTAAATACCTGTTGTTGAACTAATCCAGCCACTTGCTCACATTGAAGTGTTGTTTTCAATTATTTTGACTCGAACTAAAGGCATTGAAAACTATACTGAAGTGATCTCAAACACTGAAAACTCCCAACATCCATGGCGAGGAGTACAATCAAAGTTGCGAGTGAAAATGACGTCATGCCACCAGCTGAAGAAACACTGGATTTTGATGACGACAATTTACGAGGTGAGCAGAACCGCTGCTGCTTTCTTTATCACGAGAAGGGCTCAATTCAGTGATTTTAGAGTATTTCACGACTTATTGATTAATCCCACTAATCTTTATATGTTCTTTTGGAAGTTAACTGGCAATAACATTACTATTCATGAAAAAAGCGGATCTTCGCATTTTGTAGCAACAAATTACAAAGATCTCGTTCCATTTTCGTTTTAGCAATAGCTGAGGTCTACAAGACTCAAGGCAACGAGGAATATGGAAAAAAAGATTTTGCGAATGCCGTTCACTTTTACACAGAAGGAATTGAAGTGAACTGCAAGGATAAAGATTTGAACGCCAAACTGTACAGTAACAGGGCGATTGCACATTTTTATTTGGGTAAGGACGTTTGCATTTCCTTTGCCATTTCAGAAACGAGCTAGCAAAGCTTTTTGATCAAAATGAGAAAAAACCTTGCAAAGACGCGTAAAAATTTATAGTACAAGTTAAAAACGCCACTGGACGCTTTGTAGCACGTCTACATCCCTCAAATTTGGTTTAATGCAGTACTTTCACCATGCATAGTATCTTAACCTTGCTGTTCGCAAATTGATGAGAATTCCCGCAAATTTGTTAAGAAAAGTATTAGCCCTGAGATTCTTACGCAAACACTAGTTTGTGGTGCGCGTTGCCCACCCCACATGATGTCTTCCAAACCTGTCATAAGCTTAAGGTCTATTAGCTTTGTGCCATATCTTTCCACCATCAATAAACGACTGAATCGATTTGAAATGTTCTTAGGTTCTTTAAATCATACGTATGTCCCACGACGTTATGCCACAGTCTAGACGTCTCTAGTATTGGAGCGTGCCTCAGTAAACTGCGACCCAGGCTGTTACTGGCATTTTGCCTTGTTCAATCTATTTAATCTTCATAAAGCCCGGACGAATTTTATTGGAAAATCAGTTGCTATTTTCTAAATTGTTATGAAATATATTATTTTTTATATTTCTAAAATTACTGTTTTGACAGGAAAATATCTCGAGTCACTAAGTGACGCCAAATCAGCCACAGAATTACAACCAACTTTCCTCAAAGCGATCGTAAGAGGTAAGCTTTATATAAAAGCTTTCGTTATCACTCTTCTGTTTTAGCAGTGAGGACATTGACAGATAAGGTATTAGCAAAAACGATGTGGCTGCCTGTAATGTGTATCAAGCGATGGTTGGTGCTGCTTTGCGTATCTGAAGTGTAATATGGTATTTATGGTATCCTCGTTTGCATTTCAGAGGATCAAGGATGCGTTTCTGTTAATGCGCTCATAATTATGATTTCTTTCAGTTACGTTCAATTTCACTGAGCCCAGAAAGCAAAATCACACCCAATTTCAGTTCAAAATGACAATATTTATGACCCATTTTCAGACCAGACCTTCTTAAAAAGCCATGGCTAGGCAGGGGGGGGGGGGGGGGTGAACATGCTTATATAACTCATACAGTACCACACGGAATATTTACAAGTTTATTTTCAACTCTGTCATAAGGAGCTAGTGCCTGTGTTCAGCTCAGTCAGTTTGAAGAAGCCATCATGTGGTGTGATAAGGGATTGGCAGTATCCTTTGAAAAATATCTGCACGAGTTCCCAGTGTGGACACAGATTTTTAATCGGAGTCCCAATTTTTTCTCTATTCTTAGAGTAACGCTTGTGATATGATAAGCATTATAATATTTCTCATTTCACTATCGCGCTTGTAATTTGCCTTATTATGTGACTGAGCGGGCGAGGTAACCAAATCTGCACTGTGATTGGCTACCCGAGCGGGCAAGATACATACATACATACATACATAAACTTTATTTTTCCTCGAATTTAAGAGTAGCTATTATAAAAGCTAATATTTCCGAGAAAACAATAACAAAAGTAACAAAATATACAACAATGATGGCGATATCTTGCCCGTTAGGGGACTACACCCTGTCTCCGGGAAGAAAAATTACCCCGAAAGCCATAGAATAAATCCTTTATTGGCCAAGCTTGTTCGGTCAGGATCGCTGAATATTGGCCTCGTTCCTGTTTTGCTAGTTTATGGACCTCGTGTCCGTCTCGGTCCATAAACACGCAAAAAAAAAGAACTTGGCCAATATCCAGTTATCTTGACCTCACGCTTGGTCAATAACCAATATATCTTAATTAATTTATCATCTTGAAACAAACCTAATGTATATTCTAATACCAAATAACTTCTGAAAACACCCAGGTTCTGATATGTAACGTATTGTTATACATCTTAACTCAAAGAAGCTTGATAAAAATAACAAGACTTTGTTGGAATTAAGGGCTAGGTCTGTCAATGAGCTAAACAAAGTGACAAAACCTCAGACGGTGAAAGGCTTGGTAAGTTGAAACTCCAATACAGTCGAACCTCCGGTTGCGACCACCTCTCCTCAGCGACCAGTTTTCCAAACTATCGAAAGTTTCCAAGTCAAAACAGTATAGTTGGAACCTCTTGTAAGCGACCACACCACCTCTCGTAAGAGACCGCGACCACTTCTAAAGCTAAAAGTTTGAAATTGTCGTTTGTTTTTAACCTCCCGTTAGCGCCACTAGACATATAATAGAGAGGAAATTGGATAATAACGTATTGTAACATTATCGCATTCCTGGGTAGTGCAAGAGACAGAAATTTCTCAGTGACTTTTCACATGAATAAAACATTGCATCGGCATTGACGCATGGGGTAAGTCTCTGTAGTTATCATATGCTGATGAGGCAAAATTTTGATCCAATATGGTGTAAACTCTCGTAAGAGACCACCTACAATCGGCGACATAACTAATTAACACATTGTGTTTCTATAGTAGTTTTAGTGCACCAAATAACACCACTCTCTTTTTCCGCGCAGTGAACTGTGAAAAAGTCCCCGCTCCCTCATCCAATGTTGCTTGTTTGTACTTCAAGATCACAGCAATTGCCGCACGACATTTATTGTTTGGGGGGGAGGAGGGCTGAAAGGACAAGCGAGGGGGGCAAAAAGGGAGCACAGTGACGAAACAGGGGGTTAAAAAGGTAAATGTGTCACCAATTTTGGCGCCGATTGTAGGTTGGACATTTTGGGTGCTCGCTTACGGGAGGTTCGACTGTATTTACGTCACTGAAGTGTTTGATAGCGCACAATCGTTAACGAAGCTGACTCCATGTAATTTCTTCTGTAATTTCGTACTTTGGTACGAAACCTTTCTTGTCATAAACTGACCCAAATTATTCAGAGATTCTCATAAGACATGACCACGCGAGAGTTAATTAAATAGGTTCTTTGTTGGAAAGTGGTTCATTTAGTAATGCTAAACTGAGAAGAAACGTTTACAGGGATGAAGAACCTGCAAAACCAAGCTGACGATATAGCTAAATAATTTTTTTACGTTGAGTTAATTTAATCCAAAGCGGTCGACAGTCTCAGTTAAACTATATAGCTCCAAATATGACAATGACGCTGCTGGGAATCTGTTTCATTTGATTTGAGTTGGCGTTAGCATGCTAGCTGTCTCATTTTCACATAGCTACGAAACATTCAGGCTTAAAAATAATGACGTTTTATTCAATTACTATAAAGCAATTTAATCTGTTTCATGTGATAGGAAGGAGCACTGCCACGACTAGCAGAGTTGTCCCCATCAGACCCTACAAAGTCTAAAACTCTCCCAAGAGGTGAGCAAGAAATAAACTACTACAATCAGTGTCTCTTCATTGCAAAACTTATGGGGGACAAGGCTGAAGAAGGCCGTGTTTACAATAATCTTGGCATTGTTTGGAGTAATCTTGGTGATGTTCAGAAGGCCATAGAGTACCACAACCTACAACTTAACATTGCCAGAGAATTGAAGGACAAGGCTCAGGAAGGACATGCGTATGGAAATCTCGGCAACGATTTTATTGCACTCGGCGACTTAAAAAAATCTATAGAATACCACATGCTAGATCTCACAATTTCTGAAGAAGTGGAAAACACAATGGGAAAAGGACGTGCATACTCTAATCTTGGCGTTGCTTTTCACAATCTTGGTGACTTCATCAAAGCAGAGCATTACCACAAACTGCATCTTACCATTGCCAAAAAATTGGGAGACAAAGCTGGGGAAGGGCGTGCGTATGCCAATCTTGGCTGTGCTTTACATGGAAGAGGTGATTTCAGAAAAGCCATAGAATATCACAATCTTGATCTTAATATTGCAAAAGAAATGGGTGACAAGGCTGGAGAGGGAGCTGCGTATGGCAATCTTGGCCATGCGTTTCACTGTCTCGGTGACTACAAAAAGGCAATAGACACCAACAACTTACATCTTAAAATTGCCAAAGAAGTAGGAGACAAGGCTGGGGAAGGGACAGCATACGATAACCTTGGCAATGCTTTCCGAAGTCTCGGTGACTTTAAAAAAGCCATACACTATCACAACCTACGTCTCAGTATTGCAAAAGCAGGCAGTGACAAAATTGGTCAAGGGCATGCGTACTGCAATCTGGGTAATGCTTTCCGAAGTCTTGGTGATTTTAAGAAAGCCATAGACTACTACAAACTTCATCTTGAAATTACCCAAGAAGTGGGAGACAAGGCGGGCGAGGGCAGGGCGTACGGAAATCTTGGCAGTGCTTTTTACAGCCTCGGGGACTTCAAAAGGGCCATAGACTTTTACAGCTTGCATCTTAAATTTGCTGAGAGGGTGGAAGACAAGGCTGCAAAAGGAGGAGCTCATGGGAATCTTGGCAATGCTTTTTTCAGTCTCGGCGACTACAAAAAAGCCATTGAATGCCACAAACTCCATCTGAAAATAGCAGAAGAAGTTGGAGACAAAGCTGGCCAAGGAACAGCGTATGGCAACCTTGGCAGTGCTTTTCAGAATCTTGGTGATGTCCAAAACGCCATAATGTACCACACCCAATCGCTTAGTATCGCCAAAGAAGTTGGAGACAAGGCTGGAGAAGGAGTTTCGTATGGTAATCTTGGCCTTGCTTTTTACAATCTCGGTGATTACAATAAAGCCATAGACTACTATAAGCTGGATCTTCAAATTGCCAAAGAAGTAGAAGACAAAGCCAGGGAAGCACTTGCTTATGATGGGCTAGGTGTCAGCTTTGAGTCACTTGGTCGTCTACCTGAAGCCTTAGAATTTTACCAATCTAGTGTGAGATCATTCAATCATGTAAGAGGTCTTCTTAAATCTAAAGACGAGTGGAAAATTGGCTTTCGAGATGTATTTAACAATTCTTACAAAGCTTTATGGAGAGTTCTGCTGAAACAAGACAAGATTACCGAAGCTTTGTTTGCTGCTGAGAAAGGACGAGCGCAAGCTCTTACCGATCTAATGGAATCTCAATTTGGAATTCAACCAAATCAGGCTGAGTCAAGTAAAGAAGCCGAAGAACATGAACATGATATGTCAGAGTACGTTTCATCTTGCACAGTCTTCCAGGCTGTTGGCAAAGGAAAGATCAATCTCTGGGTTCTCTCGAAAGGGAAGCCTGTATGTTTGAGACAAAAGGACATTGCCCATGGATTGAAAGATACCGCCGCCTATTTCAGGTCTTTAATGCAAAAAGCCTATAAAGAAGTTGGTGTCCGTTCTGAGGCTAGATGCGAGGATCGATCTTTGGATGCATTGAGGAAATCTGATCACACGGAAGATGTGAAGATTGAAGATGAAAGCTCCCAGCCTTCCATTCCACTTGAGTCTCTTTTGAGCACTTTGTATAACAACATAATTGAGCCAGTTGCCGGCCTGGTTCAAGGGAATGAGCTCATCATTGTTCCAGATGGACCCTTGTGGCTGGCTCCGTATGCTGCACTTTTGGACGCTGATTCCAGGTACCTGTGCGACTCTTTTAGAATCCGGGTAATTCCCTCGCTGACAAGCCTAAAGCTGATTGCTGATTGTCCCAAGGAATACCACAATAGAAGTGGATCGCTACTTGTGGGAGATCCATGGGTTGAAGAAGTTACGAATAGCAAGGGAGAAAAAATCCTAGACCCGCTTCCGTTTGCCAGAAAGGAAGTGAAAATGATCGGACGGATTCTCAACGTACCACCTATTATTGGAAAACAAGCAACGAAACGCGTGGTGCTGAAAGAACTCAGTTCAGTTGCTTTGGTTCACTTCGCAGCACATGGTCGCATGGAAACTGGTGAAATTGCTCTAACCCCAGACCCAAAGCGAAAATCCCGGATCCCGACGAAGGAAGACTACGTTTTGACAATAGCAGATGTGCTAAATGTTAAACTACGAGCAAGACTGGTTGTTCTCAGCTGTTGTCACAGTGGTCGAGGAGAGATCAAGGATGAAGGCGTGGTCGGTATTGCACGTGCCTTTATGGGTGCTGGCGCTCGTTCTGTTCTGGTCTCTCTCTGGGCGATCGATGACGAGGCCACGCTGGAGTTTATGAGAAGTTTCTACCATCACCTTGTGGAAGGGAGACGTACAAGCGAGTCCCTGAACCTGGCCATGAAAAGCCTCAGACAATCAGACAAGTACAGTGATGTGAAATACTGGGCGCCGTTTGTGTTGATTGGTGATGACGTCACCCTAGATTTTGATGAGAAGAAATGAGTAAGTAAAACAAGGTTCATTCTACGAGCAAGAGAAACCATGTTTTGGCCAAATAATTCTGTTACTGTGATCTACTTCCATATTCCGTCATATATGCCTTGCTTTAATGGAGAGGTTAACGCAAAAACTGATTCCCTCTAAAATAATTACCTCATCTCACTCACCCATTAATGTGGCAGGAATTTTGGGATAGTATCCAAAGGTACAAATAACGGGAGCCCATTTCTCAGGGCGTCCATGTATGCATTTTGCATGATCAGTGTGTGCAGTAACGATGTATTCTCCTCTCTGTATTTTGATTGGGTGTTTCGAAGTGGGAGCGACGAGATAATCAGATATCTCTTTCTGAAAAGACATGGGAACAGTTCACTACAAAGCTTGGTATAGGATTAAGACACTATAAAAGGAATAAGAGGCGTTGTTTGAGTAAAATGCGTGATCATGTCTTGACAATTTTGCAATGGGTTATGGCTTGTTTATAGATTTAAAATAAGCCCTTTCGTTTTAATATGTCTTGATAGGGTTTTCCTGATACTGAGAATTGCTCCAAATACTTAATTATGAGCTGAGACTGAAGTGAAGCGTCTTTGACAAATAGCTGAGGTCTGAGGTCTGCAACGTCTACTGATAGCTGACAATTGTACTGAAGTCGCCGAAAATTCAACTGATAACTGAGATTCCCGCAACAAACCCATCCAGATCCTTTTACTAAGCTACTCTCCTCTCCTCCTAAAAATTGCTACTAAGCGCAGTTCTTTTTTCCTGCACTAACCTAATCATTTGATTTATAAATAAACTAAGCCCAGAGTCTGCGTCTGTCCAATACGGCTTTTGAAACGGATTCTATTACTTTGGTTCTGTTTTAGTTTCCGAAGGAGTTTATAACCATGCCGACTAGCATCCCAGTGCAAGAGTTCTACAATAACAGATGAAACTTCCAACAGCACGTTTGGGCAAAACAACTCTCAGAACTCCATTTTTTTACTGCACAGTAGCTACAACAATTAACAGTCATATAATTTACTTGATAGCAGCGTACATAGGCTCAGAGCGATTATTAATAACAGCAAACCTTCTTCCATTCACGTTCCATTCAGTGGAAAGAGGATTCTTGTTTCGTTTGAGTATTCAGTTATCTTCGCAACCAAAGGATGATAGTCTGTAGATTCGTTTCCTTTCTTTGTTCACTATAATTAGAGTACGTTTTCCCAAAGGCGTTTTTTGTTGAACAGAATATGACGCCACATCATGAAAAAGAAACATTTATTTGGTTGTATTTTTGCAATTTTTGTGGTGTCGCCGTCGGAATGATTTTGTTACCTTATCGTTTTCCCAGATAGCGTTGAGTAGACATTGTGAGTGTTTTAAAGATTCAAGCCAAACCTTTGTAAACTAAACTGATTTATTGGGTTGCATGGAAAACTGTCGTTAAAATTTGGAGATTCTAGTAAAGGCTATACAGTTCTGAAGTTATTATTAAATTTTCCGAATTCTTCATTGCTAACCGCCTGTAATCCTGTTTTGGTTGATGAAATCTGATGTTTATTACTAAGTAAATGACTGTTTTTAGTCATTAAGTCTATTTGAAGATGTAAATTTTGTTCAACGCAAAATAACGGCTCTAGATTGCTAACTCTCTCCGCTGTCAGGTCCTAGAAGGGGACCAGACCGTGTCCTGTTTCAGTCTTTGTATCTGGTTAAAATCCACATCAGTATTAGGTTTTTTAGTTTGCTAGTAATGTTTGCTCCAAATTACAATGATATCTTAATAAATGCTAATGAAATGGATTATGCATTTAGTTCTATTTCCAGCTAATTAGCCCGATTTAAAGTTTGGACAAAACTACAAAAAATTTCTCGATTCTTTTTTTTTTCTTTCCTTTGAGGGAGAGTTAGCGCGGCTAGCAAAAGAGCCTGCAATAAATTGGAAGTGTTTGGTTTTGGGGTATTATACCCAATCCAGGCTCTCTCTCTCTCTTAAAATTTGTTAAGAGAATTCTCTGGGGGCTAAAATCCACCCCCCTCCCCCCGCCACATCTCTTGTACACCCGAGGGATAAGGGAAGAAGAGCACTAAGCAACAAGAACAAAGATACAAACGTTTGAGGAATATCAGTTTTCTCTCAGGCTAGGGGAAACGATTGGGTGGTCCAAGAAGCAGCAGAAGGTGCTGCAAGACTATTACTGCCCTCATGATCAGTTGGCACTGCCGGTAGCCGACAAACTACCAACGCATTGGCCAACATACAGTCCGACCTCTATTAAGCGGCCACCCTCGGGACTTTGAAAAGTGGCCGCTTAATGGAGGGTGGCCGCTTAATAGGTGGCCGCTTAATAGGTGGCCGCTTAATAGGTGGCCGCTTAATAGAGGTCGGACTGTACTACTAGTACTGAATATTGCCCAGGATCATTTGCTACTTTCATGGTACTAATTATCCTTGCCGTTTCTCTATTGCCTGGAAAACTGATGGCATTTATCACTAATGCTATTACTGGAAAGCCTCCACAGACTTCCTCACCTTACTGAAGTGAGAAGAGTCGTCATTGGCTCACAATTGACTAAGAAATAGAAAAGAGAAAGCTCTGGAACCAGCCTGGTGCCTTCGTAACCTTGATGTCTTGTTAGTGATACAGCCAAATAAGGTAATGGCAAACTTCCTCTATGAGATGCCTCTGCAGGGAATCATGGTAGTTGTAATCATCAAAATAAATATCCAGTCCAAGATGACGAATAAAACAACTACCATTCCCTGCAGGCGCATCTCACAGAGGAAATCGGCCATTTGGCTCTGTGTTGTACAATTCGAGGGGGAAAGAAAATGGGCTGGTAATTTCAGATGTCTGCAATTGCAGTTTTTTTATTCTCTTTTTAAAACAGAAATAAAAATCAAAGTGGTAGAACAAGGCTTTGTACAGTAGCTCCATGGCCCAAATATTCTATTTAAGATAACAGTTACTATGTAGTAACATTATCTTCGTTTCCTCTTGTGTGCATTCCATCTCTTTGAATATGGCAATTTTTTCCACTTTTTACTTCTCTTTTTCGGTCTGAAATCTGTAGATGATAAAAGAAACAAAATCAAAACGCAACATCCGTGAAAGCTTTGCCAGAATGAGGTTAAGAATACTGGTATGCTTTTTGATGTATTCAATAATCAATCACCAGAATATATAGCTGAGGGTAAAGACCTCTACAAACTGGGGACATTTAAAAAAATTATAAAATAAATTATACAACTGCCAGTGACTTTCTTAATAGGACAAGAACATATCGCTTGCATACCATCCCAAGGAATATGAAATTGAGGAACTCCTGAGGGAGAAAAAGATCTAAAATACTAGACTTGCTTCAATGAAATACAAGTGGCGAACCTAGTCCAGCACCTCCTTGTTCCTAAGAAACTGCTACTAAGTACAAGCTACATATGTAAGTATGGTAAATGTGTGTACATCCCACTGACCACAATGTAGTCTCTTTTGCAACCGATTTTGGGGAGGTCAAACTGTGAAGGAGACTAACCACAATGGTGTTAAAATAATATTGGGAAGAGCTTGCAAAGGCTCACAAAGCACAGTTTCATATATGTTTCCATGAGAAACAGTGATTTTCGTGCGTCTCTCATCCTCTGACTTCATTTTGGCTTCACCTCAAGAAATACTTACTGGAAGTCTGCAATTCACTTTTACTAACTGAAGTTAACTACAGTATGTATGTATCAAAAGCACTTGTAACAATTACAGCCCCAAAAATGCTTGCAATCACTCTTCCGAATCACATTAATTGGGCATTCAAAATATACATTGTGTTGTTCTAGATTTAATATCCATACACCACCCATGAAAGGTTATTTTTGGTTTGAGTCCCAAACCCCCCTACCCTCTGGAAATTTCAGTTTTGGTTCATTAACTTTCCTTTCAAAATTGTGACTTTTGAGACCTCCCTTCTGCTAAGAATTTCCAATAAACCTCCTTAGGGTGGATATGGATGTTTTCTGGAACCACACATTGGCATTAGGATGTGTTCATTTACCTAGATAAAACGTTTCTGGTGGTATAACTTTCTTAGGTTCACTAAGTATGACTCCGCCTTCCTTGAGAGCTTCAGAGAATGCCTTGGTCTGAATGAAGGGAAGTCAGAAGAGTAATAGTAAATCAAAATGTAACAACATTTCTCCCTTAAATCTTAATGTCATGAGTTTACTGTACAATTCAATAACACAAGGACCAAAGTCCAAAAAGACATTGCAACAGAAGCTGTTCAGCAATTGATTTTTACAGTGCTGTTAATCACAATTAGAACAATACTTTAAGACTCTTGAAAAAACATACAAGCAAACTATTTATGCAGTTCTGGAAGCAATTTTTCAGAAAATGCATCATTTCAAATCTCTATTCTGGTTAGTCACTTATTAACATTTTACACAATTTCCATACACAAAACTGATGACTCAGTGCACAGCCAAACTGAAGTAAAAACAACTTGTACTCACGCATTATTAACCGATCTTCAAAGCTCAAGCTTAATAATTTTATTTACAGTGTCATTAATAGGTTCAGGGCGCTTTACAAAGAAATGCATCCAGGCTGGTAAAAAACCTTGTAAGTCGACACCAAAATATGATTTCATTCGAACTGACTCCCCGCGAAAAAAAAAATGGAAAAAATACACAGAGCAATTGAAGGGAGCGGGCAGCCATGGTATACATTAACATTAAAATGAAACAAGAATCCACATGATTTAATATTTTAACACATTTCTTAGCAAACATGATCTTCAAGACAGAGGTAGTATTCAATCATACTGTTAGTTGGACAGTTTTAAAATTTTGTCAGACAATGTCTGATCAAGTCTAACAACCTACCAGGTTTTTTTATGTTTATCGACTTTGAGAAAGCCTTTGATAGCTTGGAGTGGACCTTTCTCAACAGATGTCTGGAACTATTTCATTTTGGGCCAAGTTTTGTTAAATGGATAAATGCTTTCTATAAAAATATTCAAAGTTGCACTATTAACAATGGCTTATGCACAAATTACTTTACAATTGAAAGGGGAGTACGACAGGGAGACCCGCTTTCTCCATACCTTTTTTTAATCGCAGTGGAAATTTTGGCTATCGCTGTTAGAGCTGAGAAAAATATAAGGGGAATAGAAATTAACGGGACGGAAACTAAACTATTGCAATTTGCTGATGACACAACTTCAGTTTTGTCTGATTTAAATTCGGCGAAAGCCTTCTTTAACTTACTGGATGACTTTGAAAAGGTGTCAGGTTTGAAACTGAATGTTGAAAAAACTGAGGCAATGTGGATCGGATCCTTTAGTGACCGTGTGGATACGCCATTTGGAGTCAAGTGGCAAAAATGTGTGAAGTTTTTAGGCATTTTCATAACTTATGATGTACAGCTCCTTGTCGAAAAAAACTTTAAGCAGCGACTGAAAAAGGTTAAAAATACAATAAATTCATGGAAAATAAGAGGGCTGTCCATTTATGGGAAAGTCAATATCATTAAGTCTATTTTATTCCCAAAAATGATTTATCCGAGTTCTATTTTATGTACACCTGCTGAAATTATAAAAGAATTCCAAACTTTGATATTTAATTTTTTATGGAACGGAAAAGACAAAGTTATTCGTCTCTCAACTTATGCACCTTATGAATTTGGGGGTCTTAAAATGATACACTATGAAAGTATGGTTAAAGCTTTACGGTTGAGTTGGCTAAAAAGAATTTTTGACAAAAATTGTAATGGCTTTTGGAAGTCTTATTTCAATTATCTTTTAAAACATCAAGGAGGACAATTTTTGTTGGAATGCAATTATAGCACCGATCAAATTGATATTCCATCATCTTTTTATCAAGAACTTTTGATATGGTGGCAAAATATAAGAGAAATTGCTGACCCTGATAATAGTTGTAAATATATTATTTGGAATAATAAGGAAATTTTGATTGATGGCAAAAGTGTTTTTTATAAAAAATACTTTGTTAAGAAAATTAAGTATACAAAAGATCTGTTATTTGATATTAATAATATTGAGTCCTTCAATATTATGAAACAAAAGGGATTAGTATCAAATTTTTTGATATGGACAGGCTTAAGAAAATCAGTGCCACTGCATTTACGAGAGTACAAGTCCAACTCTGAAATGATCTTTGATCTAGAAAATTATAGTTGTCGTCACTATTATAGTTCTTTGATAAAGTTTACATATCAGAGGCCAAAGAAATGGGTCATGCTAGCGGATAATTTTAACTTAACGGAAGAGCAACTCTCCAAAACATACCTGCTACCACTCCATGTTGCGTCTGAGCCTTATGTTCGTTCCTTTCAGTATAAGGTGTTAAATTGCATTTTATTTACGAACGATCTTCTTTTTAAAATAGGATATATCGCCAACCCCAATTGTACATTTTGTAATGAAGCTCTTGAGACTATTCAGCATTTCTTGTTTCATTGCGCTATTTCACAAGCCTTTTGGAATGATGTAAATTATAACATTTTGAGTAAATTAAGTAGTTGCAGATACCTATTACTAAGTGATGTTATTGTTGGTTTTTTGAGGGAGGAGATGGATCTGGAAAATTATGTCTTACTTTTAGGGAAAATTTATTTATGGGATTGTAGACGCAATGACAATAAGCCATCAATAATTTATTACGCATTTTATCCAAATTTTAAAAAACAAGTATGACACAGAAAAGCTTATTGCAAAAAAACAAAATAAGTATCGATCTTTTGAAAAAAAATGGCATCTTTATGAAAAACATGTTTTGTATCTTTAATGTTTAATTGTAATACCTTTTCCTTGCTGTTGTCTTTTTCTTTTCTTTTTTTTTCTATATGGTGTATCTGTTTTATGAGTAACCGAAATACTTGCAAAAACATGTTAATAGAAAAATGTTAATTCATTTAAATAGGGTTTCATTCACAAACTTAATGATGTAATAAGGAAATGTGAAATAAAGTATTGTAAAAAAAAAAAAAAAAAAAAAAAAGTCTACTATACAGAGATAGACATTACCCTTAGCTTCCGCAAGTTTGGTTTTTGAACTTCCCAGCGAACGCGTGTGATCCCTGCCTCGAGGCATCTTTGTGCCATCACTCTACCAACGTTCAATGCAGCAGTGATGTCTGTAGTTTTGTAAAGGTGTTTTGTGATTTCAAATTCTGCAGTGGATGCTGAGACAAGAACAACTCCGCTGTTGTGAAGTACTTGAGCTCTTGTGTGTCGGTTTGTAATTAGAAACTTAAGTCTGCATATATTAAATAATTAAAAAAAAAACATTAAACAGAGCTGCGGTTGTACAAGTACAAAGGCATACAAAAACACCACTGAACACGAGCCCCTTTGAATAAACTCCTTTGCGTTATATTAATACTTGGCGTGTACATAAACCAGATCATTCTACATCACACATGGGTGGGTGGGGGGTGGGTGGAGGAACATCCTACAAAGGGATATACTAAAAGGGGGAGATAAAAAAGTCATTTTTGTGGCCAAAACCCTGCTGTTCCACATTTTGTAATGTTACAGCATGTTTAGAGAAACAATTTACAACTAAACATATGTATTGTTCAAATAGAGACATCGACATCCCTCCTAGCTAGCCATACCCTCCGGGCATCTCACTCGTTGATGTTCCACTCGTTGATGTTTCCTTATGCAGGAGTCAATGTAAATCCCCACCCCAGGACAAGGTGGGGATTAGTTGGGAAAAGAAGGGGATTTGACAGAAATCACATCTCTGAGGGGGTGGGGGATTGGGAAATATTTGTATTTAATCGTCCCTAGGGTAAGGGGTTTGGGTGGAAATTTGTCATCAGCCAGCTGTTGCGAAGTCAGCAGTTGTTCATCTCAAAGATCAGCTTGTGTGCTTTTCCATAAAGGATCCTCGAGAGGTGAGTGCTTTTGGTATTTAAATCTAGTAATTTGCAATGTAGCTTTCTACTAATGATTTTGAAGAATAATGTCCTTTTAATTGCTTTTTTTGCTAGGGAGTATTATCAAGACAATTCAAATGAGTGATTCTGTGCTTTAATGTTCTTGCTTTTCAGGCTCCTAATCCAAGATCTCAAGCCCTACATGGCGGGAGCATTTGAGGACTTTGGTAGGCGGACAGCTTCCCCAGGGTTAGGGGAATTTGTTGATGTTGGAAACAGGTTTGCAACAAATCCCCACCTTGTCCCGGGGTTGGTGGGTGGGGGTTTAAATTGACTCCTGCATTACTCTTACGACTCGTAAGGGACCTCTGATAAGACTTTATGATTTACGTAAAAACGTTGTTTTAATAAAAGCATGGGACTTACTTGTTGTAGAAATCAACCCTGTATGTCTGTGTAGAATATCCTCTTGGTTTGTTGTATCCAAAGTATTCTGGATTTCGAGGATTTCGATTCTCAAATTCGCTGATAATTGGGATTTTAGACTTTTCGCGGTCTCTGTCGGCAGCCGTTTCGACCTCTTTCACTTGACTTGCGGCATTAGAAAAACTACACCTGGAAAGCGCACAAATAGTTCTTGATATAATTATGTTTATCTTCTTGTAAGACAGAAAGCGCTGTCCAGTAGAAGGAAAACATGGAGCAACTCTTACAACTGTGTTGGAAGCCATCTTGGATATAATTTTGCGCATGCTCGCCTACATGCAACACACAGGAGGTCTACACGAAGTACTAAGTTGTGAACGACTTGTACCGCTGATTCAGGTAAACAGAAAAGAAAAATTCTCACGGGAAACTCTACGGGTACATTCTCACGTGGGGCAAGCTAGAAGCAAGATGAGGTAAAAGATACTTTATTAATAAGTTAAGTGCATAAGGAGTACTTAGTGTAATCGGTGTAATGGCTTATATTATACAGCTGTAAGCTTCTTGGATAATCTATGAATGAAGGATAAGTACATTTTTTGGGGGGATTGGAGATGGTTAAGGAGAATGACTCTGTCTGTAATTGGGCCATTCCACTTTTTATCCGCACCCCCCCCCCCCCATTGAGGTACTTTATATTTCACCCCCTCAGGAAAGTAAACTTTTGACCCCCCAAGAAAAAGAAGATCAAAGTGCTGACACACTCCCCCTTCAGGATTTATTCAAAGATCAAAGATGCCGACACACAAAAGGCCCCCCACACCCCTCGGATTTCCCTTAACCTCAATAGGGGGGGGGGGGGGGTGCAGATATTTAATGGAATGGCCCATTAGGGGTTTGATCAGTGTGTTTAAATATAAAAGTATACTTATTTACTGTAAGTGTATAATAGGCCTTATCACGGTTTCCGACGCCATTTTGACGGGTAGGCAAAGCGGTCAGAAATTACAGTGTTTGTATGGGAATCCGATGGCAAAGAACTTTTTCCAAAATCGAATTTTACGCAATTTGTGAATCGCGATGTTAAAATATCAGGTGGAAGATTGTATTCACCAAGTTTGAAGGATGTAACTTAACTAGAAGACGCTCAGTTAATTTTTATAATTTTCCATACATTTGTCTGTAAATTTGGCTGGGAAGATGCGGCGGCGCCGGAAAAAAAAATTACAGACAAATGTATGCTAAATTATAAAAATTAACTGAGCGTCTTCTAGTTAAGTTACATCCTTCAAACTTGGTTAATACAATCTTCCACCTGATATTTTAACATTGCGATTCACAAATTGCGTAAAATTCGATTTTGGAAAAAGTTCTTTGCCATCGGATTCCCATACAAACACTGTAATTTCTGACCGCTTTGCCTACCCGTCAAAATGACGTCGGAAACCATGATAAGGCCTATTGCACTGAGTTTCTATTCTGTAGTCATTTAATCCAAATTCTGCCAATGTTGATTTTTTTAAACAGTGAAGGTAGTCGTATCCTTGCACAGTTCAAGAGTGAACTTGGAGAACTTATCGGCACACCATTTGACCTTCCTCTTGATATCACACCTGATAAACTAGAATTAGTCTGCAACGCAGTACTTCAAAAGGTAACTTACAGTGATTATTTAATTATCGAGAGTAAATCGGTTGTTGTCCTTATACATCACATGTAAGTACCCTTAGCACCTCTGGCAGACAGCTTTCATGTAGTTTTGCTGGAAGAACCTAGTAACAAATATACTGTGAACTACTTACATTGACTTAAGGCCCCATGTCCCTCACAGGGAAAAGGACATGATGATGATGAAAGACATTGACCTATCTGGGTGGAGCAAGAGCTTGCTGTGCCCAGATGGTTTACACATGGGTTATGTCAAGGCCCGGGGGAAGGGGGGTGTAATACCAGAAAAATTGGTTGGGGGGTGTATGGCCCACTTACCAAATCAATGTAATACTCCTGGGGCAGATACAGGATTTTAGGGAAGGGGGTTCGGGAGCATCCTCCCCAAGAAATTGTTTGAAATTGAAGTCCTCGGAAATTTCCGGCATTCTGAGGCCAAGCCAGCTCGTTATAGTGTCTCATGTTTTCAATTTAGAGGGTTCGACCAAACCCCCTGAAGCCCCCTAGATCCTAGTCTTATTTGTATTAAAAAGGCATCAGTCACGAGCTTTTTATGTTTTGCCCTTGTAAACAAGCCAATTCCATTCATATTTATGGCCACTTGATTTCTGGCTGTGATGATTGAAATAACAAAATAATTATGTTCCTTATTGTAACTGCTTTCTCTGTTTTTTTTTTTTACCCAGGATGACAGTGTACCATATTCATTTTTTGTCAACGAGTCTGAAATCACTG
This sequence comes from Micromussa lordhowensis, assembly GCA_964020085.1. Classification (NCBI taxonomy): domain Eukaryota; kingdom Metazoa; phylum Cnidaria; class Anthozoa; order Scleractinia; family Lobophylliidae; genus Micromussa; species Micromussa lordhowensis. The sequence goes on along the minus strand of OZ026596.1, from coordinate 30,364,950 downwards.
GCAGTCTTAAGGAAACCTTGGAAACACAAACACTTGAAACAGAAAAGGTGGTTGAGATAGTGTATCAGCCCCAGGCTGTGTTTAAAGTCCGTGCAGTCACAAGATGTACAAGCACAATTCCAGGTAGCCATAATTTTTTAATTACACCATTTAATATTGTTAAAAATTATTTCTGTCAGTTTTCTCTGATTATGATTATATTATCATAGGCATGTTATAAATTAGGGTATGTAGCCATGCCGACTGTACACTCTACATAATTTATGCCTATTATAGGATTTTTTAAGGGAAAATGTTATATGCCTATGATAATCTTGTTAATCATAAAAATTAATTCACTTGCCAAGTTCTTATTGGACAGTTTGTTATGGACAGTTTGGTATCGGACGGTTTGTTATCGGACAGTTCAGTAAGCCAATCACATTCAAAGTTGTAGTTTAAATCAACCAATCTCAATTTCAGAGTGACATGAAACAATTTACTTCTCCTTTGTCAGTATTTTAATACAAATTTTCCCTTTCTTTCCTAACTTGGCTATTCTTTTTTCTCAGAAATAGCAATTTTTATGATTAATTGGTAATAAGGCTTTGTGTCGTCTAATTATTTGGTCTGTAATTGTACTCGTGATAAACAAATCGGACTCCCGCTGCGCAGTCGTCCGATTTTGTTATCACTTGTATGATTACAGGCCAAATTGGACGACACAAAGTCCTATTTCCATTACATAGCATCATTTAGCATGTTGCATAGGTCTGTGTAGCTATACTCACCTATGTACACATTACCTGGGCATGTAATGCATGCAAAGGGTAAATGTAAGATGTTACTTTTTCCTCTGTATGCACTGCATGCCTATAATTCTATGTGTATGTATGTATATAGGCAATACTTGCTATTTCCTAAGCATTGGTAGTTATTATTGTCTCACTCCAACTGACAGGTCATTCTGAAGCAGTAATTGCAGTGTCATTTAGTCCTGATGGCAGGTGGGTAGAGTACCATTAAAAATCTTGGAAAAGAGAGGATATCTTATGAAAGGTTATACCATCTATCAGTGACATAATCTTCTCTCTCCAGAAAATAATAAATTCAGAGTTCTCCCTGCAGGCATATAACCTCTGAGCTTCTGTGTATCCTTTGGATGTTTCACCACTGAGCGTTATGTATTACAAACTTGTTACTTTATGCGTGAATTGTGTCAGTTCACCCATAACATCAAGGATCCATCAAACATACTCAGCCGTAACAGGTGTTACGAGTTACAACCCTTATTGGCAGCCCTGCTGATTGCATATTGTTTGTATTAGTCTAAAAAAGACAAGAGTCTCATTAGTAGAGTAGTATTCTGGAGTGCAAAAGGTCGTATCCTTTTTTCAGAGAAGTTTGTGTTGCTGACTGATTAACACCTTATTCATTATCCAAGTTCTTGTTGATAAGTGGAGCCTATAGTTCCTATGTGCATTTATACATATACAGAAGCTTAATAATTAACTCAAGATAATTTGGCATTTGTCCTGTAATCTGTGCTTAGATAACTAGGCAAATGGGTGAATTTGAAAATAATTTTGTATGCATTACAAGACTTAACTACTGGCGGCCGGTACTATGTGTGAGTGGAAGGCGCTGTGGCCTCATGGTTAGTGTGCTCTTCTGTGGATCAAGTGGTCCAGGTTCCAGCTCTAGCCAGGAACACTGCGTTGTGTTCTTGGCAAGACACTTTACTCTCACAGTGCCTCTCTCGGCCCAGGTGTAGAAATGGGCACTGGCAAACTGTGTTATATGTGTAATTCTAAGCTCATCTACAATAATTAAGTAAATCAGATGTTATATCAAGTGGTCACTTCTTTACAATAGTTGTAACAAACTTAATTCTGGGGGTAACCCTGTGATGGACTAGCACCCCATCCAGCTGGAAGTAGAAATACTCCTTGTTGCTTCATGCTACAGAAACCCAGGATAAGCTCCAGCCTGATGGGCCACTTGGCTTGTATGCAGACATTACCCTACCTTACCTACCAGGTGAGAAACGTTTTATCAAAATTTTGATGTTCATTTGTTTCTGCTAGATATTTGGCTAGTGGCTCAGGGGACACAACTGTTCGGTTTTGGGATGTCAACACAGAAACACCTCATTTTACTTGTAAAGGTAAATATTAGGGGAAACATTGTTTTCTTCTGATTAGAATGCTGATTCAGAGTACGCATAAGTGTAAATATTTGAAGTCAGCAATTGATTATTGACCAGCGATATGATTCAAATAATAATTTACTTAATACTTTGTCACACACCATTTTTTTTGTTTCTTACCCTTATTTTCCACAAAGAAGTGACAATAACTTTCAAAGTGGCCTAAACAAGTTGCATTCACATCAAGAGAAAAAAAGAAAATCTCAGTTTCTCTACACACCGAAAAAAAATGCATCTACTCTGTTTCCAGGTCTTTCACTTCTGTTGAATGTTAATTAAAGTAAATTTAATTTTGTACCTGTCTGGATTTTGGTTCTTTGCATTTAAGGCCACACACACTGGATATTACATATATCTTGGTCTCCAGATGGAAAAAAGCTGGCTTCAGGATGCAAAAATGGCGAGGTTAGGAAACTGTCGTATAATATCGATTTTTATATTTAATATAAATTTGTGACCTGTGGTTTTTCCTGACCAATAGAATATGTTGTATATTAATCATCGTGTTCCTGATTATGAGCTGTGTTTTCAAAATAGTTGATGTTTTTCTGGGTTATTATTGGGTATTTTTTTGGAACAAGGCTTATTTTTTCCTCCAATATATTTCAATAGAGAATGTAAATTGTGAATTTTTTCATCTGAATAGTCTGGAACAAGACAATGGCAGAATTCAAAGAGTTCTGCAGGTTCATTATCAGCCCAGCCACACCCCAAATGTAATTTTGGACAGACCCTCCTTCTCTGACATCCTATGTGTCCAGAGATGTGTCATACAATACATGATGGGTTTCCGTCAGTATAGAGAACATAAAATCACTTAGTTAGTAAATGCCTGGTGTTCACTAGAGCAAAGGCAAAAGTGTTCATGCACAGGTGATCACAAAGTAAGGTGCTGTTCATTAGCGCTTTTTTAATGTACTTAACATTTTCTTACTAAAGATGCTATGTATGCATCTGCACACCAGTATGTTGCTTTTAAAAGCTTATGCCCAAGTGAAAACATTCATTTTAAAAAAGCTGCCGATCCAGTTAGGTGAGCTTTTCAAAGCAGTTAGTAGGATTTAATGCATGTATGCTCTGTTTGTTAGATTAGAATCTGGGACCCTACAACAGGAAAGCAACTGGGAAAGGTGTTAAAAGGACACTTGCAATGGATCACATGGCTTAGCTGGCAGCCACTTCACAGGTACATAATAATATGTGGCTCCAGAAAATATCCGAACCCACCCCAAAGAGGGTTACTGGAAATTCCAAAAGGGAGGGAGATTTCAAAAGCCAAAATTGAGCCAACACTGGAATTTCCAGAGGGACAATGTGTCGGGGAGGGGTTCAAACCAAGAACACCTGCCATGAATGGTTTACAGAAAAAAAGTGTTGAATTTTATTGTTGACAAAATAATGATTTACACATTTTGTTTGTCCCTTTTGTCAGTAATCCAGATTGCAGATTTCTTGCCAGTGCTTCAAAAGTGAGTGTATTATTTTGAATTACCATAAAATTCCAGTCATGAGCCTCCTTGTTTATAAGCACCCTCCCCCCCTGTTCAAACAGACTTCAACATTTTCTAATGTCAAAGGCCTTTTCTGCATACCCCTGGTATTTGCTCCACACAATGAACTGTGTGCTTCATGTATCTGTTTCCTTGATTGTGAATTTAAGAGATAAAAATCAGTAAAGGGAAAATATATTTTGTTATTGTTGGTTACCTGTTTTAAAAAGTTTTTTTTTCTTTTTTTCTGTTTCATACAGCTTAAAAGCCCCCCTCTTACTTAAGGTATCTGTTATTTTTTCTCCTGAAGGATACAACTATTAAGATATGGGACTGCATCCTTGGTCAGTTAATTAGAACACTGTCAAGCCACACCAAGTCAGTGACATGCATCAGGTGGGGAGGAGAGGGACTGATTTACTCGTCATCCCAAGACAGGACAATCAAAGTCTGGAGGGCGGAGGATGTAAGTAATTTGTTATAGTTACAATAATTAAGTATGCTATTATTATTATTAATTATTAATTAATTATTATTAATAAAAATTATTATTAATAATTAATAATTATGAAAGGGAACCTACCCTTTCATTTTCATATAAGGTAACCTGTGGTTTCTGATTAGTAATTAACAGCAATTTTATTTCAGATAGTGCTAGTTAAGAGTGTGGAGTGACAGCAAGATTAAAATATAGTTTCAGGTGCTGAGATTTTGTAACTTGGCTAAAATTTGCCAAGACCTTTCCTTTTCTAAGAAACCATTCTACAACTCGTACACTTCTTGCTTACTATTTTTATTAGTGTTTGCTCCACTGCACTTTGTGATGAACTGGGAGAACAAGAGACTGCTAGCAGTCTAAATGTACACATCTGCTGGCAGAACTGATCTTCACATTAATTTCTTAGTACTTACACAATACCTAGAGTTGGGGTTTGAACATCAAAGGGACAAACAGATAGCAAATCAAACCCAGTAATTAATCTTTTTAGTCCTGTTGTGAACTTGTGTGGTACAGTGGTAGCTGGAAGTGTCGCACCAAGCAAGTTTGCACCGTCCAAGTTCGCACCTACATGTACATTGATTCAACTAGTGATCAAGTACTTAAAATTTATCTTTCTCTTACCAAGCAAAATGACAACATTGTGGACAAAATCACACAAAAGATGTTTATTTTCCATTCTTTAATCCATTGAAGGTGAAGATGAACTCAAATTAGAAAGTTTATAATGAGTTCAGCGGTGCAAACTCGTTTTGTGCAAACTCATTGGGGTGCGAAACGGGAATCATTCGGTACAATGTGGATTGTAACTTTTTTTCAATGGCAATTTTTTCTCTTTTCAACTGCTAGGGAGTTCTTTGTAGAACCTTACAGGGACATGCACATTGGGTGAGTTTTTTATTTTTTGCTTTTGAAATTTGTATCCAAAAACTGTGTTTAAATCCTTTATCCTTTAAAGAGACAATACACCTCATTTTTTATTCCGTTTTACTTTAGGTGAATCATTTAGCGCTGAATACAGACTATGCATTAAGAACTGGTGCATTTGATCCGTCGAGAGGTTCCTCTGATGAATTAGCTACGGCAGATAGTGATACATTAAAAGAAAGAGCATCACAAAGATACACACAAGCAAAGGTACAGTATTTTATGGATGTCACCCTGGTTTACAGTTCATACAATGTAGTTAGAAATTAGAACAGCCACTTTGATTTTAAAATCTAGATTGAATTCGGTAACTAGTCGTTTCGCTTATGAGGTTTTGTGTTTAAAACTGAATCGCTAGTTCAGTTAAGTTGATAGGTAAGATGGGTATAGCTTTAGCCTTTTCATGTTAAAAAACTGGAGTTTTATATCAGCACTACTAAAAAGCAGCCTTTGAACGAGCTCTCTTAGGTGTGAAAAAGGCCTCTTAGGGTTTGCAGGTGAAGGAAAGGACCCGTCCCCTAAGAAAGCCCACTTGAAGGCTACCAGAAACAGAAAACAACCTTTTATCAGTGTTGAAGCCCCGCCATCTAATTTTGTTTGACGTAACCTATTGAAATGATTTGTATTCAGGGAGGAAGAAGAGAGAAATTGGTGTCAGGCTCTGATGATTTTACACTTTTCCTCTGGGATCCAGAAGACAGCAAGAAGCCTTTAGCACGAATGACAGGTCAGAGTATAGTCACACCATAACTAAACTGATCAAAATACGTATCGTGTTGAAATGCTACCATAAGACAGCCGATCATTGCCGATAATTGGTGAACCTGAGATTGTTAATTAATGATAACGATATAGGCTTGGATTTTGCTAGCGCTAACGGTTCTTCGGCTTTAGCTTGATTTAGCTGCAGTGATTATCTACATGCTTGATGCAGTCATGAATGCACAGGACATATTCAGTTAGCTTGCAAATTTATCAGTGTGTGTGCTAGCTGTCAGAAACACTGTAGCCTTCAGGTGCTTAACCCTATGTTGTCCTGCAAATGTCGCTTCGCATATCAGTAGCACAATGCAAAGCATTGAGAGTGTCAAACAATAAAAAGAGGTCTAGGATGGGGAGAGGGTTGCACACTTTTGCCCCAGATTCTAGGCTTTTCTGTTCTAATCTGATCAGTATGTTGATGATTCTAATCTAGTTAGCATCTGTTGTGTAGGTCACCAGGCTCTAATAAATCAAGTGAGCTTTTCTCCTGATGGTCGTCTTATAGCAAGTGCCGCATTTGACAAGTCTGTTAAAATATGGAATGGCGAAAATGGAAAGTAAGTGGTAGTTTAAAAGTCACTGAACAGTCTCTAGTCTCTTGAATTCTTTTACGCAGAGGTGGTTCTTAGAGCCTATAAGGCGCATTTCATTTCATTTTTCGCAGGGATATATACGATTCTAGTCGATTACTCGTCTTTCAATTTGAAATCTAGTTTTCAGGTTGTTACCCGGCACTGTTTTGCTGTCAGTATTTACTTAGGACACCACGTCACACTGTTTCTGACCGTTCCTCTATTAATCTTGCCTGCTGTTCTTCATATCAGCGGGTTTCCTTCAAAGACAGTGTTGACTGGACGTTACGAGTGCATCGAAAAAAATCCGTAGTGGGGTGGGCATTCTCCGAGACCCCCTAAAATGTCTGGTTGCTCAGTGGTCCTGCTATGCTGACTACGTTAACTCCCCGAATGTTTTGTTTCCAGTACTTTCCTCTTGTTAATAATGATCCTGTACTTCGCAACCTTATCGAAAACCCGCAAATTGGGACCTCCAACAATAGATCACAAGTGCTATATTTGTTCAATGATCGAAGAAAATTCAGTCTTTCCAGGTTTAGTTTTGATAATGCGCACTTCTGGGCATCTGCAGTAGTGTTTCTTTAACTGTAACTGATGTAGTTCAACTATGCATTGGACAGATTAGTCTACAATGGTCGAAAACTGCTCCTTTATTACGTGCCATGGCGTTCATGCTTGTAATGTGGTAACTATAACTTCGTCTCCTAATTCTGCGATTAACGTTGTCTTTACTAGGTACATCACATCTCTTCGTGGCCATGTGAATTCTGTATATCAGGTAAAGCACTTAAAAATATTTAACACTATACATCGATCAGGATAAACAACAGGTTTGATGACTTGAATTATCCTCCTCAAGATACGAATAATTCACGATCATGATCAGGTTAGGCAAACCCTTGCATGTGTTATTATACAGCTCTACTTTAGCAATAGAGCACTTTTTCCGTGTTTACATGGCCTCATCTAAGCACTCGGGGGTTGGGAGAATTCGAGACAGTTATGCAAACCCTCGACTACGTCTCGGTCAGTTTGCATATCTTTCGGGAATACTCCCAACCCCCCGAGTGTTTCGATGAGGCCATGTAAACACGGAAAAAGTGCTCTATTGCTTTTATAAAATAATTCTCAAAAAAACTTCATAACCGTGTTTACATACTCTCATCTAAACACACCTATCGACCAATGAGAGGGCGCGTAGTAGCTCAGTTAGTTCAGTATAGTTTGATGAAACGGCACGACGGTTGAAACTGGTTTAGCAAGTTAGCTGTGTAAAGGCTGAGTAGAGATGCATCAGCGTCTGTTTTACTAAGACTCCAGCTGGGTGAGGCACAAACGATTGACTTTCCAGGCTATGGAGATCCATTGTTACATTGTATTGTCTCTTTTTTAAGATTGCCTGGTCTGCAGACAGCCGTTTGATTTGTAGTGGAAGTGCGGACAGCACTCTGAAGGTAAGTACTTAGTAAACTAAGCACTATTATTTGATTTTACATTACCCGTTTCGCATTTTTTTTTATTTAACGATCAATTTTGTCATTAGTCAACCACTAATCGAATAGATTGCAAATCTATTAGAACGTTTAAGTGAAATCACCTAAATCTTAATCGGATAGACCAAATCACAAAATTATATAGCCGCTACGTCTTGGAATTGGTTTGGTAGTCCCTAAAACAGCGTAATTTTCAATTTAACAGGTATGGGACATGAAAACAAAAAAAATCACGGAGGATCTCCCTGGACACGCTGATGAGGTATATTCTTTACGATTTATGAAGAGTTTTCTTTATTGGCAGTTTAGAAAATTGAAACTAATGTTTAAAACAGTGAGTGGTCAGGCTCCGGATTTCTTGAAAGGCCTATTTAAACCCTTTTAACAAAGACTATGGACTTAGAAGTTTTTGTATAGAAAACAAATTAGCTCTGCTCATGCCTCGTTCTGATATTTTTAAACGTAGTTTTTGCTACAGTGGGTGCACTTATGGGATAGCCCTCTATCTAAAGCCAGAGCATCTAAATCTTTACTTAACGTTAAAAATGAGATCAATTGTCTAATGTCCTTCTCGTACTCCCACACGGCAAACATCAGTTTGTTTTTTTTTATATCAATCTTACAAAATAACTGGTTTTAGCGTGTTTAAATAAAGTTTATGTATGTATCTATTTGCTTACCCATTACCACCCCCCCCCCCCACCCCCTCTGAAAACAAACCTGAACAAAGACTGGTTTTCTGAATATAATGTCTGTAATCCCTAGGCTCCATTTCAAAAGTATATGATCTTTTCAAGCACACCGTGGTGTTGACAGTGAGCGAACCATGTCTTGATGCACAGTCGGTCAAAAGTCATGATGAATAAACGTGTGGGAACTTGTGACTGCAGGAGAAGGTTTTAGAGTATTCTCTTTCATTTGCAGGTGTACAGTGTTGACTGGAGTCCAGATGGCTCAAGGGTTGCAAGCGGAGGAAAAGACAAAGTGTTGAAAATGTAAGCTCTCTTGCAAGCTCTCTTGTAATCTCTCAAATGATATGATCATGCACAAAGCACATTTGTATTAAAGCCAGCTGCTGACTGGCGAGTCCTCAAAAGGTGGAGCCAGAAATGTACCGCGCCTTTAGCTGTCGTAAAGTTTTAATTGAAAATTCGTCGCAAGTTTTTAGTTACACTGTACGTAAGACTGAGGGGAAGGCTGGCGTAAAGTTTATATTATTTTATAACTCCGAGTAACATGCATAAAGGGATGAACTGAATTTATCGCTCGAAGTGAGCCTAAATGCCCACAAAGTGAACGAAATTGCCGCGTGATCTCTGATAGGCGCTTTTGAGCAACATCTGCGACCTCTCACTTCACCTTTTCTTTTTCTCATGTCAACAGATGGAGATCATAGAAACATGGAATACCACAGAAATTTTTTTACCAAAGATACCATGACCCCAAGGTATGAGCCTGCATTACGGTTGTGTAGTTGGCTTCTAACAAAGAAACGAGGAGCACTGGGGCAAGTAAAAAAGTAAGACAACGCACTGGACGCGAGACGCAAAGCCGTTATATAGACGTTGTTCACTTTCTTTCTTGTCCAATATGCCTGCACTACATTCTACAGGAAACCAAACAATGGGATGTACAAAAAGGACGCAAAAGATGAGGAGCACGACGATAAAAAAAAATATAAATACGCGCTATTGAGCTTCGTGTGGAAGTACTTTGTATTGCAATACACTGACGAGGAGAAAGTTCATAACTAGTGTTTTGAGCAGAAAATAATAATAAATACATAATAAATACATCGAACACGCGAAAATGAAATTAAAGAACATTTCTTCAAGTCGCTGGTCAAACTCTCGGGGATCTAGTCGCAAATAAATACCGAGTCCGCCCTCCGTAACCATGCATAGCGATCGCCAGCAACGGTAAGAAGCAGTTAGGGGAATATGTACCAGTTGTGGCGGAATGCCGTCGACGACAATTGACTGAGCCCGCGACTTTCCCGTCCAAGGTTGCTAAGTAACATTGCGCATGCTGGCGTTACAATTTTTGGAGTATTACTGAGGTTTCTCCAGATACTTCAAATAATTTGTAGAAGAGAGTTTTGCTTGACGTGTTTTTTAACTTGGGAGTACTGGTTCTTCAATTGAAAGAACGTACGGAAAAAACTGTTAGTGTTTTATCAATGTTAGGTATCAAGACGGGGACATAAAGGGTTAAAATTGTAAATACCTTTCTTCAGTCAGCTATTTACAATTTGGGAAACTGCTCCATATAGTACAAGATAAAAAGTATTGAAAGGTCGAATCAAATATCTTAATCTTTACTTCAACTTCAAAAGTTTATTTTGAAGCTACACACATTAACAAACAGTAAAGGCTTTCTGTCCACTACTGATGAAGCTCTTAGGTACGAAGAAAAATGAAATTTCATTGTCCGTAAGCTTTGAGTAATTAAAATGAGGATCTCTTTTGTATGACACGAGTTGGTACTTCGTGTTCATCGAGGCGCTATATGCATATTCACGTACAGTCTATAGTAGCCCTGAGGTAAGCGGCTTGGAATGAGGGCATACATCTACTGGACACGCGAGAAACTTTGCCCTGAGCGTGGAGCACGAGGCTTGCACGCGAGTATCCTGTCGCCTCTCGCGTGTCCATCTCTCTTCATTCGCCCCCAAACCGCTTGGCCCCAGGGCATGTAGTCTTTTCGTCCTCTCCCTAGAGAGGAACGACTTTGTTATGTTTTCTTCTGAACCATTTGCGAGACTTCCTCCCGTCCTTCTGTCCGTTGTTTGCGTTATCAAAAGATTCTTCCTCAAGATCCTTATCTGAAGTGATTGAACCGTGGCGCGACGCGACGGAGGACAGCCTTGAACTCGAGCTGCTGGAACTGTTATCAGAGCTGTTGTCATTATAGTCTTCTACGGCTTCGTCCATTGACTTCTTTACCTTCTTAGTGACTCGTGTACTTCTGGCGCGCATCGCTTCCTCTAGACTCCCAGCTTTCTTTTTCGGACCGCCCCGCATTTTTCTCTGCAGTTTTTCGTCGACCAGTCGCTCTCTTTTCTTAAGTGTCTTGGAATACACTTGTTGCCATAGCGAAGGGCGCGGTAGCGGCAATGAAATTTTGGGTGCCATGTGGAGTCCAGAGGAACCAGAAGGCTCCATCGCCCCGTAGCTAAATTCACCATTACCGTTGCCCTGTCGTTGCAATTGGCTCTCGTTCCACGAACTACAACAAGCGGGGCTTTCCACTGGCGCTATTGCACGACCTTGGAAGTCATTTTGCTGCGCCAGTCCAGTTACTGTCACATTCCTGGGCAGACACGGTTTTCCCTGGACTTCCAAATTGAAATCTTCTCTAAGATCTTGTGGATGCCCGACATCACAGTCATCTTCCGGCAGATCCAACGATGCATCTGGTAACGACTGCTCGATGGACTCGACATCAAGAGCTTCGACGCTAGCAGATCTCGTCTCGGCAATCCCAGTGTCTTGTTTTAACTCCACCTGAGATTGTCGTGAATCCATTTTTGAGGCTGGACAGTTGATATGAATTTCAACCACAGGAGTCTCTTCTGTTTCTTCAGTTTCCACCTTTTTCGCCATTTTCCCGTCTTTCGCGATTTTGCCATCTGAACAAGTCACTGAATTACAGCTCCCCATTTTAGCGCTAATCTTAACTCGAAAGAAAAAAACTTTTATGATCGCTTGATTGTGACGCAAAGGTCATTAACCATTGACGTCTTCCGTGCGCGCGCAAGTTGATAGCGCTGGCTCAGATCACATGAAAAAAAATCTCTTCAGTTTTGATTGGCTGTAAAGGAGCACAGCTCCCGATGTTTCAAAACAAGTGTAGAAAATATAAAGTAGGAGTTCAGATTTGGAATAACTAGAGCAAATGTCGAAACCTTACCGACGTCTAGTAACAGCTAACGATAGTTCACGGAGGTGCCCTTATCGCGCGTAATTTACGTGTATTTATTGGGCGCGGGCGCGCGCATATCCAGAAAAACAGCGTCTTTTTCTTTACAGCTTAGCTAACCGGCCTTTTGCCTTTTAATGTAGACCACTTGTGAAAATACCATTTGTGGTCTTACGAACGTGGTATAGATCAAACTTATTCCTTGAAGTTGATGCAGTACATCTGTTGTTATATTTCACGTTTACCTTTCCCTTTCCCTTATATATAATTTGAACTGAACAACTCAAACAAAGTAAAGAACAGTAGAGGAGTTAACAGACTTATCACAGAAGGCGAATTCCAAAAGTATTTGTATCCTTAACGTCGCCAAACCATGTGCTGTTCATTTCGTTCGAGTGCTAGAAATCTTTTCGAGAGGGTGGAAATTTGGAAGCGGCAAGTAGTCAATTTTCTTTTCAAGTCTTTTTGACTGGATATCTGAGACTAATTATCACTGTTAATACTGGTTTTTATGACTTACTCACTACCCAAACAGGTAGGTTTTTCGGAGACAGTTGCCTCTGTCTTGAAACGTGCTGGAATTTTAAAAGCCCATGTCCTCAAAAGGAAAAGTCCCGAATCGCAATAAAACCAGCAGTTCCATAAAACCTAATAAATTTCACTTCACATACGTGTGCTTCGGCGATCGAAAGACTCGTGAATAACGAAAAATTTGGCTTAAAGTTCGCCTCTTCGGCTTTCCTAACATGCTTGACCGAGCCCGCGCCAACGGCCGTTACGCATATGGTGTTTGAACCAAGTCACGCGCTTCCAGTGGAGAGTCGGATTGTCAGCGACTTGGCCTCTGTATGCATGCGATGCGGGCCTATTACCTCAACGAACAAAGGTCTGATTCACCGATAATGCCTAGCATACCATAGTTTCATGCTAAATTTTAATCTGGGATTTCCACAGTAGTTTCAGAAAGCAGAATTACAGCGAACGTGTCGATACATTCTTTGTTGTCAGCAAAAGAAAACGGAAAGAAAACTGTTTAATGACCACAAATGAAACAAAGTTGGTAATAAAATAACATATAATTGAATAACAATTAAGTACAACTATATCAACAGTTTGAATACAAAGTTAGAAACCTCTCACAAGAGTTTTACTAATTGATAACCGAACCATTAAAAATGGAATTTAAAGCAAACTCAAACAGGTGTACAGAAGGATAACCCTATGCAAAGCCCTCGAGACTGAAAGATCAGTCTGTCAATATACTGTTTCTTGTATCCTATCATTTAATCCACAGCTTCTGTCTGGAAGGTTCGGGATACGTGTAGTTTTCAAGAAAAATACTAACCACTTGGTTGCAAAGTGGAAAATACAATCATTTTGTTTAAGCATGTTTTTCAGCTTCTGCATACGTTATTTGCTACTGATTAAATGACTTTTTCAAAATTTGATCTATTGTTGTAAACAGGGGGCATTATTTGGTCACTTACAGTATTCCTTACAAGTAAGACTCAAATCACTGACTGCATTGAACTAAACCTAAAATCTCAGTTAAAACACTTACATAATCAAACATTAATATGGTATTCACAGTTGAAGGGATGAATCTTCATGCAATCCATCATTGTACACATTCAAAATTATCTTTAATTACTTTACAAAACACTTAAGCTGCAGTGAGAAATAATCTAAATATTTATCTGTAAAGTATCTTTTAAGCTAAGCTTGCAATATTTAAGTACACTTCCATGACTCAAATTAACCATTTTTGAGTCACCTTTAGCCTCTTTCTCAAAGAGTCTTGGTGCCCATCCTTTTATATGAAAATGAGATTTCATTCACATTAAATTCATTTTCGTATAAATGGTTGTACACCAGGCCTTGCTTTGATAGAGAGGCTTAACCAGGCAACTCAGAATTGGGCTACTTGAAGTACACATTTTGTTAAATACTTGTACCTTCACATTACATTTGGACCTCACTAAATAAACGACTTCCACTTAATTTGAAACTTCAATGGCAAAATTGTGTCATTTTACCACTTAATGTATTTACAACCTCAAGGCTTCCATACATGTAATCAGAGATAGAAGACTGGAGAGTTGCCTGTAATTTTGTTCAGCAAAAAAATTTCCTTCCTGTCACACCAAAAGTAATAAACGAAAAGGGGTGCTTTCCCAGTACGTACAAGAGCAGCTTGTCTAAGATGGCACAGCCATCAAATTCACTACAAACCAAGCTTTCAATATGATTGACGCTGTGAATGATTTACCTGAATACTAAACTGAAACTCAACTAGGAGACAGCCAACAAACCTGGCAAATACAAATGGTTTGCATTAATTTTGGACCAGAAGTCACCACTCTCACTTATGATTACGTAAAACCAAAGTAATAACACCTTTGCAAAATGTTCTGGTGTCCACATTAAAAGGTTCAACTGCATTCTGTAGCACCGGTCTACAAATTACAAATGCTCCGCACATGCTGTAACAAAATAGGTACAGTCTAAGAAAATTATACTCTTTTACAAAAGGGTTTTTTAAAACTTAATAGGGGTTGCTATTTACTCCTCAACTTTAAAGGGGTAACCCTGTGACATGCGCACAGGTTTTGAGTCGACACCAACTTTTCATCTTGTTAACAGCTACATAAAATGAACTGGATGTTTGGCAGGTCTTTGAAAGCCAGTACCCTTGTCACGCAGTCAAGCCACACCTGGTGTTACACGTTTTCAAGCATTGGAACATGTAGCAGCACTTCCTCGAGAGATATTATGCACAATTCCATGTAACTGCAACTACAATGGGAGGTCTTGATCATGATGACCTCCCAAAAGTCACAGTGACTCCTCCAAAAGAAGAAATTTCAATCACATCAGAATTTTTCTTGTAGCTCTTGGAGAATGTTGGGAAACAAGCATGCATCTCAGATTGATCCCTGATGTCATCTTTGGCACAATAATTCTTATTTACAAAACTCAAATCAACACAACTCTCAACTCCTCGCATCCTACAAACCAGACAGAAAACACAGAAATCAGTTTTATCATCTTCAACATGACAGTAAATGAAAAATCACTCCAGTTAAGGTTACACTCTACTGACTCTTGAGAGGCACAGTAGCCTCAGGGTCAGTGCACTCAAACTTGGATCGAGCTGTATGGGTTTGAGCCCTGGCTGGGAACCTTGTGTTGTGTTCTTGGGCAAGACACTTGTGAGAGTGCCTATCTCCACCCAGGTGTATGAATGGATAGCAGCGAATTTAATGCTGGGGGTAACCATGCAATGGACTAGCATCCCATCCAGGGGGGAGTTGAAATACTCCTGGTCACTTGATGCTACAGAAACCAGAGATGAGTGCCGTCCTGATGGGCAACTTTGATTCATATGAAGACTTACCTTTACCAAATGACTCCATTAGCCTTGTACTCTTATGTACGAGTGGTTACAAGTGCACCAATATATGATATATGTAATACTCCATGCATGTTATCATTACTGTAAAACATATTACCGATAAGTATTTTTTCTGGAGAATCATTGCTTTATTTATTGCAGCAGAGTAACACGGAAACTCACCATTTTACACTTTTACAAGTTCAACTCTGTGATCAAGACCTTGCTTTTCCTGTATCTCTCTTTGGACGACGGGGTCAGGTTTCAGGCAGATACAAAGTCTCTGCAGAAGAGAAAATAAATGTTTTAGTTGTTCTTGTTTGTTTTCACAATGTTCTACCAAAAAACTATTGGGCAAGTACAACACAATGACTTTCGGGAAGAAGGCCTTGTGTTAGTTTGGGCATGCATACCTCCAAGAATGTGCCAGGAGTTCGGTACAACTGCCATATCGCAATTCCAGGAATGAACAGCATTGATGATAAGGCCAGTACCCATCCAAAAAATTCAGCCCAAGGCGGATATTTGTAATCATTATAGGAAACTCCACCCCACTGGGAGATACTGAACAGAAAGATTCCAGCCATGATTGCAGGTGAACAAAACCTCCAGCAGAACCACCACCAAACTCCAGGACGGCGACCAATCATCTTCTCAATATCGAGAGAGAATCTGTCCGTGCCATAGATCCAGGCTAGGGTAACAGTTTCAAAGAATCCCAAGAACAGGAGAGAAACACCTCCTGACTGATAATCAAACAGGTTCAAAACATATGCTCCGCTTTGTGTGACGCATGGCAGGCCAAGAAGGAAGCAGAGAATACACGTAATGAGGATGAAGATTTCTTTGTGCTTTCGGAATATGCGGTACTCATCAACTACACCTGTGATGACTGCTTCCATCATGCCAAACTGAGAAACAATAGGAAAATGTTACTGAAAAAATTATCTTTACCCATGAAAGCAAGTTTTAGCTTATCAAAGTGTGCCATCTTTTATTAATGTTCATTGTCTATTGACTATATTGTAAATCACCTAATTGAAGCCTTTGACTATTCAGGTAACTTGACTACCTTACAATGTATCAAAGTTCGAAGCAACCTTGAAAAATGTAATTGTGTTGCTTGCAGGTAACACAGTATCATGGCAGAGTTGTAGAAATCGCACTTGTCTTTTCTTATTAACCCATTGACGCCTGCATAAAATTGGCCGCAACCCACCCATAATTCCTTTGTGCTTTTTTGAAACATTTGAAATATTTCAGATGTACACAAGTCAGATTTCAAGACATAAAACAACAAAACATCTCAACTTGATATGTAAAATTGATAAAACAAGACATTATATTTTCCTTTGCCATGCAACAAAATGCCCACCGGAAGCTGAGAAAATTGAATATGCAAAAAAATAATGAGTTAACTATTGACTTCAAAGGACAAAACGAAACCGAATAAGGAACAACATTATTGTCCTCGCATACTTTCTTACAGCTGGTTACGGCTGGCACAGGCTACAAAGCGTCCAGGCTAAAGCAAAATATTTCACATGGAACGTGGCTAAAGCATTGCATAATTTTATTTACCTGACTGTCAAGACCCAGTGTAAGCAGCATAAAGAAAAACAGAATGGCCCATAGTGGTGAAATTGGCATTTGAGCGATAGCCTCTGGGTACACCACAAAAGCAAGACCAGGACCTAAAGAGAGTAACAACATGTATAAACGCCATGCACACACAATCAGTCACCTTCCCTTATCTGTTGGTCATTAACCCATTGACTCCTGCAGCTTTTTGCCAAAAACCCATTTTTTGGACATTTTCAGTCTGGATACGAGCCAAATTAGCGCCAATCCTTTCAACAAGGTATTTGCAACATGATAGCATGCCTTTCTTTCCACTGGCACTGCATTTTGCGACATTCATGCTCAGGCATGCACAGAAATCAAAATTTGAAGATAGTTGGAGGCTACGTCTTTAGGCTTTTCGTTTTTTGTAAAAAATTTTTCGCCTTTCCTTTTTCTCCTTTTCTCATCTTTTTGTGGCAGCAATTGACCATCTGCTGGGCTTGCTTCCAGTTCAAAAATTTCTGAGAAAGCATCTTTGAGATGGGCAATTTTTACCATGGAGTAGCTAAGTGTAGTCGCAGGAAATTTTAACTCAAATTTCCGAGTATTTTTGTGCATATCTCAGGCTCCATTGAGCCGATCACTCTGATCGGAGTATCATTGGAAAGATCTTTTCTTCACGCAGAACTTGAGTTAGAAGATGCCAGTTTTTGATAAAGGTGATGATGTCAGAAATGCAACAAAGGACAACGCTTGCCATGGCCAGTTATGGGCGGCACAGGAGTTCTGGGTTAAAAAAAGAAGATAACCTAGAGCTTAAACAGAAACTTGGGAAAAGAATAGTCTGTTTTCGATATATTTAAATTCAGCTTGGCAGTGAGGCTTAGAGGGCATAAACAAACAAAACTGAATGACCATGTTTATTCATTTCTTTTGTTTGTGTCCTCTAGGCCTCACCATCAAGCTGAATTTTAATATATCGAAAGTGCCCTATTCGGCAAGTTCTTTGTTGCAAGATGCTGTAATGTCTGCAAACTGTCCACCACTTTCCTGTACTTATACTGCTCAAGTTACTATCTACCATGATGGAAATGAACTTAAGGATGTACAATACAAAGCTTGTTACTACAACCAGTTTGGTTATGTCCAGAGCTTTTATCAGTCATTAACATCAACAAGACCAGATTTACAGTAACTACATTGTTTATTTGCTTTGTTGTTGTAGTCTGTACCTGAAGCTGCCACTGTGGTGATATCTTTGTTTAGAACATGTGCCATAAAGCCCAGTGTTGAAAAGATGACAAAGCCAGCAAAAATGCTGGTTCCACAGTTGATTAGTGAGATCATCATTGCATCTCTACACAAGAAAAAATAAGTGCATTGCAAGCAATGTTATGTAACTATAAACAACATCATTTATCTTCTTGCATTGAGGAGAGTGAAAATAAAAACAATGGAAGCTTTTTACAATCACTTGAATCATTGACTTCAAATTTGTCCCCACTTTCCTGATATCCAAACTAAGGTGCTTTTCAGTAACACTAACATTGATCTGCACTGTACATTTTTGAGTTATGTCCTAGATATAGTGGATGACTAATCCATGTTGTCATCCAAGCGCATTTTTGCAATACACACAAAGCCAAAGCACTCACTTGAATACATTGTTATGGAACCTGTTGTAACTTCCCATGGCCACAAGTGAGCCAAAGCCAATTCCCAGTGAGTAGAAAATCTGAGTAGCAGCTGCAACCCACACCTAAACAAAAAAGAAAGGTTTACTAAATGAAGCTCTTTTCATACAATTGATTATAAACTACTAGAAAATCAAAACCACAGGAATTCCAGGCCAACACGCAGTTTTTCTTAACACAGTGTGCAAAGAAAGTTTAGTTTACTTGTCCAGGGCTGTGCTCTAGCAGTGTGCAGGTGCCACAGGTTACCAACTTTTGCCTTTGGGTGATTGGGAAAACTTACTTTTTTCATATAAGCTTAAGTGCTGGGCAGCCAGGATTTCATAGTTTGGAACCTTTGGGTCCCTCATTATTTTTCTTAGACCACAGCCTTGGTTATCCATAAATTTGGCTTACCTTGGGATCAATCAGGCGAACCCAGTCAGGCCTCAAATAGTAAATGATGCCTTCGCTTGCATTTGGAAGTGTGACTCCACGGATAAAGAGAATGAAAAGCACAACATATGGGAAGGTTGCAGTGAAATACACCACCTTTAAATAACAAAAATATGACACAGTTTAACACTTTCATGTACATCTGAGATTTGCAAAAGTTCAATTACTAGATAAAACACATTTCATTTCATATTGTTACCTTTCCAGATGACTTGACACCTTTCCACATACAGAAATACACACCAATCCATGCCGCAATCAAACAAAGCAATATCTCCCATCTAAAAACTCCTGCATCTCCAATGCTATCTGTTATGCGCAGCACATAATTTCTGCAAGGAACAAACATGCTGCTGTGAGTTGAAAGCCAAACATCAAATTTTTGCAGTTATTTCAAGTAGACTACCAAAAAGAAAACAAATCTCTGACTACTACATTGCATACAAGATTACTCACTCCCAATACTCCAAAGGTGGAGAACTGAAATCTTTGGCTGACGTGCAGTTAGAAAGAGTTGCATTAGCCAGGGCAGCAGTGCTGTTTGCAACAGCAGAACAGCTAGTTTCTGGAATGCGCCCAGCAAAACACTTGTCAGTATTCCACCAATTACCACAAGACTTCCAGGGTACGTCCTTGGCCATCGACAAGAAAAGGTAGTAGAGACACCAGGCAATGATAATATTGTAGTAAACACACACCAGGAAGGACACCATCATGCTTGCAAATCCAACCCCTGTAAGAAAAGTGAGCAGAGATCACGTTACCTTTTTGTGACATTTACACATAAATATAAATTTCATAAACACGCTTAAGTAGTTTTTATTTGGACTCCAGAGGGTAAGCACAAGAAAGATCTGGAGAAAAAAGGGTAGAGTTTGGTTTCAAAGACTGGCATAATGCTGCCATTTGCACAAAGGATAAAAACCATGGTGATTGAGAATTCATTTGCAGAGGTTGGGAACTAGAATTGATGATGACTATAAGAGTTTTTGATGGTGCAAAGTGAGAGGTTTTTCTCTCCCCCATGAATGGGATGCAAACATAAACTTCACATTGGAAGATTTTCTTGTATTTGGCTTTAATAGGGTTAAAAAAAAACTTGAATTCCAGCTTTCCCTTCAGACAAGCAGCTCGTGAATTTTGCTTGCCCTGGGCAAGTCTTAGTTCACTTTGTTTTGTTATTTAGTTAGCAAACAACTGGCCTGGGCCCTTGCTTCATTGAGCAAATGGGAATGAAAAGTTACTTGCCCAGAAGGAAAGCACTTTTTTTACACCTTGTTTAATCTTTTTTAACTTGGAAGTGTGCAATTAACCAGACTGAGTTAAAACCTTCACATAAGTCCGAAGCAAACACATCAGGATACAGCTGTACCGATGGTTGCTCACTTCAAAAACATTTATTTTCAAAAAATATTTTTACTCACAATGATCTTTTTTTAATATGGTGCCACAAATAATAGGAAAGATTTTGCATTGTTGACTAGGAATATTTCAACCTTCAGCTGATACTAGGCAATTTTGCCATTTAAAATCAATTATTGCTTACAGTTAATGTTCGAAGAGCACTTGACCCTGTATAGGACACACAGGATCAAAAATACACATTTTTGAAATGCCAAGACAAGAAGGACGTGTAACAGCTGCACTAAAAGCTTGATTCACTTTACCTTGAAACAATGGACAAACAGCTCCCCATGTCCCGATTGGTCCTAGACTGAAGTACTGGCCAACAGCCAGTTCCATGTAGAACATGGGCATTCCACACAATATAAG
Organism: Micromussa lordhowensis; assembly: GCA_964020085.1. Taxonomy (NCBI): domain Eukaryota; kingdom Metazoa; phylum Cnidaria; class Anthozoa; order Scleractinia; family Lobophylliidae; genus Micromussa; species Micromussa lordhowensis. The sequence continues at coordinate 30,344,236 of OZ026596.1, read as the reverse complement.
CATAATAATGTAGGGAATAAGGAACGCCCCTGAAATAAATAAAACCACAAAATTACCTTCTAAGAAAAGCAACCGGATGATTTCTATTTTTAACACACTTGGATAAAGATTAACACTGATATATAACAATTCAAACTATATAAACATTGATACTGAACATTACGAACTGCAAGCATGTGAACATTTCCATCATCACATTATTTTCCTTTCTATGCAGGCATGCTTCCAGGGTCAATTTTTCTACCAAGGTGATACAAGATAGGTTTGGCAAAGAAAATTTCAGACACATTAACACACATGATATAACTGGGACAGGAAGATACACAAGGCAGATCAAAATATCATGTAACTGTGTTTCTCAACAACAATTTCTACATATTTTATGAATAAAACTGATAGATGGATATTGATTGTGCATTTACACTGTACACAAATTTGCAGTGCACAATTTTAGTTTTAAACAAGAAAGAAATTTCACAACCACATTCAAGATCTGGCTTAACTGCTGAATACCCCTCCACTTATTTGCATCTCATTGAATAAGAATAGCAACTATTGTTAAATACCTCGTTCTTCAAAGCACACCGACACATGTAAATGAAGTGGAGGGGTATTCAGCAGTTACTCAAACGGCTTATCAAACAATATTACGAATGGAAAAACCTTAAAGATTTTAGCACAATATATTTAGTAACCAAAAATGATAAATTTGATATAGCATACGTGGAAGACATCTGATACTGTATGCATTGACCTACTACTTATCAAATATCATTGCATTTTTTTGTGATGATCCAGTGCCACGATGACTGATGGAGCACTAATATTCCAAAGATCAGTAAGCTCATTAACATTTTTATTTTGTCTTGATCGCTGAAGGAGGAGAACGTCTCTCAAACGAGCTCAAAGACTTCACTGACAAACAGTTGTTTTCTATTATAAATCTATTTCATAAAGAAAAAAATAGTTCTATACATGTATAGAACTTAAACTTCACATAAACTTTCGGTTAAAAATTATCAAGTGTTTTGTCTAGTGTTCAAAACAATTTTGCATCCAAGACTTAAACTAAGTTCTATCGGGAAAGGCACATAATTTTAACGAAGGAAACAAGATGGGAAGTTTACAGTATTTTCTGCCTTTGCGTCAAACGTGATCAGTTGAACAAACAGAAAAAATATCAATTTGGAATTGTGCGAGTGTACGTGTAGAAAATTTACTGAGCCCGACGGAAAGTTTGGCTTGTTGACTTAATACAACGCAACGTATAGCACACAAAGATACTACGAAATTGAAAAAATCCACAAGCATCTCCACCGGTTAAGAGTTACGTTTAGGATTCCTGTGGCTTTGTCGCGAAAACCACATGGCAAGCGTTTGGTGGGGTAAATTATTCATTTCTTCGTCACAATAGCCGTAAGCAAAAGATATTCCAGGGAATCGAATACAACGAATCACTTCGCAATCTACTTTTATAGATGTTTTCTAATATAGATTATGTGCTTACACACTTAAATGATCGTAAAAATATCATATTAGACGGGTTTTAAAGACTGACACGCGACGCGGGAAACTGTTCATGCATAGCTAATGAGAGTAAAATTACTGACTGCGTTTATGTATTCATTCACTGCAAAAAACGGCGTGGGCTGGATGGAAAGTTTATCTGGTTGCTCTACTAAGTGAAAATTGGATGAAATATGGTTATTTTAACATGTGAACCCTATTTTGTTCCGAGTCGATTAGGTCACTTGCCCGAAAACCGGTGTATGGCCGAAAAATTCACGCGGTTGTTGTCGTAAACTTCGTACTGGTTCATTGAGGAAGGGACGCTTCCATTCATGAATCAAAATAGCGACTTACCTCCTCCGTTGGCATAGCACAAATACGGAAAACGCCAGACATTTCCCAGTCCCACGGCAAACCCGATACAGGAGAGCAAAAAGTCCGCTTTCTTCCCCCACTGTTCTCGTTCATCCTGTATCTCAATCACTTGTACGTCGCGTTCATCCACAGCGCTACTGCTGCCACTGCTATCGCTGGTCTGCTCGCCTTTCGCTTCCTTTCCCTTCTCGATCAACTTCTTGTCGCTCGATTCCATGTCACCGGGTTCGCAATTATTCACGTTCGTGATTTTAAAACCGGTATTTTACCCGAAATTCTAGCTCTTTAGGCTCAGTTTAGGTTGATTTGCATAAACCCCTCGTGAGTCCAATGTGAGCATGTGCTTATAACAACAACGGCGACGTGCGCGCCAAAACTATATACCGTGCCAGCCTCGTTCTGATGTTGATTTACGTAAACAATGTGGCCACTTCACGTGTTTCGCAATGCGGAATAAACTCACGTAAATACAAATCATGCAAAAGTTTTCGCGAAAATTAACTGAATAAATCTGTAAAAACGTGAATATTTTAACATACTATTATAACTCCGAGTAAATGCTTTGGAAGGGTGGTTCTTTTACCTGGTCGACTGCCAGGAAATTGCTAGAAGAAGATCTGATGTTATTCGAGCTGCACGTCAGATTTCGTGCAAAAATGGGAAAAATCTTGCAACGAAATCGATTAAAATAAATCTTGAGAATTGTTTTGCAAGAAAAGCCTGTCGTTGACACCCTGCAGTCGACGATAATGGGCCAAGGCGAGTATTTGAATATTAAATCTGCTGAAGACAAATCGATCGCCAGTGGACTGGCTTCGTGAATTGATAATTTCGAGACTAAATGACAATTCAGGCAGAAGACTTTTTTTTCAGCCTGATTAACACTTTTTTCAAGACTATTACGCATAAATTTGTCGTACAATTATTAAGGCTATTGAACAGAAAATAGTACAAAAGAAGACTCAATTTTCCATGGCAACAATGCTAATTTTTAGATTGAGATCTTTCAAGATCTCGCTTTTTACCTGAAATCGATGAAATGCTGAACAAACTGCTGAACCCAATAGGTGGACATTTGCCAGGGCGTGTACGTCATCGTCAAAAATATCGGAATTGCCCATGGAGAGAAAAAAAAGATCTTTTTCCCAGTCTCAAAGGTCAAAGCCTGATTTAATAGTCTGCTCAGACAACTATTTTACGCAACAACGAGACACTTACGCAAAAGCATAATCGCATTAGCACTGAAAGCCTAACACCTTTTTTCAGACAAGAAAGCATCGCATAACATTGCATTTTTGAAGCACTGTAGGTTGAAAGTCAAGCCGGTGCGCGCGATGCACAACTGCCACGCGCGACCGAACTTGTTTTAATAAGAACAATTAGAACATTCTCACAAATGAGCTGTTTTTACTTTTGTTTTTCGGAAAAAGTAGATGACATAACAGAAACTTTATTGTTTTGGGAAATAGATACTCTTGTTCTCTTGTTGATGGCGATTTAAGTGAAGTGGACAAAAAGAGGATTTTAATTTCAAGGTCACAGCCCCAGGAGTCGAAAGCCTATAGTTCTAGACATGAAAAGCAAAACGCGAACAAATCGTTTCCGATTCTATTTCAGTTAAAAGTAAGCTGATATCGACGCTCACGAGCGATCAATTTTTTTCTGTCGCACAGTTACTATATGAACAGTCAAGTTTTCACACTTTTTTTTCGTCCATGGTTTTCGCCTCTCGTGTCAGTTTTAATCGCGCTGGGGCGTACTTCCGTGCTCATGCCTTATAAGGCTGTGACGCGGGCTGTGTGGAGTGGATTTTCTTCATATCGCCTGGTAAATTGCGAGTAGCTCCAACTTATTACCCGTAACTCCTCTTGCACAACTCAGTAATACGGACATGTTTCGACCTGACTAAAGCCAGACTTGGTACGAGGGGCTATGGCCGAGCGGCTTTCCATTCCCTCCGAGCTCAAACTGACGGGCGAACAAAGAGTGTTTTCTTTCTCGAGTTGGTCTTGATACAAAACGTGTAGCTTTTTATAAAGGCTGTGCCTGTTGTTGCCGGCTAAGAACTGGAAGAAAAGTGAACAAAGGCACTTTTTAAGAGCTTTTTTTTAAGGCGTAAGGTACCTGCACAAAGGTATAGTTTGGAATTTTCTGATGGATAGTAATAAAACAAACCAGCCGTATTTGAGAGGAAATATTACGTAACCAATATCGCATTGCTTTTATCATGCATTATTTTCCTGATTGTTTTTTTTTTATGTTGGAAGTCCATGTACTTAAGCCTGCCTTTGCCGGTATCAAGTTTATTTTCCGGCCATTTCACAACGTTGTTGAAGATCATTGAATTCATCTTCATTCTTGACGGTTTTTGTGTTATGCAAAATTACATCATACTTAAAGGTCAAAGATCAAGGAAGGGAAACATAAAACGCTTGTTTAGGCCCGGGTCAAACGCCGTACTTCACATGAGCCGAACCCAATTCAAACAATTAGGCTCATGTGAAGTTCGGCGTTTGACCCAATTAAGTTCGACTGATTTTATTTGGAGCGGCTGAGGCGTTCTTCACGCCTGGCCAGCCGTGAATAACGCCTGAAGATCGACTTCGAGTCAAACGCCGATCTTCACATGAGCCGAACCAAACGCAGAATCAAAGGTCTAACTTTGCCTTGAAAAAACACTGACCAAGAACATCGCTTTTTGTATTTTTTTGTTTTTTTTTTTGGTGTAGCAGTTCGGTTGGACTGCATTAAGTTCGACGTTTGACTCAAACAGGCGTTCTTTTAATTATTTGAGTCGACCCAAACTCTCATTGGGTTCGGCTCATGTGAAGTACGGCGTTTGACCCGGGCCTTAGACCCGAAATTACACCCGTGTGTGTTTGTTGGTATCGTCGGATCACTTTTTCACCATTTGTGTTAATTAGTCAATTAAGTTACAACTTTATAATTAAACACTGGAAAGGAAATGAGGTCCCACGTGATAATCACACTTGGCAAGTCAGCTAACAGGGCGTACAGATCAAATTCAGTTGTTTGATGTTAACATATATTTAAATGCCACAGAAAGAACTGAAAAATATTTTATGTATAATAGATCAAAAAAACCGAGTCACCTGTAGCCAAAAGAGTAAGAACTTTGATGGTAAGAGACAGACAAACTAACAATCGACAATTGTCTACGGGTAACTAAGGGGCACTCCAGAACTTTTATTTAAAAATAAACAACTAATTAATATGGTGATGGTCTGTATTTAGAATGGTTTTCTGTGATTTATTAAAATGAAACTATACAGAGTTACTAAAGAAGACATGCTGACACGAGCATGGGACGAAGAAAAAAAATGTGAGTTCCAGACAGGATTCGAACCTATGACCTCCAAGATACCGGTTGATCGCTCTAATAGACGTACTGAGTGAAGAGATCGACAAAATTACAAGGCCGACGGGCGGAGATTTAAAGAATGAATGTTTACTTAGGCAGGATAGTAGAAAGTTACATGATATCGCGACATAAGGCAACCCCAGACAACAAAAAGATATTTTGCGTATCATACTTATGATGGTTATGCATCAGTCAATTGAAACCGCGCTCTCCGCCCCCCCACCCCCCGCCCTCCCGAAAGCGCTCCTAAAGATCTCTCTAGTTGATCAGTGTTTTAGTTTCAAATAATCCGGATCAATTATGGAAGATTTTGCTTTAAGAGGAAAATCCCGGATAAGACCAAAAATAACAATTTGAAAGTTATTACACCGGGTAAACTGAGATTATTACATGGCAAGGTAAGCTTAAGACAAGAATAACTTTACTTCGCAACTGATCATAATAGATCAAGTCTAGAGAACTTTAAATTCTAAATGTCTTAAAACACCTTGATCTTTCCACGATACTTTCCAACCTTTGCAGTATATTTTCTATTCTCAGAATAGCTAACCCACGCACCACTCGCGTGAACCACGCGCGTCTCGCACAGCTCGAACGCGTGGCATCTTCATAGTCAGTTGGTATGGCAGGGCGGTGGCTTGAAATAACAGCAAGAGTACAGAATACATTTTTCGCGTTTTTCTCGTACTTAGATATAAGAGTTCGATAACGACCCTAGTAGAGATTAAAAAGGCGATATCTGTTGCCAGAATCTGCAATGTTCGGTTGCGGCAGATATCAATTTCCTTCCGTTACCGGGAATACAACTAATCACTCAATGTTTTCGTGAGATTGGGTGAAATATTCTACGATAGAATTTTAAAATAAAACTTGACTACTTCAGTGACTTCATTGTACAAAAATTGACGTAGTACAATGAACAGCTGGGTACATTGTCGAAGATTGTGCGAAGAAAACACAAACTCTTTGTTCTGTGAAGCAGACAAGAACAATGCTAATAGGCAAACAGCCAGAGCCAGTTGACCGAAACGACGAACTGTAAACAGTACAAAACCATAAACACACGCACTCTACCGGTTTGGCAGATATCTTGACCCAATAGTCGCTCGTGTGGTGGGCAAATTATCATGCCTGACGTATAAATAGAAAACCTCCGTCACTTGTGCGGTTTCTCCGGATAAAAGTTTAAAAACTTTAGTGCGTGCTTCGCGCCCCTTGATTCTCTGGTATGCGAAACACGCGTGGATTCCTTGATAATAAGGCAACTTCACGCGCGATGGATCAAAAATAAAAGGCAACAAAACAAACTCATTTCTGGGAAAAACAACCCCATTAATAATATTCAACTCCTGAAGTAATTGTGCGATTCTTGCAGGCTATTTTTTCCATTCAACCAAGCATTTTGTTTTGGACGCCAAGTACGCCCACGTCGGAAAAAAACAAAAGTCCTGCCGCTCCTGTGTGAACCAATCAGGAGCCGCGATGTATATTGTCCTGGCAACGTCAAGTATGACAGGTGTACAAGGCGAAAGAGTAAGGTGTCATAAGTTGTGTCTTTCCACTTACGATCACTTAGATTTTAGCGTGTAATTGTTCGATAAAAAATTCAAATTTGCTATTTTAAAAGCTAGAGACCAAAATAGACATTTTCGTCCTTAACATTGCTATTATTAATTGATTTCCATTATACATACAAAACTATAAACAAACATTAAATTTGAACCTCATCAAGCTGCTTTCGCTGGCAACACTTATGACAAACATCTCAGCTCTCCTTGATTGTCGATATATTACAATCAGACAGGCGACTAGCCTGAGGACGGTCACGACTCGGGATATTACGATTTACAATTAAATTCTCGGAACTAGAATACATAGAAACGTTTTTAAATCAAGTAAAGAGAATTATTATTCTAATATAAGGGACTGCATCTGCTCTGTGGGACAAAACCTTTCCTTAATAACTCAGTGCGGATTTAATTTTTACTCTCCTTTCGCTCGAGCGACAAAAATAGCCTAATGGGTCTCTTGTCTGGGAAACTGCCAAGTTGATCTATTACGAAAATGAAACAAAAACCTTTTAAAATGGTATTACAATATTCAAGTGGAAATCAGATCTCTTTGACGGCAATCTTTGAACTGGTTGAAAGAAAAGGTTCATTACTGTAAAAGGTTTTTAAAAGCAACATCATCTATCAAGCCAGTTGTTCCAACACAACATTTTCCCTTGAACATTCTCAATATGGACGTGTCACCTTTATTTTCACACCTGCCCAGGAGAGTAGGCGGAAATAATAGCTGCCATTCAAAACATGTGCAAAACAAGGACAAGTCTGCAAAAGGGTGTCTAAGAATTAGTCAAGATGACTAGGAAAGCAACAACCCTACCAACATTTCTTTCCACAAAACTATTAATGTTTTTTGAAAAAAATAAATACAAAATCCACAGTAATAAATAACTTCCGTTAACACGTAATTTACCAAACAACATGTAAATGAGTTTTGAATATGTACACTAAGTATTTTCTCTTTAAGACTCCCCATAGTAAAGTAGACATGCCAGTATTATCATGCTGTCAAACCATAGTTAATATAGGGAAATGGTTAATTGCATGCTACTTTCAAGGTTGACCCTGCACAAAACCTGGCAAAATACAAAAGGTGTTTATGTGTGCTCATACAACTAACCAATAGAAGCATTGCGATTATGGAATTCACACATAGTTTATGAGGATAAAACAAAAGATGTCTGACATTTACAAATGATTAGACGTTCAAGTCGTCTCGGATAAGGACTATAAACCGTAGGCCCTGTCTCCTGCAGCTTAAGTGTTGCATGATTAGCAGGGGACGTTAAAGAACCCACACACTTATCGAAAAGAGTAGGGCACGTAGTTCCCGGTGTTGTGGTCTGGCCGGCTTGTCTCACGGGTTGGTGCTTTACATAGGGTAAACCTCATTGCATCTTTTCCCCTTGGACAGAATTGTCCAAGAAAAACAAAATGCTGTGATGTGCAGGGTCAAGGACCTTCCAACATAAATATTGGTCTCTTTCTTTGCTTCTTTGATGTTTACGGCCATTTCCCTCTATTAACTATGGTCAAACCCGTCCCCTTTCGTAAAAGTTCAGCATGTTTTTCGTCTAAACTCCTGTCTCTAAGAACTCAGTAAGGCCGCGATTTCCTTCAGAGTTTGCATAGTAAATTATGTAAGACGCAAATGCTGCTGCAAATTCGTGGTTAGCGAGTTGTCAGAAATGTTCGGGTAGTCATATTGGGGATTTTCGTCTCCTGAAAGCCACTTGTTCCACCAACTTTAAACAGAAAACCAACACCAGAGTTCACAATTGAACACATTCACCCATCCCATAATGTATCTCGGGCCCACTCAGGCTGTCACGTGAGAATGTCGCCATCATCAGTAACACCGTGCCGAAAACTGCGGGCTCAGTATGCAGACGTACAAGCACTATTCTGTAATGACCTTGTACCCTTCAGTGTCGGAATGAAGACGCAAGTGGTCAATGGATTCCTTTGGGGGGACCATATCAGTTCATGTTGTCTATAAGCTCCTCTATCTCCATTTCTCTTGGGGTGTCCAAAATAATCCTTCTCTTCTGTGTAGCTTGAAGTCACATACCGAAGATGTTACCTTTTTTCTCACGCAAGTTTCTTCAGTTCTGTTTTTCGCATCCATGAAAACACCAATAAAGCAACCTTATCGTCAAGAAATGTTGTTTAGTCCTCCATTTGCGCAACTTATCGCTGTCGATCTTCCTTGTGGTGATGATACCTTCTGTCCTCTCTCAAAGAAGTCTCAAGTCTCGTTTCCGCGAGTTTTGAGTTTGTTCAAGATGCGAACGCAGTGTTCGGACACAACGCTATCATTAGTCCGCGCAGTACTGGGAACCGATGAAACACTGGATTGCTGACTGCAGGCGCCAGACATCCGGGATCTTTCTAGGAATCCGAGAAGCCGTTGTTGTATACCAAGAGAAACCAGCACCTACACAGAAAAAGAAGACATGCAAAGAGGCGGAAATAAGCGACAGTTGCCTTAAGAATTGTTTTCAAGCCTACATACCATGCTGCTCGGGTTCGAGCGAAAAACTCCAACCCAATCCCCACCACAACAACCAATCAAATTACGTTGTGATAATCACTCTGTCGGTCGGTCGGCAAGTCAGTCGGTTACTCAGTGAAAAATAGTTACCAACTATGAGTGAAGCAACGGAACAAGCAATTAACTCCCGCAATACCACAAAGCTAAAGCCCGGCCCATGTAACAAACCTGCCTACATCGTGGGTTTCTACAGAAAAGTCTGAGCGTCTTCAAAGCTGCGTCCTGAGGCTCGGTGTGGCCGTCATTGCAAGCCATGTCAAGAACACTAAAACAAGATTAAAGTTCAATTTATGTCGGTCTACAGGATTAAGCGCTCTGCTACAAAACTGACACCTAAGTTGTCAGAGAGCATGCGCAGTTTACTTCTGCAGCAGCACATATAGACTGGGAAATGGACGCGGGAAGCAAACTACGAAAAGCGCGAGAAATCTCGTCGGAGATTGGTTTCGGATTTACTCTTAATTTGCGTCTACCAGAAGTATCTTTACTATATTGGAGATGATTAGGGCGAATTAGAAGGGGCAAACTTTAAAAATTTGAGACACTAAACAAAATCTCACCCATGTGGTGCTTGTGCCTTGATAAGTTGCTGATACAGCAAGGGCGAATGCCTCACCATATTTCCTAGAGCGCCTGCAAGGAAAATTACATAAAAAGGTAAGCAACAGACATTAAAACTTTTACTACTTGGGACACAAAACAAGAAAAAGCTCCCTTCTGCAAAAATCTTCCTGAAAAACTCTCGGAGAGTTTCCGAGTCTTATTAACCAATCAAAACACAGCGACAGCAATCGTGAGCGTTACGGAAATTATTTTGCCATGGTAAAGACACGTTAGGTGACTTGGAAACCACACTTACGAAAACCGTGGCGTCAGTAATTCAAAGAGAAAGCTGATCTGGTCGCAACGGTCGCAAACTATTTTTGGTATCATCGGCGACTGCTACTGTAATACGTTTTTTTTCTATCACTAGAAAGTCATTGACCCTAAAAGTCAGCTGCAAAAAGCTCTTACCGGCGGCATTAGCTCTTGTTCTAGCTACCGAGTCCGTGAGCAAGAGAATCAACTGAGGCACTACAGGACTCAGTAGCGAGTAGAGTGAGTCGCTGTGATAGGCGGCGTTACCAACTGCGAAACTGGCGTTCTAAGGAAAGAGGAAGAAATACTTTATAGTCCTACGTTTCATAGTCAGAAAACACCATTCACCTAAAATAACAGAGACCTACAAATACACATTTGACTGCAAGTTATCAGCGAAACGCCAAGAAAAGATCTATCCCAAGAAGCTTTTTTTCTACTCGTCATGACCAACATAGAAGAAATGGCTGAGTTCCCTGAGAATAATTCTGCCACTGCGTGATTGTAAAAGGTTAACAGCTTGCCGCTCTTCCAAGAAACTTTCTTCGTGTTTTGGCCACTAACACCCTTTCGCAAACACGCTAAGCCAACTAACGACGGCTACTTGCCTAATATTTCGCCGCGATCAATCGTTTCGGGTCATGTGGTCCGGATACGTCACCGAAATCAACCGTGAAGGCTGGGAAGACAGCTGTACAAAAACTAGGCCGCAAGTGGGCTACCACGTTTTCCCACCAAAACGGAAGCCGAAACGACATTGGTTTACTTTGCATGCGCTCTTTTACTATTTGTAAATCAAGTAAGATCATAGTTGTTTTAGTTCTCGCTATGTTCTCGTCCTTTTCATCTAAATCTGCAGGTCTCTAATAACAACAGCAACAACAAACACTGTATAGAACAATAAAGTCGACCAAATCACCTTGCGCACATTAGAATCTTCACTCTTCAAACAGTTTATCAAAGTCGACAACAAATTCGTTCTGCAAGGAAAGGGAAACCACTTAAAGTTGGCAGTTGCATAAACTGACATCACACATTAATGGAGGGAATCTCATCGGGAAGGGTAGAGGAAAAGATGTCAAAAGGTAGAGGTGAATTCATTTTCGCGACCTGACGAACAAAAAATGAAAACCCGCGAGTGTAAGAAAAAAACACAGAATTAATAGAGCGAAACTCGTCTTTTAAAACTCGTTTACTTGATTTGAAAACAAATTCTGTTAGGAATTTTGTCTGCGTTTCTGAGGAATATAGAAATACTCACGAAAGCTTTATGAGTCATGAAATAGCGCTCTAGAATATAGAGAAGTAGCGTTTCGTCCTTGTATTCTCAGACTGAGACAAATATCCATCCTTCCCCAAGGAAAACACGCCTAAAACGATCCTTTACCTCTGAAGGACTGGATAGAAGACAGCAGAATGCTTCAGTATATTACCCAGCATGCCACAAGCGTTGGCAATGATAGCTGTGTTCGGGTGTGTTAGCAGATTGTACAGAGGCTCGTACGAATCTGAAAGAGAAATGAAATATTACGCACTACGCACGAGATTGCGGCAATCCACCAGAAACGTTAGGCGTCCCACGAGCAAGGACACGAATTGAGCGTGCAAATAGAGAGGTCCCCTTACTTGGGGAAGAGAAAAAGCACTCCCATTCTTTCTCCCTGCCTCTCCCTCGTACCCATTTGTTGTCCCCAAACGGGGAGCCTGTTCGTAGGACATCTAGTTTTGGCTGAGTACAAGCTCATGTTACCACATCAACGTGCAAGTACACTCTTCTGTTCTTTCATTAAATCGGTTTAAGTTATTTTGCCAACGCCCAGGTTTTAGATGTTACGCTATCCACTGGAATTGAGGCTCCTAATCACTTAATCAGTCACAGGAAACAAATATGGCCAGGGGGAAGAGAAACATCAAGATGCACTTGGCAGCAACTTCAAAATCAAATAAAAACGAAGGGATCAACCACAAGAATATGTTTCACTTTCATATATACCTTTCTTTACAAGCTTCTGACTTGAAGTATTTGAATCAACAAACCCTTGTCTACTAGCTTCTACTGAAGAGGCATAAAATTGCTTTCGAATTTCTCTCACCCCTATCACCTTGCAGGACGTTTGTAACCATGGAAACATACTCTGAGGAACTACGGGCAACATGACTCAGTATCGTAATGACGTCACTTAGAAGAGTTATAGAGTTATCCGCTGACACCAGTGAGGCTAGGAATGGTTCGGCCTGGAATACAACAAACAACGTCTTCGGTTTATTACTTTCCACAGGATGGTTCTGACTTTGTTATAAGTCTATGGATGAACCCCCAGTGTGCTACCATTTTAATTAACGCCATTGAGCAGGTTTTTCCATGTGGTACTGTTTATTTTGCTTCAGAAGGAGGTTGTAATTTCGTAGTCTGTCGATGAAAATCTACTGTGAAATCATTTAAATAACAGCTAATTGGCAGTATTTTCA
>OZ026596.1:30324021-30326521 GCA_964020085.1 Micromussa lordhowensis | reverse complement strand
ACAAAGGAACAAACCTGAGTGAGACAATGCTCCAACAGTTCTACAATACCATCCAGGACACCGCCATTAACACCCACTAGCATCAATGGTTTCTAAAAAGGAAGTATAGACTTATTTTACATTGGGATAAGGGAAACATTCTACTTTGGTAAGGTCTAGATCTATTGAAGAAGTCTGCATTGAGTGAAGGCTTCCCCTACTGCAGAAGCGCACGGGTTTCTGTAACATTAGTGAGTACTTCCATTGCAGAGTTTCTCAACATAAAATCCCCACGACCCATTTACACAGCTGGATGAAAGATGAAGCATAGTAAGGCTACAAAGTCTTGTCTAAAAACACAACGTAATGACTCTTGTCAGAGCTCAAACAAGGACAGCTCGATCCGGCGATCAGCGCATTAGCAGATTGGCCACCGCATGAATTGTAACCATCCTTATCATTACCAGTCCGAGAATGGTAATGAATCTAAGCTACCCCTTTGTTTCCTAAGAATTTCATACGGATATATGTGCAACGAATCTGTTTTATTCGCGAACCCAAATGCTGGTGCGCCCATGAAACAAGTCGTACGAAACCTGACTTCAAGTAGAGAGAGTCTGCTAACTGTTGTCCAAAGAGTTACACAAGAACAAGACCAAATCCGAAAGGTTTGTAAGAAGACTTGAGGAAATGCGTAAGAGTAGATTCATTGTAGTTTCCATAGTAGTTTTTAGGAAAGCTTTCCATGACTAACCTGTACCAGCCTGGCCAGAGCCGTGGACATGACATCTAAAACCTGTTCAACTTGATCAACAAGTAGTCTGGGATCTGAACTGACAAGTTTAGCGAGCAACATGGCAGAGAGAGCTTGGATCACAAACTCACGTGAGCCGATAAAAATGGAGGCAACATGATCTGAACAATCAGAAATCCTGCAGAAACAAAACAATATTTTTAGATGTTTTAAGCTGAGCCTACCTTAAACACGAATCACATTTCGTACCAATGAGTACGAAAACGGCCAACAATGGAATAATGAGAGTTACACGAAAGCTATGTCAAGGGACGGACCATAATTGGTTTGAGGGGGGAGGGGGTTGGGCAATTTTCTGGGGCATGAAATTTTTTTTCACATATAAAGGTTGTGCATGACTCTTTTTGGTGGGCAATAGCTTGTGCAAGAATTTTTTTTAAAAGTCAAACACAGGGCCTGGATAGTAGAAAGCACTTGCTCGATTTAAACCCCATACCTGAGGAAATTGCCCAACAGCCCCAGCTCCACCCCCCCCACCCCCCTCAAAAAATAATGGTCCGCCCCAACGTCTCAAGGAGAGTGACTCCACAAGAAAGAAAAATACGCATGACGAGGACTCCCAAGCCGGCAAGATCTACCTAGAGTACATTAGAGCTTCAGGAGGAATGAGAGAGAAAGAACTTCAATTATTAACTTTTTTCTCAAACTTTGAAAACCCAATATCTACCTGTACCAATAACTTACTCTGTAGGAATCTCCTCTGCATTTGCTACCATGGCACACAAAACACGCAATACACAGTGCGTGTCCTCGCAATCCGAATCCTTTCCATTACAACTTGTTAAATACTCGGTCAGTGATGCTATCCATTTGGACTGTCGCACAAGATGAAGACTGAAGTCTCTTGATATCACACAGAGTTCAGCGACAACACTCACAGCACACAGGGATGACGTTGTATGGTGCAGAAACTGATGTAATACATCCAAACAGTCTTCCCTCGGTGGCTGAAGGAGCTTTTTTGCTACCAGGCTTGATAAGTTTCGTTTCGGACTTGATTCAACAGCTGATCCATTGGATAACGTCGCCAATGCCCTCACTGTTGTCACAGCAACAATCTGAAGGTGCGTTATTTTTGCTTTCACAGATGTAGAATCTCCAATTGCACCTGTTTTTGGTAAATTTTATACACAAAAAAAATTAAAAAATTAAAAAAAATCCGAAACACACAAAACAACATTCTAAGAGCATTTTGTCAGAGTATGCGGCCACAATACTGCTGCTTTTCATTTACTCTTCCTCAGCGACAAGAAAAGTCCTGCCAACACAAACCAAAATTTACCCGCAGTTTGTTAGAGGGTGGCCAAACAATTGCTACTACTCAGTGCTCATTTATACTCTCTTGGCGAGAACAAAAATTGGTTTCCATGCCCACCAAGTTCCCTCTAATACAGTTGCAAAGTTTGATAAATAGTATGGCTAGCAAGGGACGTTAAAGAACCCACACACTTATCGCAAACTATAGGGCACACTTAGGGCACGTAGTTCCCGGTGTTGTGGTCTGGCCTTGTCTCACGGGTTCACTTCACACTTCACATAGGGTTAACATTATTGCGCCTCTCCCTCTTGGAGAGAATTGCCCAACAAAAATTGCTATGTCTACGTCACCTTTGAGTCTTTGTACAGCACTTGGCTTCACAAGAAGAGCTCCAATGAGGCAATCCACACTCTTTATATCACAAGTAACAAGATTGTCATAAAACTCTT
>OZ026596.1:30301521-30319021 GCA_964020085.1 Micromussa lordhowensis | reverse complement strand
GTGAACGTTTGGCAAACATGTGTTGGTAACTGTCAACCAACCAAAACACGCGCTCTATTCACGTGATTTATTTGAGTGACACTTCACAAAATGGCGGACGCAAGTCAGGATGAAGGTGAGGCCAGTTTTAAATTTATTGAATAGGTTCAAAATTGTCCGGCTGCGAGGGACGTTTCATCTGTAGCCTACAAAGATACTAAAAACAAACAAAAGAAAATGGAGGAGCTAGCGGACAAACTGGGTTTTGTCCAAACCTTTCAATTTCTCCACCGCTTTCTGTTTCTTCTTTTCTCTTCTTCTGTTTCACTGTGCTAGATCTACGCCACTGCGCTAAGTCGGACATGTTGCAAATTACCGTGTGTGTTGTGATTTGACGAGAGTTCCAGGCGCGGATCCAGGATAAATGGAGACTGATTTCCCGAACAACGAGTGCCTTCTAGAGGGGTCCAGGACCGTGTTCTTTTAGGAAATGTTATGGATTTTTTTGTTCCGTAAGTCCCCTTTTTGGAGTTTCTGACTAATTCTGAAATATCTGACCGATTTCCGCAAAACGGTGGAAACTGGTATGGATCCGTGCCTGAGTTTGAGGTGTGAAGGAACGAGTTTGCCGACTTTTTGAAGTTTGTCAGCACGAGTTTAGCAACTTGAGTGTGTCGTGTGAAGCTCGCTAAGTTTTTCCAGTTACCCAAAGGTAAAAGTTAGTCGCCTGTGGCACCCAGGCGCTTCTAGAGCACAGCCCTGTATGTATTACAAAACATACCAGCCAAAACACCCTTTGACTGATATCAGTCCATTCTACCTCCCAGAATAAACCTGAGAATAAAGAATTAAACTTACCAAGTTGTTGTCAGCAAACTTCTCAGAACTCTGAGAATTTGTCTCAAGCGAGATGCACCCTCCAACAGACCATCCAAGACAAGACCTGCTACAGATTCTAGTGCACTCTGTACTTTGCTGATAAATGCTGAATCAGTCATCAGTTTCTCGGTAATTCTAGCATCTTCTGATGAAGGTTCTTTTTGAGTTGCTCCACCTGTGGAATCTTGTTCTGTTACTTCCACAAGATAGTCCCATTCTTCTTCACTGTCCAGTTCCTCCTATAATAACAAAAAAAATGATATGCAATGCTAACACTTCTAGGGCTTAATGTAACAAAGGGAGACTGCTTAGAGAAACTTTGTGTGATTGAAAGCTGCATGTAATTTAACTTCCTGGAGGCATAGCTGGTAGTGTCTCTCGTGCACTGGCATAACAATAGCTGGCAAACCAAACCAAGCTGTGAGAAAAATAAAAAGATCTCATTTCATTTCAGTTTCTCTCCATTCAAGATTCATCTGGGTTTCCTGCTTGTTTTGCTTGTAGCCATCACCTCTGCAATACCAGTGCAGGTACATTGTATCTACCAACTGAGCTATCAAGCCAATTGGGATCTGGTCACGTTGTGAGTTTGTTCTACACCCATAGATAGCGAGGATACAAGGGAATATATGAAGGAACATATATTTGAACTGCAGAGAAAGATATGAAGACACGAGTGAAGAAACTCGCCTGCCCTCCATAGTGTTTCTCTCCCTGCCTTCTACTCTTTTCTTCCCGTCTCTTGACTGCAGCAGCCAAGACTTGTTCAATAACTGATGTCTCTCTCTCGTAGTCATCACTTATCTCATGTCCTGCCCTGTCGGTTGCAACTGGCTTCTCTTCTAGCTGCACCTCCCAGTCATCTATCCAAATATCACAATAAAATAGTCAGCCATGAGATCGTCAATTCAATGGGATGAACATCCATCAGGGTTGAGGAGATTTAGGCATGGACATGACAAAACAAGCGCTCAACTAGGCCGTTTTTAATTTTTTTTGGAATTTTGCAGCAACATTTAATACTAAATTATTGTATTACTGTACATCTCAGACGCCCACCATCAATAGCTTTTTCCTGTACAACTCTTTCCTTCTCTTCAAGCTCCTCTTTAGTGTTTGTGGCCTTTTTTGTTCCAGTATCCTTTGCTGAAGCAGGCTTATTCTTTGCTGTTACATTACTCTGAGCTTTTTTCTTCATCTCTTGCCTTCCTCTTTCCTTGTTCTCCTGTTTCACTTCAGCTCCTTTTTGAGTTTTTAGCTGAGCCCCTTCTTGTTTCTGTTGAAGCTTTTTAATCCATGATGGTCGAACTTCTGCAGTACTACCTTCTTTCTACATTTACAGCATTGGTTGTGCGACAGAAAGTAGAATTAAATGCATAAGTTACATCATGTAGTTATTAATTACATTCACGACTGTATGATGTGATCACTTATCTTATTCCACAACCAATGCGCCATTGTCTTAACACATCACTACCAAATATTAAAAGCCTTCTAAACTGTTTTCTTAAAAGTATGTGTATCTTAATGATCAATATTCACTAGTATGAATAATAAATCATTGTCTTTTTTTTCACATTTTACAAACCTTGTTTTTTCCTTGCTGAATTTTTCCCTTGCCTTTTGCAGTTTTTCCTACAGTGCTTACTACATTTGAAAGCTTTTCAAACATCTCTGGATCACTAATCCTTTCTAATTCAGCTTCTAAAAATATCAGATCAGGGAATCAACTCGCCAACATACTGTCCAAAATGATTATAAACAACCTCTCTACAACGGCCACCCCTGGGACCAGAGGTTACTGGCCATTGTGGAGAGGTCACCATTGCTGGGAGGTTAGAATAAGAGTAAATCTCCCAACTGGGATGAAAATATGTGGCCACTGTAGAGATCTGTAGAGGGGTGGCTGTTGTGAGGAGGTAGCCATTAATAGAGGTTTGACTGTATGTGTACACACAACTGACTGGCAGTAGCTAATTACTGTAATCACAAACTAAATGTTTCTACTCTGAATTATTCTCACTTAATATGTTATCCCAGTGCTTTCAATAAGATTTGTACGTCCTGGGGCAGTATCCAACAGAGAGCAAACAAAAGGGATCGTTAAGAGAGTAATTTTTTTTAAGCTTCCAGTACGTAAACATTAATATAGCCAGTGAAAAGGTTACTTGTTGGAGCATCAAATAAGAGGTTGTTGGAGCATCACTGGATTGATCGATAACTTTATTTATACACGATAAAAATCCCTACAGCACTGGATCCTGGGTCTTACTGAAAGCACTAGCATCCCAGATGAGAACCTAACACAATGGTACCTACACATGAAAGGTTGACTGAAGACAGGAAACTAAAACTGACCATTTATTCCATCTGCTACAAATGGATGCCTTAGTAAGTAAGGCCAGGTGAGTCTTTTGTTAGGGTCTTTGGTTAGGAGACCTTGGAGAAAGCTCTGAAACATACATGGTCAACAGGAATAATTAAAAAAGAAAAGCTGCTTTCCACAAATGAGGTCCCTTAGACATCTCATTTGAGTAGGCGTTTTAATTGCCTCAGGGACTCTGCTTCCCTCAAGTTACAAGGAGGACTGTTCAAAAGAATGGCGCCACTATAGCTAAAGCTATTTTTATAATAGTTTGTGCAAGGCAATAAAGCATTTATTTTATTTAGCTGACAGTATTATTCCCCTACCTATCCTACAGGTATATCTACAATGTGTTTCACCACACCTTCATAGCTCCACCTGCTTGCTCTCTCATACACCTAACCCCACCCTCAAAACTCTGCATAGCCCCACGCCTATCTAACTACACTTAATGCTACCCTCATGACTCCACCTTCACCATCCCAACTGTACATGGTATGACTGGGTCATGGTCTAGACACAGGTAGGAGCTTTCCAAAAGTCTGCCAAATCTACAGAAGGTAGCAGATAAGAGGAAGGGAGAGGAAAAAAGAGGACAGGATATGCAGTCCAGTATGGGGGAGGAGGGATCAAACTGATATTAATTTTATTAACAACTGACACTAAAATCATTCCTGTAGGTAAAAAGTACAAACAATAAATGCGTTTACTGTTAACTTAACTACCTTTATTTTATTAATAAATAATTTTATAAATTAAAGCAAACTAAAGCAGAAGTATATTTATTTAACCAAATCATCTATCATTACTGTAGATACTGATTCTGAATAATACAAATCGGTTATGTCTAGGGGTCCAGCTAGTACCTACCTGAAAATCAGGGCTCATGTTCTCAGGCCACTTGACAGTATCCTTTAGTTATAATGACACAATAACAATCATTGATTAAGCATCAGTCTAACTATCAACCTGACATTATAAAGCATGATTATGAGACCGATAACTAGATGAAAATGAGATATTTGTGGATCAATATTACCTTTGCTTCAACTTGGCATTTTTCTTTATTTCATATACATGTCTGTGTATACACCAGGCCTGGGTTGTTTGAAAGGTGGATAACGCTATCCACCGGATAAATCACTACCCACCGGGTAGTGTGGTTTGTTTAGCCAACACTTATCCATTGGAGAGCAATTTATCTAGTTTATAGCGTTATCCAGCCTTTGAACAATTGGGGTCAGAACAAAGGAAAATACCAAATTGTACTGAAAGGCAAAATTGAACCACAACATGTTCAGTCAATAATTTCTAAACAGACGACTTGTCTGATTGAGTTTGCTAATTGTCATGGAAGTGGTGTTGGTCGTGGTGATGGTGATGGCAGTGATTGTTAAAGTAACAGTGGCAGAGTTTAAGATGGCAGCAGAATCATAGAATAATCACAATGATGTTGGTAATGGTAAGGATACTGATGTACATATTAGCGGAGCTCAGAAGGGCTGCCAAGCAAAGCACCATACCTATAAGAACAGAACCACATGCATGCATAGAAATAGAAAACCATGCAACCTGTTTTTCAAGATTGCTAGTGGCATGAAATGTGGGTGCGTGCGCCCTACAACAACAACAATGATGATGCAACCTTGGTTGCAGGCATGCAGTTTTGGTTTACAACGTACATCTTTGATATTGGACATCCATGTTATGGTCAATTGACACCTGTCAACAAGGTATCTGCTGACCAGTATCACATGACCATATCACAGGTTTAGACCTCATCAAAGTCACATGTTTTTTTGAAGTTGATTGCTGACAAGATACTGGTTTTCGATTGGATCATAGGTTCAAGCCAGGTTAATTTATTGTAATCAGGAGCTCAGCTTTTAGGCTTGGTTAAATCTATGTATTATTTAAGAAATAGAAAACGTGTGCCGTGTTTCTATCGAGTTTTAGTATAAATCTACTAGCGTTCTATCACTCGTGAAAGTTTGGGAGAACTCAAAAAAGCTGTGGAAACACTCGCCTGCGGCTTGTTTTCCCACAGGATTTCTTGTTCTCCCAAACTTTCACTCGTGTTTCTATAACTCGATAGAAACACGATACATGTTTTCTATTTCTTAAATACAGGGCTTGTATGATGCATACCCGACAGATCAGGTTCACCAGCTGAAAGATGCTGTTGGTATAGAAGGGTGGTGTTCCAACAAACAGTTCATACAAAATACATCCTAAAGACCTACAAAGAGGCAAGATAAAATAAAATAACAGTCACTGTTAAGTAATTACAAATTGGAAGTGGAAATTAGTTGCAGTTACTAACAGTGAGCATTGATGTTGTGGTTTAATCATTAATTAAAAGTTACTAGCTAAATGTCAAATGTTTTCAAATTAGTAAAAATTAAAGTAGCACTATGCATATAATAACATGTTTACTTTCTATGACTAATAATATTACAAAGTAATAAAAAGCCATTTAATATATACAAAGCCACCAGGTCTATATTTTAATAATTATTATATAAACCATTCAATAAAGTTCACAATAATGACCATTAGACATGGTCATCTCTTAAACTGAACAGAGAGTTTAAAAACTACAGACCAGAGATCAGAGTTGTGATCATATGGTTTCTCCTGCACCAATTCAGGAGACATGTATAGCGGGGTTCCCTAAAAGGAATGCAAAACAGAGGATTTTACAGGCCTACCACTTCAGCTGCTTAGCTTTGTAATGCTTTTAAAGCATAATACAAGGGGCAAACAGCAAATGTATGCCATTTACAGTAATTATGATTAAACAGGGTGATGTCACCCTACATCAGCAAGTTAGTAGCTGATGATTCCAGTAAAATTTGCTAGATGACTGTACATGAAGCATACAGATCAATCATTAGGGAGCTTAAGCAATGACAAAGTCAACGACAAGGATGACGCCTAGTAAAAAATGAATTTATATTTTACCAGCAAAATTCGCAACTGTCTAGATCTTTTCAGTACGCCAATGGCTCTAAAAGTGCGCTCAGGTTAAAATATTCAATGGCAGCGTTCAATTCCAAATGGAAATACCAAAAATTAGCCATTGTCATTAGCGATCCTCAGAAATAAAAATCCAATTTTTGAAAGGGTTTATTTGCTTCCCATTGATCAAAAACTGGTTTTCTCTCTCATCAAATGGATTTGGAGATAATAAAATAGAAACTGAGCTAAGATAATTATTTATTCGTACCTTTATTGATGTCAATACAAGGGTGTTGATACTCATGGCTCTTGCAAATCTAACAAGGTTGAAATAATAATCATTAAATAAAGACAGTGTAAAATGCGTTGCTTATGAATTTAAGAATATTGTTAATTGTTCTAGGTTGTTTTCATAAATAAATCTAGTTTAATAAATTTATGAGGCAGCATGGAAACAAATAGACCCAATTGTTAAATTCACATACAAATATTAAATCTTGCAACTTTGAAATTGAATGACATAATTTCTCTGGACTACACCCTTAGTAGCCTGCAACGCAGATGGAAAATCCCTAGTAAACCGGCGGTTGTTAGCATCTGCAACGCAAGCTACCTTAGCTACCATACCCAAAATCACACAGCTTGACCACCCCTCCCTTTCCAAGGAGAATGTTTTGTGGTTTCATGTCTCTGTGAAGAATCCTGTGAGAGTGCAGATAGTACAAGGCCTTGACAAGTTGGCAGGCAATCATTCTGACCTGAAAATTCCAAATATCAGAAAGTCACATGTCAAAAATGGTCAGAAGAAAATGGTAATTAAATGTAACTAAGTACATGTCTATAAAACAATGTCGTGAGAGTCCAAGGTTTGAGTGTTAGCTAGGGTCACTGTGTAGGTTTCTTGGGCAAGATCTTTGACTTTTATGGTACCTCCGTTCACTCAAGGCTAAAATGTGCTCCTCAGTGATCAGCAAATTGTTAGTTACAGCTTTAGAGACAAATAGAGGGATAACCACACAATAAAATGAGGTACTATACCCTGGGTCTAAGAGGGTGTTTTCTTTGTGAGGCCATGAGCCGCGAGCGGCATGCCACAATGGTGAAGCAATGCATCGCACTCACCACTCGTCTCAGGAAAGAAAAATAAAACCCTGGCAACATGGTACCTAGTGATACTGTGGAAACTGAATTGTGTCGGCCTGATAGTCCACCTGTAGGACACTTATAGACTGACCTAGAACAGATATACACGATTGTACAAACCTAAGTATTTATTTTAAAAACACAACTCTGTTACCTGCTGTTCTGGAAGAGAACCATCATCTTCTAATACCTGGAATAATTCTCCTTCAGCATACTCTGTTACAACACATACCTGATTCAAAAGAAATAGGAAAAATGAGTAGAAATAATTACAAATGGTAAAAAAATTATTGTGGGTATAAGTTGTGTTGGATTCTCAGGCAAGACACTTTACTCTCACAGTACCTCTCTTCACCCAGGTGCATGAATGGGTACCAGTAAATTTAGCACTGGAAGTAACCCTGTGATCAACTCGCATCCCACCAAGGGAGAGCACAAATACTCCTAGTCAACTCATGCTACATGGAAACTGGTAAATGCTGGCCTGATTGATCACTTGGCTTGCGTGCAGACGCTACCTTTTTACTAGTACGTACTGAGGACCTCAAATACAGCATACCTCTTTCGGTGTTTCAAAGGAGTCAAGTAATTTAATGATGTTTTCATGCTCAAGGTTTCTCATGATGTCAATCTCTCTCTGTAAATTCTTCAGCTCTTTTTCAGATCTGCCAACTTTAGGAATGAATTTTAATGCCACAACCTAAAAATTGCGATTCAAATTAAAAAAATTAAAATCTTTGTTACCTCCATATTTTATGGTTACCCTGTAAGTGGGTCACTGTGTAAAATATGTAGACCCCAAAAGTATTCAGTGTACTTCTGTGTGGTCTTTGGAATATACATGTACAAGGTGTGATTAAGGCAGCGCATGGGGTAAGCTGGCCTGTGAGATCTGCTGATAGATAGACCTTGACCACTTATGGAACATTATGTATTTTTTGCAATTTGACTTAGGGGAGTCAAATTTAATGCAGAATACTACAACTACTGTGGAACTAGCTTTAAGGAAAATGCCATTTGGTATATGGAATACTTGCTGGAAGTGAAATTACATACTAGAGTATAAGTTGATAGCATTTTTATGGATCAATCCAGAGGTATCCAATCAATGAAATCGATAATCGATGACAATCAATATCAATCAATATGAATTGACATCAAATTGATATTGATAATCGATGACGAATCGATAGCAAAGATTCGTGTGGTTATCGATTGACATCGATTTTCAATAACAATCAATTTAACAAATAGATTCCATGGTCACAGATGACGTCAAAATGTGGTAAGAACAAAAACGAGGCACACAAGGCGATAGCCGAGTGTGTCACTGATGTTCTTACCACATTATGACGTCTTCTGTGATATTTTACTGAACAGACGCACAGCAACATGGAATCTATTTGTTTTATATAATAACGAAACAAATTACTACAGAAAAACCTATCAGTTTTATTTCAAAATCTTTCAGCGAAAGCCGGCCTTTGCCCACTTTGGCAAACATGAAAAAAGCCATTTGACGCAATCTGTTGTCTATATAAAATGGAGCAATCTCATTGGTTGCTATGCGGAGCAAAGAATTGTGATTAGTCCAGGAAAATCATGGCACTGTCAAACTTGACTCAAGCATCACTTCTCATAGAATGAAAACTTACAGCGAAAGAAAAATTAAACTGCGAAAATCTACAAATCTTAAAGAAAATGCTGGATAAGTCAAGTCAGTTTTTGTCATCAGAGCAGCCCAGTGAGCCAAAGAGCTTGGATGAACATTGCCTTGAATATTGTAGGAGCTCGGAAAACTTGCGATTGCAGAGAGGTGGCCAGTCGATTCAAGGTTTGAACGATACGATACGATACAACATAATTTAACCATGCTAGCCACACACAACAAAAGCTGGTTTCCAGGTGAGGCGTAGGTAAACACGTTAGAATAAGTTATGTATGTATGGAGGATTAATTAAAAATACATGTAAATATATTTATATACATATTACATGGCATAAGTGCGAAAAGGAGCATCAGTGATGGTGGAAATTTGTGTCCTCTGAGGTCGGTGATTCTCAAATCAGTTTGAAATAGTGTCGGAGACACCTTTTAGCTGCAATCAGTGGCGGATCTAGGGGAGGGCCCCGGGGGGGCCCGTCCCCCCTCCCCTTATTCTGGGTAAAAAAAGAAGAAATGACTGAAGGGAAAATGGCCGCCATGGCAAGTAAATCAAGACCCCCCCCCCCTCCCTTAGCTCAAGGTCTGGATCCGCCACTGGCGATACAGTTGTCCGTAAGCTGTACAGTGAGCTGTACTTTGCTCGCTGCTGTGCCCTGAAATGGACTGGAACATTTGCATCGGAAAGCAAGGTTATGTGTTTATTTTGATGTTTGATGTTGTACAGGCCGCCGACGGAGCATTGTTATGACAACCTGTCTTGAACTGTGCGCTCCCATCCCCTGGTCAGGGTTAATTTGTTAGCCCGACATTCCGCTCGGGCTTTGATCGTGTCCATGGTTCACGCCGACAGCATGATTACTCTGTCCTGATGGCTAGCTTTCTTCGATAAAGAGCTTTGTAGCGTGCGCCGTACAGATGAATTTGGCTTGGAATTTAACTGAAAGGGAGCGTTTAACCCTGTACTATAATTCTGGGGAGGAATTGGGGCGGCTGGCATTCTTCTATTGATTTTTTTTTGCTTCGAGCGGGAGTCAGTCCAGAATCGAGTGTGTAGCCTTTACTCTTTCTTAGGAGAGGAAACACGAAAAGCGATTAACTCGCTTAAAAGGCTACGGATTGTGCTGAAAAGCAAGATGACAATAGAAAGGACAACAAGGCATTGAGGTACGTCATTTTTATTGCAAAAATATCAAAATTTCGGCTAAAATTTATGTTAGCGTTTTTTCCCATACAAACCTTTGTAAATTCAAACCGTTGTAACATAACCCCTTCAAATGCTAAAGGCCAGAGTCACGTTTCGCGTAATGAAACTCGGTCGTTATGTAACAGTAGACGACGGCGGTAACTATGTCACGGAACGTTCGCATAACGATAAAAAAAATAATAATAACTCCTCACAACGAGAGCTTGGGCCGCCTGTGATTGGTATCGATTGGTTGCAGATTGCAAATATCACATCTTTGTACGCAGTAATTGTAAACACATTTTATTTTAATGCTTTGAACGTTGACAGGAGAACAGTATTCTCTTCTTTCTCTTCAATTCCCAATTTTTTCGATCATCGATTTCCATCGATTGGATACTCCGGGATCAATGCAGCCCTGTAGCTACAGAGGTAGCAAGAACCTGTAAGAACACAAACGCACTTGGCAGGTGGACGCCTTTCACTGAATTGGCAAAATCAAATTGGTATCGCCATCTTATGCATGAGGTATTTAGCACTGGAATTCATGTACCTGATCTTAAGCTGTTAAGTCTACGATCAAACCACCTTTTTGCTGTCAAACTTTGAAACCTCCAACAGAAGTAAGCTTACGTACCTGCCCACTGTATTTCTTTCTTCCTTTGTACACTTTTCCAAACGAACCCTCTCCGATTAGCTCTAAAATGTGATAACGTTCCATTTTCAAAACTAGAACCTCAATCTATTTCCCTGAGCTTTTTCCTGGTGTTAACACTGGATTCGCAGTCAAACATTGCCGCCATTTTGAATGAAAAACACTGAGGAACTGGAAACGAGTTTGTCTGTGAAAGCAGGGGTAAGGGAGGAGAGGGTAGGTGAATTGTATTCTTGATTACAACTGCTAGTTTTCTTTACAACTCAGGCCATAATCCCCTTAAAAGTATCAAGCTGTAAATACCACAGCTAGATATCTAACAAGATGGAACAAAATGAAGAAAGTGTTAGACCATCTACCATATATCAACAGCAAACACAGCAGTTGAAAAACCATCTCATCCCTCCACTGTTCAGAGTTTTGCATTCTTTTTGACCAATCAGAAAATGTAAAGTTACCAGGAGGCTGTGTGATAAGCAAATCACTTCACTCAAAAAGTGTACTTTGGAAAGCCTTTCTTTCCTTCAAAATCTACTGCTAAAAGCCAAACACTGATGTCTCAAGAGGGTGGCTGGTTGGGGACCAGGGTGAACTCCCATTTAAAAAGGACAGGGGTATTTGTCGAAAAGAACCCCTAAGAGGTACCAAGATCTTGTTTTATGGGCATGGCTGGAATTTTTTTGTCCTTAAAAGATATCAATTCTCACACAACACATTACCTTCTCGTCATATTTTACCCTAACATGTACCGCAAAAGGTCCCACTGTGAACCTTTTTATAGTCACGAGCATGGGACAAAGAAAAATATCCGAGTCCTCAACAATGTCAGCTGGACATTCTAACCACTGAGGTTCTGAAACTCAAGGTGAGCTACATGTAGGCCATTTACCAGGTTCAAAGGCAACACCCATCCCGCATACTGCTATGATAGGCAATGTCAAAAGTGATATGTGTGTGTGAAATAATGAAAGATGGTATTTTTCAGCTCAGTGAAAAATGATAAAGGCAAAATTTTGTTTCACTTCGACAGCAAAGATGGAGCTGCGGGCTGATTTGTACAAAACTTCATGACATGTTGCAACACTATACTCAGAAACATCACTGTCAACAGTTTTATTTCTTAAATTAAGCTTCACAAGTTACACAGTACAATTATATCTAAAATGCATAACAATATTAGTGTAAAAGGCAAATACACAAACATTTTTGACCTTTTCAACAAATACTATTACTTTAGCTGAAAAGTAACTTAATCACAACATTTTCAGAACATCCTTTTCTACAACATAACATGTCTCTGAAGAACTGATAAAAGAATAATAAATGTACACAGTAAACTTATCAAGGAGTAAAAATCATTTTTTTAAGGACATGGGAGGAGTTTGGATGACGAATATTATTTATCACTTACAGCTGCATAAAAATTGATACAAATCATAATGTTGAAATGTTTCAAAACTACATGTATAGTCTACAGAAGAAAAACATTAGTTAACTTAATTTAAAAACAACTCGGGAACATGAATGCAACAAGTTCAAAGCTGCTCATCTGCAAGCAATAACGTTTCTTCACTATGACGTAGAATTCCTCAGCTCTGGGAAAACCTGCAATTTAACAAGACAGATCTTGTGACACGGTCTGAAGGCAAAACGATAAACACATGTATGTAGTCCATACTTCTATAGCATGCACGATACATTACAAAAAGTCCAAGAGTCATAATTTGATAGAAACACTAAAAGTAGATAACTACATGTACTTGCCAAATTTAAGTAAAAGGATTCTATTTACAAGTTCCGCAAAAGCCAGTTTTAGAAAATTGCTTTCTAAAATAGGATTGTTAGTTGATACTCCTTGCAGTCTATAGATGTAACTAATGATCGCTTGTAGAAAATGAGGGCAAGCAATCTTCTTGTTAATCAATACATGTATCACAATTCATAAAATTTCATCTTAACAGAGCACTTACTACATTACTTTGTAACTGTTAAGTATTTATTCCCACCATCCTATCTCAAAGAATGAAAAATTATTTCAAAAATTCAAGGAAGACATGTAGTTGTGTTTCAATACCTTGTTAGTGACAAGGCTCTTAGAAACGCCGTGGGCTGCGAGATCGGCTTCGCCCCCCTCTTGACTGCCACCTTAAAAACAAACACATTAGATAAGAGAAAATGTTGACAGTCCACAATATATTTTGCAAATTCTCTTGCATCATACATTTAATTATCAGTGCACCACATGTTGTGAAAAGAGAGAAGTTTGTCTACTCTTTTGTAGCAAATATTGTTACACTGTAATACACATAATCAAACTGGCCAAACAACAAAAAATGTTAAAACTAAATAGTCTTGGTGTTTCAATTTTGGTAGCCACAACCATCCAGCTCTGTTCAAAGATGCAGAGACTCTGGAGACTACCCAAATTTTTCTAACATGAATACACATTCTAACAAGTTACTAGTCAGAGGATATTTACCTGTCCTGCTCAGGAGATCGCCCCCTCCTGCGTGGTGGTGACCTTAAGTGGAGAATGAAAAAAGATCAAGTATTATTTATGTACAACACAAGTTTGCAACAAAATGCAGTCTTCCCAACAAATAATTTACATTACTGATAAATTTGGTACTCAATATATAGAAGCCTGTGATGTTATAACTAGTACAATGTCTAGCTTTTGCACAAAATTTCTCGATGTCTCGCATCCCATTCTTATATCTTGCAAGTATTCATTGTCACGGAATATCCAGCCATTAAATCAATCTTAATGTATTAATTCTTAACTAATTCACACAGGGAACAAATTCCTTTGTTGGAAAATCATTGTTAAAGCACTTAATGTGAAGATTCAATCACTGAAAGTAGACTTCTACATGTAAATAAACATAGTACAACGTTTGTTATTAAAAATAGAAAAAATATAAACATCCGAGAACTTCGAAAGGTCCTTTGAAACTTTACAGTTAAACCTTGCTAAGAATTATTATAAGCAATTAAACTATGTTAACCACTACCTGTAGATGCTAAAGCAGGAGAGGAAAACTGGGTTTCCTTGTTAAAGAAAGTTGATGTGTTGGATCACATGCTGAAGTGGAAAACTAAAGATGGCTGGGGAATGATGACAATCGAGGAGAGGTGTGCATGTTGTTCTCTAACAATGCACATCGATGGCTGCACTTGGGCAACATTTGAGTGACGCAGAGCGACTTTCGAGGTCCATACATATCAGTATCCGAGAGTGCAAAATCGGGGTGTGGTGTTGATTTTATAAATGAAGGGAGGTTGAGTTGGTTGAAAAGGTTGTTGGCAGGTAGACGAATTTTGGAGGTTGATTGATTGGGCCTGGTCGTGTGTTGATGTTTTGCTGAACATCTTGAACTACTGGTAATTTTGATGGAGTTGAAAGGAGAGCTTAAACCTCAACACCTTGCTTAGCTTGCAACCATAAAAATGTGGCAAAGATGCGAGGACGTAGTATGGATGAACCTAAAGAATAACCCAAACAATTACTTTGGTGTCAAAATTAACAACTAGGCGACAGGGTAAACACTGTCTCTAGCAGTTCCAAACAGAAATAATAAAATAGAAATATAATATAGCTGTGAATGCACTACACAATATTGTCAGCATTGGCAAATCACACAATGCAGTTTAAGTTCTAAATCTAGACTAAAACTGCAGCTTCCTCCCTGACCTTGAATGCAACCACATGATCAAATAACAGCTAATATCTTAAGCTAGTGCAGGACAAGTTAACCAAAAGTCAAAAATGGTCACTGTAATATTTAACTCAACAATTCCTAGGAGACGTGAAGAGAATATTGAGAAGAAAAATATTCCATGGTAAAACTTAACATTTCAAATTCTTAGAGCTACGTGTATCATTAAAAGCAGTCTAACCAATAAGTAATGAAGTCAATATTTCAACCTGGAATGAATGAAATTCTGAGCCCCTCTGATTTAAAAAAAAATATATGAAGAATGTGGGCAAAAGAAGACTTGAATGGCAGAAAACCCACCTGTAAGGCGATCTTGATCTGTCATCATAGCGATCATATCTGTCGTCACGTCGCCCACCGCCACGGTCACCGCGGAAACCTCCTCCGCCACCACCACCTCCTCGGCCACGACCTCCACGGTGTCGGGACATTTCCACTCTAACTTCCATTCCACAGATGGTTTTCCCGTCTAGGGCCTTGATGGCATCTTCTGCATCACGCAGATCTTCAAATTCCACAAAAGCAAAACCAGGAGGATTACGGGCCACCCAAACGTCATGAAGTTTTCCAAACTTCTCAAACTCTTTCTCTATCTCGTCTTTCCTTCCTTGTTGCCCAAGCCCACCGACATACACTTTGTGGTACGCACCTCTAGACATCTGAAAATAATTGCCATTACATGTATAGAGAATTTTATCACCACTTTATCATGCCAAGAATTTTTTCTGCCTGTAACTTAAATAAATCTTGAAAAGAGGTGAAGATCTCAATCTTTGTAAATCACTTGTATTTTTACAGTCAGTTAGATTTGCCTCACAATAAGAAAACTTATTATTTTTGTAACTTATTGCTAAGTTATCAACAATCACGCTTTTTTGCTTCGATATTCTTTCTGGCTAAGTTGGCAAGATTAAGAAACTGGAGTCGACAGAAAATAAGGTTATAACGCAAATCTAACAGTCTACATGTAAATTCAGCCCGTGTTAGTGCAAATATGTACTGTCCATTGCTAATAGAATCGTACCGAATGCTCTAAAAGGTTCACCTCACAAGTATACTTGCATTTGTTAGTCTCTGTTCGCAACGCAATGACATCTTCAACGCGCACGTGGCCAAAAACACGGCGTACATGAAAAAGTGGCCAATTTACGCAAAAACAAAGCAAAGCAAGGATATCAAGCTTCTTGACAAGTTGCAATGTGAACTAAACGTAA
Organism: Micromussa lordhowensis; assembly: GCA_964020085.1. Taxonomy (NCBI): domain Eukaryota; kingdom Metazoa; phylum Cnidaria; class Anthozoa; order Scleractinia; family Lobophylliidae; genus Micromussa; species Micromussa lordhowensis. The sequence goes on along the minus strand of OZ026596.1, from coordinate 30,303,258 downwards.
ATTTGTTCGATAAGCTAATTGCGTGATCGCTTCAAATTCTGATCCGCCATGTTGAAATCTGGAGTGCTGAAAACTCGTTGCCTAGCCAATTTGAATTATAGATTTCGACGCTTGTGTCGCTTAAAATGTTACTACTAACAAAGAGGAACAAACTGGTAAGTCTACTTTACCTCAACACACAGCGTTCACTCTCTAAAAAGCTTCGATACACCTTCAAAGGCACAGCGACAAAATGAACTTCGAAGCGAAAACGCGTCTTCTTGACATGTGCTATTCCCAGGCGTGCGCGGCTTATAAAACACCCATGCGAGGCAAAATAAGGGGCTACTGGGGGGGGGGAGGGGGTACCGCGGCCGACCAGGGCTCCCAGGAGGAATATTGCGATGCAACGTTTCAAAAGATAGAATACCATAATTAGTTTAGAAAGGTCGCCGCCACCTTTCTAAAATTTTCGACTTTATGATGCACCGCTCACAAGAGAGCGGCGCTTCTTCGCGATCGCCGAAGGGCAGGTGTTTATCAAAAACGCACTGAAGAAAGCATTGTAGGTTATTCCTTTTTTTTCAATCAAAAAATGTCGGCAATGGCAACAACAACCCCCGAAGCTCTGTTTTAATGTCAAGGTCTCCATGATTCTCTAAGTTTTTTTATATGATCCGATCTGTTGTTTTCTGCTCTGGAGTTTCGGTAGCTTCTGTCCACCTTGACCAATCCTAAGGTTCGTGCGGTTCTATAAGACTAAGCGATTTTTTAAGTTTTCAAAATGTAGTGCTGATTCTTTCGATTGCAACCAAAAATATCGGTGTTCCGAGCTCGTGTTCCGGAAATTTGAGCTTGAAAACTAGCATCTTGACGAATCTTCACCAAAAAAAATCTCGGAAAGCATTGACTAAATAAATAAGGTCGTAATTCTAATGGAATGGTGAGCCTGAAGTATTTACGACGGCATCTAGAACACTTGTAACTAAGGTTGCGGTAAATTTTGGTAAATTTCGATGGGGTATTGCGGTTTTTAATATTTTTCTACGCGGTGTGTTCCGGTTTTTAATGTTTTCTTTTTCTACGCGGTTTTACGGTTTTCGGATTCCCCTTACGCCCCCCTCTTCGTTACTCCCCATGAATTTCCCGATCTGATTTGGGGTGCCGGAGGCAAGGCGATAAAGGCGTCTAAAAGACTTTTGTTTGTTCCTTCTTTTTTGGCGTCTAAAAGTTACTTTTTGATCGTCGCGATGCAACGTTTTAAAAAATAGAATACCGACCACATTCAGTTCAAAAAGGTCCCCGATACTTTCTAAAATTTCCGACTCTTTGATGTCCCGCTTACAAGTGGGCGCGGCTTTAAGGGGTCGACGTTGATCAGAAACTCTTGGCCGAAAAATAAATTGAGTAAAACATTCCAGGGGATTCCTATCATTAAACCTTATACGACAGCAACAACAACCATAGAAGTTCAGTTTAAAATGTGAAGGTCTCCATGATTTTTCCAATCAAGGTCGAGAATCTGTATATCGGGTTTAAGGCATGGCGTCTTCGCATAATCCCAGCTCTGGTTCGATGTTTTGTTTAGGGTTTTGACGTTTCTTGAACATTTTAAGGGTGGCATTTATGTACTGTTTAAAACACGAGCAGCAGTGTTTTATCGGGTTTAAAAACACGAGGCGTAGCCGAGTGTTTTAAACCCGATAAAACACGTGCTGCGAGTGTTTTGAACAGCTTCAAAAATAGCTTCAAAAATGG
>OZ026596.1:30251521-30296521 GCA_964020085.1 Micromussa lordhowensis | reverse complement strand
TCGCGCTGCGGATTGAATCCACAAGTCTACGATTCTATTAAAATAGCTAAATTTAAAAACATCTGTCCGGAAAAACTCTTTCTTTAGGGTTAAGTTATCCCTGCCCCTCAGAGAATCATCGGAGAATCATCATCGAGGTAACATGGACGCTGACTGATGCATGCAGGGTTTGAGCAACCTTGGATTATTAATAGTGAAGTTATGACCACAAATCTTTTGTTAGTAAGATTTAGTTTTAGTGGGTTTTGTCATTTATTAGTTAGTAACAGATGAAGAGCAATTTTTTGTATGGATATTCTGTTAATAAACCATTACTATTATTATTATTATTATTATTATTATTATTATTATTATTATTATTATTATAATTAAACATATCGCAACAGAAGTTTTTTTCTCTTTACAGAACGAGCCCGCGGGCGATAGCTAGTGACTGAGATTTCAGAAGATCGCACATGATACGGACATTGCTTCAGGTAACATCTAGTTCTAATGTCAGTCCTCTACTTTCTTGCTACCAGCTTATGAATCTAGGACTTGGGGAGAATTTAAGAAACCGCGGGAAGTTCTTGGACGAAGGATTGATGTACATTGAATGTCTTTGTACATGCGTTGAGACTTTTTGGTACATTTCATGGCCCTTCTTTACAAAGCGACGTGAAATTTCATAATTTTTCAATGTAGAGGGTGAATCAATGTGAATGCTATATTTAGTACCCTAGGGGCAAGCTAAATTGATCTAGAAATTTCATTAGGTCAGAGCAATACATAACAAGTACACATTGTTCATAGCTATAGCCGTCTTTGTAACTCCAATGCAAAGTTTGAAGTTGATCGACAGTTTTAATTGGTCAATAATCCAGTGAAATTGTCCTGGACGGAACAAAGTGTACCTTTAATTGCCCGTTTGAAGTCAGAATCGAGGCTGAAGATCTGTTCCAAACCTCACCTCGAAGTCATTTCGGGATAAGTGTCAAAAACGTCTGGGAATCATTGTGTTCAGACCATTGCGGCGAACATCCTTTGAGTAAGAGATCAATTTGGGATGGAAGGGAGCATTTCCCCTATTTCAAGGGTCGTTTCTCCTTGACTTTTGGGCTTACCCGAGTTTATCTTCTTGCAGTTTGGTGTTGCTGTGCCGAGGCGCCAGATCAGATGATTTGCACCGGTAACATTTCTTACTCCATTAGCGACTGACATAAACTGGTGAGTTCATATTCTTCTCTGATGGCACGAGTTTTAACTACAACAATATTTAATGTTCGAATGATGGCATTCTGAAGTTTTACATTTTTCCGGCGCGTGACTCCAATTTATTTATCTCCGCTAGCAGAGAAAACTTCTTAAAAATAACTTGAATGTCGCTTTTCACAATTTTGATCACAATTCGGTGAGATGATTTCGTCACGATTTTTCTTGTTAATATGTTTAAAGATGTAGCAGGATAACTTCAGCTGCAGTCATTTAGACAAATTACTCTGTCCGCTAACAGAGAAAACTTCTTAAAAATAGCTTGAATGTCGCTTTTCACAATTTTGATCACAGTTCGGTGAGGTGATTTTGTCACGATTTTTGCTGGTTAATATGTTCAAAGATGTACCAGGATAACTTCAGCTGCAGTCATTTAGATCTTCAATTTTGTAAGCAGTAAGCAGTATCCTTTCGACAAGGGCAAGTTTTAATCTTTTTTGGATTTGCTGTTAGTTACCGTGGAAACCTACCAACAAAACTGCCACCAAATATTACCAAATAGCGATTAGCAAGGAAAAAGAACGGATATTTGCAAGGATCAAAGGAATATACATTTTGCAAAAAACGAGTTCAACATACGAAGATTGTCCAGACGGAGCTTTGGATTGTATTTGTGCCGTTTTGGAAATAAATCTCGTATATTTGGAAAATTTAAACATAACCTTAATAATTCAATCCTTGAAAAAATAGTTTTGTCTGCATAGGGACGGGAATGACGCGAAATGTTTAGTCATCAAACAACAATTCAATACTCGAACTGAAAAATAATGGGTAGGGAGAGGGGGTGGAAAATCCATTGGTTTTGCACTGCTTTGAGAGTGTGTTGTTCAATGTTTGACAATTTATGGTCGTTCTTGCTAATTTGGAATCTCGGACAAAAGGAATCGAAGCCTGATAGCTTGGTTCATTCAAAAATGTTGACCCTAACCTCTGGCGAAACGACTGACCTTGAATGACCTTTCATCATTGACAATAGCCGCCATGTTGGGTTTTCATTTGCAATTCAAATTTGCCAACCACGTAATGCCTTCTTGAATTAAACGACAGATTTTGAGAAGGCTTCTAGTGCTTTGATAATTTTCAGAACTGAATACCTAGTGCTTGCATGACGGATAATATTACGGAATTTGAGAGTGTTCAACGACTTTCATTGCCGTCATTTCTTTTCAAATTAAGTTCCAGTCTTTCTCTGTAGTCTTTAAATTTAATTGCACTCTCTATCCAACCGTCACTTCTAAGGATGTGTTGAAGCATACGAAACGTCTAGTCGTTAATCAAAGTTTTTTTACAACATGCGTTGCTTTGTCCTTTTTATAACCGCAGTCGTCTTCGATCCCACGCCTTCTCTCCTTTGCCTCAACGACAAGGGAGGCAAAGCAGAGAGAGCCTGGGATCGAGGTTGATTCGCAGTGTATATAAATTGTGAACATATTATTTCAGATCAAAACAATTGGTGATTTTCGTCGTCACAACAATTCAAAATTTTACCAACATTTACTATCCGTGTTGTGAAAACATTAAGCTTTTTTCGTGGCTAAGATTTAATTCTAAACCATGGCAAAGTATTTATTTTTAGAACGCCTAAAGACCAAAGTATTTTTGTACCCTATAATTGTATTGTAACCTGAAACCGGTTTATTAAATCTGCCACCTACTGGGGAATGCCAGGGCTTGATTGAGAAAAGATAACTACCACAAGGACTAATCAAAAGGAACAAGAGAAAATGAGAAAGGAATCATTTTTACATTTTATTAAAGAAGACAAATAGCTTGCTGTGATATAGCATAGAGATTTTTTAAAGGTTAAAAACACATCAAATGGTGTCCAGTTAAATCTGATACAGAAAATCCAGCATACGTTTCAATGCATAACTTCAACAAAATGCAATGGATGAAAAAGTTCTATGTTCATCCCACAGAACTTACTCAGAACAACAAATCCTGAAAATTTCAGCTCAATTGGACAAAATCTTCTCAAAATATATTTTCTCAAAGGCGAATATAACTCGTTTTGAGGAAGCGAGCTTTAAACTTACAGTAACAGAAACTGTCAAAATAAAACTTCAATACCTTAAGATTCCAATTTCGAGAAAAAACAGAACTTCGATTTTTTTTTCAGAAGTCCCGTCTTAAACATCAGAAAGAAGCAGAGCATGTCAAGGTTACACTGTTATCTAAGTTAGTTCATCGCTTGCATTATAACAACAGAATCAATATGGCGGCTATATTGCCAGTGGATATTTAATTTCTTGATCAATAAAGATTTCTTAAAGCATGACGTTTCGGCGTCATCGTGACACCATTCTCAAGGCAGAGTGAATGAATAATGGGATATCGATGATTTGATTTCTACAAATGAACATAATAACAAAGGGTCACAAGTTCTTCAAGTGAATACCTTTGCGCGAATCGAATCCATTTGCACGTTTAGGGATGGTTTAAGTTTTCTTATAAAAAGCATCTCCTTAATTAGGCAATCAAATTTGTTAGTACATTTGGTAAGCACGTGAAATTGTTAATTGATAACATTAATTGTTAATTGATAACATTTGGTAAGCACGTGAAATTGTTATTTGATATTTAATTGTGATTTTTAAATATTGATAACGCCAAAACTTTTGGTATTTTGTCCCACGAGGTGAACACGAAACATTTCAGACATCTTTTTTCGGTGGTTGGAAAAGTGCAATTTTATCAAGGTTTTTGTCTAGAAACTGACATGACACGCGCTTCAAACGGGTCAAATTCTTTAAGCAGGAAAATTGTATAAGAGTTCTCTGTATTCTAGGGGTGAAGAGTCTGGTGATAAGTCAAAAAGTAGCATGAATCTCTAGCTAAACAACAGACAAATAAACAAACCAAAAGAAAGGACCAGCATATGGGCGTGGCACACGTCCCTCCCCCCCCCCAATTTGCGACGTCCTAAGATCACAGATTTTACAAAATTTGTTTCTACAACTTTTCAAGTACAATGCTTTCTTCTTAAGGTTATTATTAATTGATATTGACGGGTTTTATTTTCTTTTTTCCTTAGATTTTCCTGCTCTCGCGTAGACTCTTATTGACTCGCATGGAGACCAGATGGATTCTAATGGACAACACATGCCAGCTGACATGAAGAAGAATCTGAAATACAGCACTTTATGGTTTTCTGGCTTTAGAGATTCGTTAGGTAAAGATAGCGATTTAGTTGATACAATCAGAGTCCAAATATCTAAGCCTTCCAGTTGTCAAGAATGGTCGAAGTCCAGGTTTAGAAACTGCAAAAATCCATTGTCAAGCAAATTTTCAACAGGGAAATTGTCTTGATGTAAACATTTTCCTAAATTTATTGTAAAATTAGGCGAAAATATTTCAGTTTGTAAGAAATGTTTGCAAGGTGTTTTGGAAGCAGGAATACTGAAAAATTCTCAGTACTAACGTTTTGTCTTATTTACACGGTTCATTTCTTGCTGTCTGTGTTTTTTACTTTGCTGATTCGAAGCAATTTGGTGAGTTCTCACTTCCATTGCTAAGCCGAACTTACAAAATAATCACACTGGCAGCAAGTAATATATCATCTATCTAAGGTGTTGTTTTTAAGAATTTTTTTCGTTATTTCTATTTCCTAAAACATGTTTAAAATATTCCAAAATACACTTACATCCTAGCCGTGAACGATTTTAATTCTTCGCCAAACAATACTCGAAATCAACTGTTTTTTCTTGGCAACTCAGTTCTGATTGTACGGTCAAGTTTGTTTTAAAAGTAAGCAGGTTAGATAGAACAAAGTTCCAAATCTTATCAATTTTCCGCTAGAATTTTATACCAAGAGCAAGCTTATAGTCCAAAAACCTATCTATTGCAAACTTGTGAAAACAGCAAAATATTTATTCTGGGTCAGTCCTCTATTGATCTATTTAGTTAACAATTGTTCTGACTCAATTTATTTTCACTTTCATTGCCTTTTGTAAGTTTTATACTTCAGCTAAAATTGAGTTACTTACAGCAATGAGGCCTTTGATATTTTTCTAGTATTTGTTGTAATTCTCAAATATTTTGTACACTTAGTTATAAATTAATTTCGCAACTTGTAATATCACTAAGAGTTTAAATACTTAAAAAAATGAATAAACAAAAGACAGTGTTGTCAACAATTGAGTCTTGTTTATTGAGAGTAACAAAATAAATACTGCGCTTTTAAAAGGGGCCTGGAAACTAGTCGGAATGTAGGCTATCTCTTTTACTATTTTTTGACTATGTAGGGTTGCCTACGCGGGAAAATTTTCTGCACTTATGAACAGGGTCTAGTAAGAAGTTGAAAATAAATGCAGTATTTTAACGGGCAAAATCCATGCGAAAATTGCACAAATTTTTCCCGCCAAAAGACTTAGTTTATTTTTTGACTCATTACCAGATTCCATTCAAAAGCTCAGATCTTTTTCCCGCCAAAAGACTTAGAATATATTTTTCGCCCAAACTCAAAATTCCCCAACAAGGAAGATCCGATTTTTTCCCCGCCAAATGGTCCGCAAGACAGTACAATTACTTTTCTGGCCCAAAACATCTCCGACGTTTTAAACAGTAAAGCGCATGAGAATATACAGCAATATAAGAAGTATCCAACGAGCTTTGGCGCTTTTTATCCAAGTTCTTATTCGGAACGATTCAACATGGAAAACATTCGACGCTCAGCAAGAACTTGCGGCTTCTTAGCTTCGTCTTCAACTGACACAAGTCTTCAATAGCGTACAGATCATCCCTCACTCCTGCAAAAAAAGAAAATCAAGAAATTAGCGCCGTTGAAACTGTTTAGATCAACGACTCAAAGATTTAAGGTGACTCGATACAGTTTCCAGTACTTTCCAAGACTTAGAGTTTGATGGGTCATTATAACCACTATATCAGTTGATACCAAAACCATGGTATCAAATAACTGCCCAATCATTGGTGAACAAGTTGCTGTCAATTTCATGACACAATAGGTTACCACAGCAACAATACGACGTGCTAAAAACACCCTTAAGTTTAGCTTTACGCGCTTCTAACTCGAAAACGAGCTCGGTGACCCCCATTTTTTATTACCGAATTGTAATTAGCATGATAAGATGCAACTTTTTGTAAAGTTTAAAAAAATTAAACGGAGGGGGTTCAGCGCCACCTTAGATTTTCGAAAATTTAAGGTGGCTCTGAACCCCCTGGGGGTCACCGAGCTCGTTTTTGAGTTATAAGCGCGTAAAGCTAAAGTTGAGAGTGTTTTAGCAGGTCATGTTGTTGCTATGGTAACCTATTGTCATAAAATTGGCAGCAACTTGTTCACCAATGATTTGGAAGTTTTTTAATACCATGATTTTGGTATCAACTGACATAGAGTGGTTATAATGACCCATCAAACTCTAAGTCTTGGAAAGAACTGGAAACTGTTTCGAGCCACCTTAAATAACGACTCTTGGGATCAGCCAAATGATATTATGCTAAAGAATGGCGGTAAGAGCGCAAATCTGATCTAACACAGCTTTGAAGATATTTTTTTAGAATTATAAAAGTTAGAAACAAACGTTTCAGACATAAAACGAAAATTTTAAATTTTACAGATATTTTTCGGGAGAACTTCTACTTTCTTCTATCAGATATCACAGAACATGCAAATTGAATCTAAATGACTGGTACATGCTAATGAGTACGTACACAAAATAGAAAACAGCGTGCGTTTACAAAGAAAGGGTTTTCCCACAGGATATGCAAAGTTTTTCTGCCAAAACATGTTTGTAAAATTTAATATTGTCGTTTAATATGTGACTTTCTGCTGTTCAGAACTTTTGGAAACGTCAGCGCGTTGTGATGTAGAAGAATCAAAGTAAACGAGTTATTCTCCGCACTATTGCCTCCAAGCGCGATGTTTTATATTTTAATAGTCTATCCTGTTCACAGTGAACTTGAACTGTTGAAATTATTTAGTTAAACAGATTGTTAGGAAAAAAATCTGATCGTGCAAAGTCGTTTTCATTGTCATATTTTTGCAGGAAAAATGGAGTTGAAGGTCTTAGTTGTTTTATGACCCCGAGCTGTCGTAAATTGTGGTAAATGTACAAAGTCAACTCGAAAAAAAAGCATTTCTTTGAGTGAACGTGATACTAAAAAAATTGCTCGACAGATCTTTGTCCAAACTGTTCTTTATACAGTTAAACCACTTATCTTCAAAATATAACGGAGAAATGTATTACATCTTTTAAATGGGATTTTGAAAAAAATCGGGCTTGTTTTCACGTCGACATGGTACTCGCGCAAAATACTTTGGTCCAGGAAAAAATTTCAATAACTAAACATGTTTAATTAAATTTTATTAAACGTACCATAACATATGTCCTTTTTGTAACAGTCTAGCAAAGCGACAAGAGATCAGCAATCTCTACACCTTGGAACTGCAGAAATAACAAAACAAGTGTTAAGAACATTAGACTTCAGTGCAGACATTTCTTTTTATCGCTGTTCGTCAATGACGTTGCAATTAACTTCCCTTTTTGCTCATGGATGTTACGTAACATCCATGAGCGTAGGAGGCAATCGGATGGCGCTCGATCACTCACTCGATTCTGATTAATTTATTCATTAAACCGGATTAAATAGTTTCTCCCAACCCTCCCCTGCTTAGTATGGTTCTTGTCTTAGGCACTTCGTGGTTTGGGTTCAGCAGGTTTTAGCGGGGTCCTAGAAAGACGAATTTTTTGTCCGATGGAGTTCATACAAATGGCGGCTAACGCGGCACGAAGATGGTTTTTGGTTCAACTCGTGGAGTTGTAAAATTGAAATTTGTCAAGCTAAGCAGCAGTAGCTGTAACAAATGGACATGGAAAGACAAGAAGACGTGCGGCAGCATAGCGTATCGCAGCAACGAAGAGACCTTTCGCGGAGTGCTATTATTGAAAATTACAAAGCTAAGGAACATTAGCTTCGGCGATATGGACTTTGAAATCCTGAAAGCTGCGATGCTCGCTTCGAAATCTACGATGCTAAAAGGCGACGATGTCACGACCGAAAAAATGCCTGGTAAAATGTTACCTGGAGGAGGAAACAATGCAAAGGCGAATGAATGGAGTTTTTACGGGTGAAGGAGATTAAAGGGTATTGCTTATTGGAAACAGTCTGTTTCTCACTATAGGTCCGCAGTGTCTCTTGCCTTTTCAGTTCTTTACAGTTTTGGCCCTCGTGCTACCCTTTCCTCGTTTATGCCTGCAGGGCAGGGCATATTTGTTAGGGATACACTAAGCCTTGTTTTAGGAAAGTGTTGTAAAGTTCATAGTGTGACAAAGCAAGCTTGGTTACATATTACAGTCGGAAATATAACCTATGTATAAGCCTTTGTTGTTAACGTAGCCATGTAAATATCTATACTACCTGTCGCTTGGAATATAGAAAACTAGTTCTTGATATCCGTTTTAAAACATGTGGGAATATTAGTTCCTCACTCACTTCTTGAGGGGCACAGGGGTAGACTGATGAATTCGAGGATGTAAAATATCAAGTCTTTATCAAAGCTAACGGAGCTCGGGAGAAATTCCGGTGAATAGAAGGGTTGTAATGTTGTATTTTGCACGAACTAACAACCTACCCCATAACAATTTAAATTAATTTCCCTCCATATAGTTTCAGATATGTATTAAATACAAAGGAATTATTCATCGTACAGTTTTGGCATAATTAAACAGTTCTCCCTTCGGCAGTTAAGCCACTGCTGTTGAATTAAATTTGATAACATGTTCTAAGAAATACCATAATTTAAAAGCAACGCAAGTGTTGCAGCTCCGAGCGTTTGTCGAAACAAGACAAGATAGTTATTTTCGTAACCACGCCAAAGTAATATTATGTCGTGTTTGGAGATATCTAGCGTGAGTATTTCTGCTATGCTCTAATGTCACGGTGCAGAGAACGGCATGTAGGTGTGTTTTTGGCAAGATAAACGCATCACGTTTAACCCGAGACAATATGTTACTGTATTTAGCGCCAATTTCCACTAAAAAGCAATAAGAATTGTAGATCTTTTTCATAGGAGTAACAGGGTTCGCACGCACCTTGAAAGTCCTTGAAAGTCCTTGAATTTGAAATTCAAAATTCAAAGCCTTGAAAGTCCGTGAAAAGTACATTGGGTACTTGAAAAACCTTGAAATTTAGCTGTTTGACCGTTTTCACTTAGTGGAAGAATTAGAAAAGACTGACACTTGAACAAATCTGGCAGTTATCACTTAAACCCGATCATCTAGTATCACATTCTAATCTGTTTTACTAGATGGACTAGTGCTTGAAAAATTGGAATTGCGCCCTGGAATGTCCTTGGAAAGCCCTTGAAGTTTTAGTCCCAAAAAGAGTACGAACCCTGGAGTAATATGCAAGAAGTGGAGTTCTTTTGTATTTGGTGAAATAAGGTAATTGATGAAACAGAGATGTTTGGGAAGAACGCATGTGTTGTTGTGTTATGTAATTTTATGGGGGATAACAAGTTGTTAAGTGAACTTGTCATCATATGTCACAGATGAAATCATGCGATTGTAAAAAAGGGATAAGATTTGCGAGGACTATCGAATGGTATTCGCGAGAATGTGAGCGGTTCTTTTATTTTTGCGAGGAAGAGCTGTGACATAGTTTATCTTGAGAGCAGCCGGAGCACTTTAGAAAGTACATGTAGAAGACTTGTAGAGATGGCGAGCAGCGAAAAGGTTTTTAAATATTTCTTTAGCTGATTTTTTTTTTCTTTAATACAAAGAAAACGTTCTGCACACATTCCAGTAGCTTACAGCTAAAGCCTTAATTGTTTGATGCCAAATTACTTCAGGTGGCTTCACGCGAGCTTCAGTGTTAATAAAGGGTCGTGATGCGGGATTAGCTCATTCTATTTTCCGTGAAACGTGAATTTAGGAAAATATTCTTCCTGATTCGTGACCTGAAGGTTTTGCGTGATCCGTGAAGAACCTGAATTATTAACCGATATTCGTGATTTACCACACAACTCTACGTGATTTTGAGACACAAGTTCTCTGAATAGTTACAGTGGTCTATCGAGAGTGCCTTAGCCATGTAATATGCAATACGGAGCCTTGATTTAGCCATTCGCGATTTTGCTTCCTACAAACACTGTTTTTAGTGTAAGAACAGGTGCTTAAAAAGAGTATCTTACCTTCTTATTTTCGTAATTCGGGAAAACGAAATTTTTTTATCCGTGAACCGTGATCCTCTGTATTTTAGGTTCGTGAACCGTGCCAGAGACTTCCCTGTACGACCCTCTTGATATCTAAAGCTTTTAATCGGACATTGTAAACAGACCACGAGAAGATGGTAAATTGTTTTTTTGTTAGATTATTTTTTATCAGTGCTGGCCTGATGGGTCACTTGGCACATATGTAGACTTTGACTTCCACCGTCTGAGTTTCTATTTGCAGAACGAGTGCTTGTGCCAAACGTTTCCCATGAAAATCACTTGATTTTCATGCGAATGACCGCGCAGGTGACATTTATTTTCATACCAATAGTTTCGCTCAAAGACTCGTTTTGCAAAAGGGGCAAAAGTAAACTTGGCATTGGGCTATTCATCCATGAGCTGCTCAGGGAGCCTTTGAATGATAGTAGTGGCAGTAGTAATAGCAGCAGTAGTAGCAGCAGTAACAGTAGTAGTAGTGGTAGTGGTAGTAGCAATAGCAGCAGTAGCAGCAGTAACAGTAGCAGTAGCAGTAGTAGTAGCAGTAGCAGTAGCAGTAGCAGTAGCAGTAGCAGTAGCAGTAGCAGTAGCAGTAGCAGTAGCAGTAGCAGTAGCAGTAGCAGTAGCAGTAGCAGTAGCAGTAGCAGTAGCAGTAGCAGTAGCAGTAGCAGTAGCAGTAGCAGTAGTAGTAGTAGTAGCAGTAGCAGTAGCAGCAGTAGCAGTAGTAGCAGTAGCAGTAGTAGTAGTAGTAGTAGTAGTAGTATTAGTAGTAGTAGTAGCAGTAGCAGTAGCAGTAGCAGTAGCAGTAGCAGTAGCAGTAGCAGTAGCAGTAGCAGTAGCAGTAGCAGTAGCAGTAGCAGTAGCAGCAGTAGCAGCAGTAGCAGTAGCAGTAGCAGTAGCAGTAGTAGCAGTAGCAGTAGCAGTAGCAGTAGCAGTAGCAGTAGCAGTAGCAGAAGCAGTAGCAGTAGCAGTAGCAGTAGCAGTAGCAGTAGCAGTAGCAGTAGCAGTAGCAGTAGCAGTAGCAGTAGCAGTAGCAGTAGCAGTAGTAGCAGTAGCAGCAGTAGCAGTAGTAGTAGTAGTAGCAGTAGCAGAAGCTTTATTGATGTATCAGAGCCACATAGCTGGGGAAAATCCCCTACTAATTAAAAATATTCTAAAACTATGTAAAATATCAAATATTATATAATAACCAAATCAATGCGCGCGCTCTGATTGGTCAATTGGCTATAGGTTGTTATTAAAAACTGGATCATTGGATAATGCAATTCGAGAGTTTTCATTGGCTTAGCCATCATGGTATACGAGCCATTATACCATGATCTACAAAAATGGGGAGCGTATGCGTGATTTTTTGGGCCTTTTTGTTTTTATTGTAGTCTAGTTTTCTATATTATGGGGGCGTTTTTAATAAAACAGTGATTCCACTCGCGCTTGTTGGATATGAGATGATCATAGCCAACTCGGCGCTACGCGCCTCGTTGGCTATCTATCATCTCATATCCAACGTTAATTGTGCCGGTAAACCCATGGGAAAATCGTGCGTCTTCTGAATTATTATATAAAAGCAATAGACCACAAGTTTCTAGGGTCTTAGGCCGATAAACCACTTGGGATGTTGGTAGAACACGAGAAGAATTCGTAAACCACTCGCCTGTGGCTCGTGATTTACAAATTCTTTTCGTGTTCTACCAACATCCCGCGTGGTTTATCAGCCTATAACCCATAGAAACTTGTGGTCTATTTCTTAAGTATTATAAAAATCTCGTAGTTATCATATTAATCTAATAATCAAATAATAGCTAGGCCTGTAATAGTTAATTAGATACAGTGAAAGGAAGCTGTCATCACATACTACATATCACGAAACTTTTAGGAGTTTATTATGCGATGTTTAAGTTTTTTCTTTTTGCGCAGCCTGAAAAATGGGAAAAATCCGGAATTTTGAGGCAATTAGGGTTAGGGAAATAGGTCCGCAGTGTGTACATGTGGGATTTCCATGCTTGTACTGGCACATAACTATCTTAAAATAAAACAAAATAAAAACAAACCAAATGAGAAAGGCCGAGTTTAAGTCGGATAACTCAGTCCAATTATGAATTGAAAATCGCTACTTTCTCCTTTTTCGTTTAAACGTATCATCACGAGCCAGAGAGAACCGGAAGTTCAAAAATTCGTTCAGTCTGGTTGCTACGGAGTGACGTCATAAGTCGGTCTTGTAGCTATCATCGAGCTTGATTTGCGGTTTTATACCGCCGAGTTCGGCAATAATGTATAAAGTCATGTGGAGAGAGGCATGTTTATTTTGAGGGGCTGGATTACTAGGTTGACGTTTTATGAGGTTGGATTTAATTTAACGCTGGGAAAAGTGCCTTCATTCAGAAGTGTAGGATGGTTGACTTCGATATTCGACGAGCTGAGCTCGTCGAATGTCCTACGAACGATTCGAGGGATTGGTTCCTCCTCAATTCTAAGGTATGCGGCGTTCCTTTGGCGCGTTTTATGGCGACCAGCCCGTTAGTTTTTCCTGGTGAATTTAGGACGGTCTCACTCGATGGCGCGCAATTGGATCGAGGTGTTTACAAAGATGTTGTTCCTACTGCCTCTTCATTCGGTGTTGTTTCCGCCATTCTGCCCGAAACCAGACGAAGACATGAAGACGCGTACAGCTGGTTGGTTGACGCGATTAATAGCCTAAAGATAGAGTCAAGACCAGAGACCAGCGAGAGCAGCGATCGCAAAGACGAAACGACACCCCAAACATGTGCGGATAGCATTACAAATAGCTTCAGTGATATTACCTTAAGGTTACAAAGAATGAAGACCGAGGTTGTCGCTGTATGCCTGAGTTTTTCTGGGATATATAACATGATTTACCAGTGTTTTTTTTCGACGTTCATAGACGGTTAATAGACAAATGTTATATATCCTTTCTGGTTCATCCAGGTTGAAGTCCTGGCATCATTGTATGCCTGAGTATTTCTGGGATATATAACATGATTTACCAGTGTTTTTTTTTCGACGTTCATAGACGGTTAATAGACAAATGTTATATATCCTTTCTGGTTCATCCAGGTTGAAGTCCTGGCATCATTGTATGCCTGAGTATTTCTGGGATATATAACATGATTTACCAGTGTTTTTTTCGACATTCATAGACGGTTAATAGACAAATGTTATATATCCTTTCTGGTTCATCCAGGTTGAAGTCCTGGCATCACTGTATGCCTGAGTATTTCTGGGATATATAACATGATTTACCAGTGTTGTTTTGTTTTTTACCGTTCATAGACGGTTAATAGACAAATGTTATATATCCTTTCTGGTTCATCCAGGTTGAAGTCCTGGCATCACTGTATGTCTGAGTATTTCTGGGATATATAACATGATTTACCGGTTTTTTGTAGCGCTGTTCATAGGTCGGTTAATATACAAATGTTATATATCCTTTCTGGTTCATCCAGGTTGAAGTCCTGGCATCACTGTATGCCTGAGTATTTCTGGGATATATAACATGATTTACCAGTGTTTTTTTTCGACGTTCATAGACGGTTAATAGACAAATGTTATATATCCTTTCTGGTTCATCCAGGTTGAAGTCCTGGCATCATTGTATGCCTGAGTATTTCTGGGATATATAACATGATTTACCAGTGTTTTTTTTCGACGTTCATAGACGGTTAATAGAAAAATGTTATATATCCTTTCTGGTTCATCCAGGTTGAAGTCCTGGCATCACTGTATGCCTGAGTATTTCTGGGATATATAACATGATTTACCAGTGTTTTTTTCGACATTCATAGACGGTTAATATACAAATGTTATATATCCTTTCTGGTTCATCCAGGTTGAAGTCCTGGCATCTCTGCATCCTCTTTCCCCAAAGAAGTTGATAATAAAATGAGTTCACTTTCTTTTTGATGAGAATATTTTCTGATGAGAATATTTTCTGATGAGAATATCGAGGCTGTAGTCTTAAGAATATTTCAGGAATAAACCCGAGGCTGAGATTATGAAAAGATTATATTTTTTTGTGTAAATTTTGTAAAGAAAAGAAGAAAAAACCTGCCGAATGGACTTTGTAGCCCATATTTTTTTTATTTTTTTTTCCCTGTTCTTTACCCGGATGTTGCGTGTGCAATTAGGTCGCATGCATGTGAAAAGAAGCATTTACGCTCGAGTCACTCAGAGGCAGGTCGCCCCGGCGGGGTGAAGTTGTTTCAGTCCACTCCTCCGGTGCATATGTATAAACGCGACCAGCAGTTCACAGTAACAGGAAAGTATTTTACATATTAAAATAAAGTACTCGTACAGTACCCTAAATTCTTTAAATTTGATTCATTTTGTACTCAAGGGTCTGACCGAAATCCCCCTTCGAGCAGAGTCTATGTGAACGCTTTTTTGAGCTGATAGGAGACGGTACAAAGCATGTGTACTGTAAGAAAAGGCTCTGCTTGCAGGGTGGACCGAAATAAACATGCTATTTTTCAGTATACTGCTCAGATGATGCGTTTTCCCGAATCGCTTAACTAATATTTCTAAAGAAAGATAGAATACTCGAGAGGTTTGAAAAACTCTGTGATAATTTTTGTGATTATTAACCGATTTTCAAAGTGTCGGTACATATTTTCGAGTTCGACTACTAGAATAACTGATCAAATTATCTTTTGAATCACTGGGCGTTTACGAACCGAAACATATATTCAGAGATACACTGGCAGGTTTGAATTAGAATTTCTGTGGAAAATCTGAAATTATCTTTGGAATCACTAGGCGTTTTTAAGAACCGAATATATATTCACTGAAAAGAGATACCCTCGCATGTTTGAATTAGACTTTCCTTTGAAAATATCACAACATTTCTTACTTCTTGGATATTTCTTGGCTGCCGGTCATGATCGGCTTCGGTTTAAAAAAAATAGCAGTGATAACTGAGATAAGCTAAAACGCTTCAGCTATACATGTTGCCGGCATAGCTTTACCGACAAGAGTAAGAAATATATCAAAGCGTCAAAGTTTTAACCCGGCGGTTGCGCGCCAGCCTAGAAAACATATTGTTCCGAGGTTAAAAAAATAAGCAACGCTTTTCTTTGAGTCGAAACTATTCGTGTCAATGGACCTCCCGAATCGCCGACTGATAATATGTTTTCTACATTTCTGACACGTTTTTAATGGCACAATGGAGTTTAGTTACGATAAATGCATTTTCACACTTTAGGATTATGACACATTCGCGCTAAACGTGACACATCTTTTAGACCACAAACGATCACCGCCAGGGATATGATTACACTGGAATGTTACAAGCCACTGGATATCCCGTGGAGATCATAGACTAAAAGTCTATGATCTCCACGGGATGCCGGGTCTGTTTTTTGGTTGCTAAGAACGTCTGGCTCGTTATGTTGGACCCGAATTCCCATAAAAGAAGTATGGAAAAGGGTCATATGGACTTAATGGTATCGTTCGCGATCGAAACACGCTGGAATTTTCTCTTTCTGGATTGAGCCACTTAGCATTGTAAACTTAATTTCGTTTAAGAAATGACCACGTGTAAGTTTATTCCTTCACTGAGAGCTGGACTCCATTGAGCTGGAATATTGTGCATTTTTTTGAACCTGTGTGGTAGCGAAGCGAGCGAGTAGCAACATAGTCAGGATTTAAGAAGAATATATAGAAGGGGATACGAATTCTCGAATTCATCACTTTTTACCAGAATGCACAGTGCATTGCGCCACGAACACCGGGAGGATGTCATACCGTCGAGCCGTCGTCTCACTTCGCGTAGATTCCAATGAGAATTTAGTGGTTTGTTTTGCTCTGATTTACCAGTAAAATGATGGGAAGATCGTGCTTGACTTTCACAACTCTTGCTTTTATTCTGAATGCAGTATGTGAAAGTTTGTAAATCTTGACGATTAATTGTGACATCTTAATTTTAACTTAGTACGTCATTTTTTAGCAGTCTAGTCTCGCCTCCTTGGTCGAATTCTTAAATGAGGAGAAATCGTCATTACTAAAGCTTGTAGAATAATTGAAATACGAAAAACAGTAGAGCACGCTAATTTCATATATGCTGCGATCTATTCCTTTTCATTGCAACATGAATGTTGCATTACATAAACCGAAACTTCAATAGGCCATTTCCGAATTACCTTTAGCCTCTTTCTCAAAGCGAGTCTTGGTGCTCATCCTTTCATATGAAAATGAGATTTCATTCACATGCAAATTAAACTCATTTTCATATGAATGGTTGTGCACCTGGCCTCGCTTTGAAAGAGAGGCTTTAGGTAACTCGGAAATGGTCTATTCACGTCGAAATTCAATTCACGCCCACAAAGGCCATATGTGATTTTGGCTTGTTGGATATGAGATGATTATAGCCAACTCGGCGCTACGCGCCTCGTTGGCTATCTCATATCCAACGCGCGCTCATGGAATAATTGTTAAGTCTCTGTATAAACTACGATGCAATCGCAGGCTGATGCTCACCGTTTTAGGTTCCACTTAAGACCTCGCTCACAGAAATACACTCCAATCTAGTCGAGTCTTCAGTTTATTTCCTTGGATAACTATCCTAAAAAAAATACAGAAGGATTTTAAAATCACACACGGCGAACTAACGAAGAAATCTGGGTTGTTTACCATTTACTCGGAGAGAAACCGGTTGTTCGACAGTATAAATGGGACGCGTCAAATCCCGAATAAAAATTTCCAAGGGGATGCGCCCGTTCCATTACCACGACATTTTCCCGGAACGTGGGATCAAAGGCGATCCAAGCCAAAAGGCCTGGAACAAGTAAAAATTAGCAAATGGAACGTACATTTTCCATTCGGAGTTTCCGTTTGGGAATTTTGGTCTACCTTTCAAGAAATCCCGTTTTCCCAAGAAAATTTCCGTTCGAGAAGACAAAATCAATCTTTACATTTACATTCCATCCGAAATTTCCGGATTTTTTGGGTAAATGCTAAACAACCCTGGAGTCCCGAGACTCAGGGAAGTATTAAAATTGACTGACGAGTAGAGAGGAAGTAGCTAAGTAGTGCTTACAGCCATTACTTCAACGATCGGAGCCTCGAATTATCTAATAAACGTGCGTACGTTAGCTGGACAATAAGGGCCTGTTTACATGGAGGTGGGGGACCCCAGGTAGGTGAGGTAACCCGCCTAGGTGGGGTAACCCGCCTCTCCATATAATCTCTCATTTTTATTTGATCATGTTTACATGATAGGTGGGGTAACCCGCCTAGGCGGGTTGCCCGGTCTGCCAGGTAGGGTAACCCGCCTAGCCGGGGTCGCATTTTGCCATGTAAACGACTCAAGGTGGGGTAACCCGCCTAGTCGGGGTCGAGTTCATGTTACATTTGCAAGCGCGCCAAAGCGCGTAAAAATTTGAACCAGAACAATATGGCCGTTAACTGCCTCTGGCGGAGGCTTTGTATCATCAAAAGTGACAGTAAAACGCCACAGCATTGAAATGCTGCAGCGAGAGCAGAAAATAAAGATAACACTGACCGCCATTTTCAATGTTTACATGCCTAGCGACCACGCAACAACGTCAAGTAAAGTCACCCCGGGACCCAGGGGTTGTAAGTTTGCATGTAAACGCTGGTCATTTTTCGACCACGGCTAGGCGGGTTACCTCACCTACCTGGGGTCCCCCACCTCCATGTAAACAGGCCCTAACACACGCCGGATAAAGTGCTCAAGAAATTATTTACCACTTGCATATAATTCCTATTCATGAATTAATTTAATTATGCCTGGTTCGACAATCCGTCTTAAAAAAGCTGTCAAACGTCATCTTCCACTTAGAACATCAAGAATTACAGACTTTTCAGTTCACAGATTACTATTTTTCTCGTAAGATCGTTAAATTACTAATACATACATAGAATCGATGAACCAATTCTCCTTACTGCTAGCACTGTTAATAAATTAAACGTCACAATCAACTAAACTTCTTTCATTGTGCGCAAAGTTCAGAAATGTTGCTTGCAATAGAGCAGACGAAGAACAGCTATCATTGTCGCAAAATATTTGGCACAAAAATGGCTTCTCTATTATCTAGTGTATCCACTTAACAACAGCTCACGAATAAGTAACGACCACATTCTGACAACCTCCACGTACTTCTTACCTTCGAGTTTCATGTAGGGTTGAATATGCTCTTGTTTCGGTCAAAACATTGTCTCTCTGGTCACTGCAAGTCTATCTGTCCTCTTATGTTGTTCTGGTTCTGTTTTACCAGCTTAGTGCAGCAAATTGTTCCCTTTCTTTCTACAAAATCAATCATACAACAACCAACGAAAGGTGTTGGTGACCTTAACTGCGATGAATAATTACCAGTATCAACACGTTGGGCCACTGAAAAAATTTGCAATTTAAATTTGTAACCAACGCAACTTTCGCGCGAAAAAACAATCTGCGAAGTTTGATGGTTGCCCAAAAGAGACATATTTTGTAATTAACTTTTAGTTTAAATCCTTAGGTTAGGGAGAAAGAAACGTTTAAATTAAAGTATTATAGCAGAAAATCATATTGCTCGCAGCATCATGCGAATTTTTGAAAGAGAAAAGAATGCTTTTTACCTTTGTAACATCGCGCACAGGCTGATTGAGACAAAAACGGACTCAAAATATCAAATTTGCGCGGTGAAACATTCAACTGTTTCTTTTCTTGCATACCTTCTGGCTTTTTAATCAAGTTCAAAAAAATGCGACGATTTGTTTCCTTTCTCGTTCCGCTTTTCTTTCCCTACAGCAATGACACTAACAGTTTTATGTTACTTTCTCTTAAAGATTCCTATCTTGCTTACCGTCGCCATTTTGGTTACGAATTGTAAGCATCTGCTTGGGGAATTAGCGTGCGGCTTCTTGGCAAGCCTGCAAAAGAAAGAGGCAAACATCTCCACACGCAGCACGCTCGAACCAACCAGGGATGCGGCCTGTGGACGAAACAGGTGAGAAGTATTGGGGAGTGTGGTCACCTGAAGGCGGGGGTACACGTGAAGGCTGTTTTGAGGTCGCTTAACACGGCCTTTCTGCCAATATCTCGGTCACGTTTCAAGCGACACTAAATCTCTCTGCTTATTTCATTAACCACTGTTTGGCGGTTTTGTGTAAATTTTTGTGTGATTTTTGGGCATTTTGGGAAAGAGATATTTTTTCTTAAAGGATAGGTTAAATTGAGGAAAATATGAAATGTTGAAGATTTGATGGATTTGGAAAATTGAAATTTGAAGTGAAGAATTAGTAGACGGATATAAACAGTCCCCTAGCAACACGGGGCTCTCTTTTGCGGGGGTCAACTGTCTGGTAGTGTTTCCAACCCATCTTTATCCTAACAATTTCCTTTTTTATATTATTTCAAATTTCAGGCCTATTCATATTTACCCCCGCCTTAAATGAGACTGGTGCGCGCATATAAAAAGATTTGTTGCACGCGTTTTAAATTTGCTGCGCGCATGTCTTGGTAAGGTGTTTTCTTTAACAATAGGAAAAGTTTGCTGTGAAACAGGAAAAGGTACTCTCCTTACATACTTCCGGCCTCGCAAATCAAAGAGTGTACTGAGTGAGGTGAGCGATTCTAATTACCCTCTAACCGTAGAGACCAAGAGGTCGACGAAAATAGAAAGCGGACGTCAATGGTTAACATATATAGTTGAGCAGGCTATAAGAATAATTTTGTATTTTGGTACCCGTAAGGAGGCAAAAGTGTACCTGGAATGAATTTATCACAATCTTGTCTTTGATCACTGGTGACAGTTTTGTTAAATAATGAACTGGAATTGTGATGCGACATGAACAATCCTGAAAAGAAAGAAAAGTTGGTTAGTTCAGAATCGTCGTAATTTTTTGTATTGGGTAGAAAATTAGCCAAACCCTCTGAAGGCCTCGCCCGCTGTTCATTTCTAACATCAACAGACAGTCCGACTTGGAATCTACAAGGAATGCAAAATAGAAGTCCCCGACAGAACAACAGGAGAATAACCAGAGCCGGCCGCAGCAAAGTACCCAAGCCCACCGATTTGGAGCACATTTTCATTACGTCTTTGAATGACAGGCTATTCGCCATATTTTTGCGCTCGACTGCGAGTGAGAGAGAAGGACTAGGGACTTCAAAGCCGTCAAACGCAAAAATCTAACGCCATTTCAAACTTTTATTACGTCGAAGTTTGTAAGAATGTGTGGGAAGCAGTGTGCTGAGACTTTTGTAAGAAAACTTGGAAACCCAGATAAACCCAGTCTTGAACAGATAAACTAGGTGGACAGGAATTATTAAATTTACTACACATACTATTTGCAGGTGTACTCTAGTTGTCATACTTTTGGCTTTAAAGTGAAAAAGTTCAGAAAGCTACGTATTCGAGACTTTATAAGCGGCAATTTTGGTGAGAATTCGCACGTGCAGTGCGTTTTGAGGGCTATGAACTTGGAAAATCAGACAGGACTGTTTGTGTCATCAGTAGCCAGGAGTGAGCGAGAACGGTTGTAGATGGTCTGTCCATCTTGTTATCTAATCTGATCATCACTTGGAGCATTCATTTCTAATACTAAGGGACATACTTAGGCAACCTCGTTCCGAAGGCCAAGACTCTTTTGGTCAGCAATTTCTGGGTCTGAAATCGGAAGAAGAGCCATCATTATTCACAGCGGCTGCTCTCTACACGCATGTTCAGAAACCATCATTGAACTTACACACAGTGAAACCGGAATTTTCTGGTTTTTGTTTTATATTCCGCTGACCGTGAAAGCGTGGGCTTGGGTAGAGTTATTTTCAGAGACCAATCTCCGTCTATTGTGGACTCGATTACTAGCCAATATTGGGGGAAAATGCCTGGAGAACAGAGACCGGACTTGAAAAAGCGGAAGAAAAATCTTTTGACCGTTTCCGGAACCTCACTGTACACAATCTGAATAAAGTTCGGAAAATGCACTGATATCACACTGCACTTTCATTACAAAAATGTTTAGTGATAAACAGGGTAAAATAAGCTGGCCCAGCCTAGATTATGGGCGTTTTCGACTCAGGGGAGTCTGGGGTTTACTCTGCCGGAGCTAAACGTCACGGAAGAGCAGTCGCCGACTTCTTTCCAGACTCGCGTGGAGAGCGGGGCGAGAGAGGAGGCGTGGGGACGACTGAATCAAACCGATGTTCGTTTGACATTTTTAAGAAAAAACTCATAACCTAACTATGAATAAAAACTAAGTGTGAAGTGCACGAGTCAAGTAAAGAACTTTCTTTTAATCTGAGGATGGAGGCCAGAGCAAGCGACAGAGGAAGTTTAATGGAAAATGAGGCCCATAGAAAAGATATTTTTAATTTCCATTTGCTCCCCTAAGCGAGACGACGAGTAACCTGGACCTTTTCGTATGGGAGGCTCCCTGGGTGGGACATACCCAATAGCGAGTCATCCTTCCGCGCGTTTCTTTGGGCTAAAAAAAACGCCCACATGATGATTTAATTGGCCTAGCCACGTTGATAATTTAGAAACACCGTTACTTCTGTCATAGAAATGACTGCAGCATTACGCTATACATAGCCTGAACTGCGACGATGCGTTCTTTTTGCGCAGCGAACGAAAGCTCCCATTTTCCGCTCTCCTGTCGCTGTGAAGAAAAACAAAGAGAAACGCCAATCCAAGGTGCGTGATAAGATGCAAGTTTTTGCAAAGTTTAAAACAATTCTTCGAAGGGGGTTCAGAGCCGCCTCAAATTTTCTAAACTTTAAGGTGGCTCTAAACTTTGCAAAAACTTTGCATCTTATCTTACTGATTACAATTCGACAATAAAAAATGGGGGTCACCGGACTCATTTTTAGAGTTTTTTAGAGTTATAACCGCTTAAAGCTAAAATTAAGGGTGTTTTTAGCAGGTCATATTGTTGCTATGGTAACCTATTGAGCCACAAAGTTGACAGCAACTTGTTCACCAATGATTAAGCAGTTTTTTGATACCATGATTTTGGCATCAATTGATAAAGAGTGGTTATAATGACCCTTCAAACTCTAAGTCTTGGAAAGTACTGGAAATTGTTTCCATCACCTTAAGGGGGTCTTTTACCTTTAAAAAGTATATTTTTTCATACAACAACTTTGTGGGACAGTTTTGGTACCACATCAAAAGACTTTGCACTCTGACTTCAAAAATGAGCTTCTCCAGGTCACGTGCTACAATAGTGAATAACTAGCTCCTAAGTGTTAAAAAGTAGTATTAATTATAACACGATAACGTACTAATCAATGGTTCGAGAAGCATGGAATTAAGTTCATTCTGCCTATTTTAAGAAGTTGTCCAGGGCACAAACCTCCGAAAACAGTGTTTTGAGCGGTTTTTCTATTGACTATATTAATTATGTTAACTGAATAACAGGAAAAACATTTCATAAGTTGCAAATTTTAGGGGTTTACAACCTGGACAAAAGTATAGAGACAATAGACTGCAAGCCTGATACTACGTGAAAAACGTTTCGAGACACCAACATAACAAGAACCGATAAAGGAGGATCGCAACAGTGGACAGCTGTTTCGCCCTTATTGGGGCTCGTCAACACTGTGTAGCGAAGATATGTAACGCCAGCCAAAGAGCCAACGCATATAAATTGCTAAATGACCCGTTCCATTTCAAGTTCCGTACTTTGAACTCACTTGCGCCCAGAAACACGCGTTGCCACATCGCGTGTTTCAGGGCGAAAGGAGACCAAAGTGCCACAATTGGTGTCTCGAAAAGCAAAAAAATAAATGTGGCTGGACAAAGCCAACCTAAACATTTAAACATCTAACCGCATGGCCAGTACCATGCTTTAAAACGCAGCGTATCGGATCTGAAAGACCTATGGTCCGAAAATACATAAATGAGTGACTAACTGCAAGGGACCGCATACGATAAACGCTGCCAACGTAGGATCTGCAAGAGACCTGATCAGCCCCCCCAAAAATGTATAGAGACAATAGACTACAAGGCTGATACTACGTGAAAAACGTTTCGAGACACCAACATGACAAGATCCGATAAAGCAGGATCGCAACAGTGGACAGCTGTTTCGCCCTTATTGGGACTCGTCAGCACTGTGTAGCGAAGATATGTCCTTTAGCAAATTTGACAAAATTCGGATGAAACTCAATGGTCGTGTTTGAAGTATTGTTGATCCGTCTATTTGCTCGTTTTGAGAAATAAGGCTTAAAAGTTTTACTTGGGTTTCCGAAAGCCCAAAACTCACTCCATTTAATATTTTAATTAAATTCACAATAGGCTGGTTCAACCACATTTTGTATATATATATCTTATTAGACGTTTTGGTGTGTAGTATCGCTGTATATTTTTACGAGTTGTGCTGTATTTTGACGAGCCCGTAGGGCGAGTCAAAATACAAACAACGAGTAAAAATATACAGCGATACTTCACACCAAAACGTCTAATAAGAGATTTATTATCCAACGATTTCTTTTCCCAAAATTCTGACTTGCCAAGGTTTTGAACTTCACGCGGCCGGGAGGAATGAGACGAGTACAAATATCTGTTATTTGTACTCGTTTCGCGCGATATTTGTACTCTAGGAAGCAGAGTTGGATAATAATGCAATGTAGTGTGGGAAACTGTAATAAGCGCCTTTCTGAAAACCTCCAAAGGCTTCAAAATCGCGCAGCTCGCACCCTAATGTCTGCGAGGTATGATAACAATTTGGATGATTTGGTCCGGGCACTGGGGTAGCGAAGACTATACTATCAAAGATTGGAACAGAAGTCTATCCTAATGTATAAAACATTACATGGTATGACACCTGATTATCTGAAATCAAGATTCGTATATCGTGACAATGTAAGTGCTTATCGTTTAGGAATACCGAAAAAAAATTAATTCTTCCACAGCCTCGAACTGATTGTCTTAAGGAAGTTTTTCATACAGCGGAGCTCATTTGTGGAACAACTTACCTATAGACCTAAGACTGAAGCATCTTCACTGTCCGATTTCAAATCTAAATTAAGTCGCCACAGTTTTCAGTAACATCTTAGCTTTAAGTAAATATTTAGACAAGGCCTCCATGAAAAGCAGTTTTTTTTTATTTTGATTTGATTTGTTGTTATTAATTTTTATTGTGGTTAGGTAGATAGGTAGATAATCCAGTAACTTAATAAACTGATGGCAAAACCGTGTATATTAGCCCCGTCAACGCAGGGGTGGGGGTGAGGCCGGCAGAGGCAGGGGGGTGTATCGAAAGGCTTTACATAAATGTTCCATTGAATACCCGAATACGCACCGGTCATAGAAATGTTAACCAGGTATAAAGGGACGTATAAGATGGTACAGGAAACAATATTCAGGGCCATGATGCAAACTTCGCGGAAGTACTCATCTCTAAAGCTTTCCTGTCAAGTATAATTAAAATGCACTGATTTGAATCCATTTTATGAGTACTTTTGGACTGTAAACAGCCTTTGCTATAGGCGTTGCTATGTTTAAATATAGCTTTTTCTTAACTTAAAGGTGAATCAAGGAGTAATAACAGCAAAATCGTTTCAAAATACGTTTTGCAAATGCTCAGAGATGTTGAATCCTCATGTTTCGAAAAAAAAATTTTTGGGAGAAAAATTTCTATCTGAAGGTTTTTTATCGTAACCATATTCTTTTGCGAGCTCATTATTTCTGCCAAATCAGGCAAAAAGGCCCCACATGGCGTTATGGAGACTGCAGTAAAACATCAAAATAACGAAGTAACAAGGGACTAGGAAATATGTGTTCTTTGTATATAAGGGTGTTGTGTTTCATGCATTTTACCTCAAAGTTCGTGTTAATTGGCCGCGCGGAAGAATACTGCTCGTTACTCAAGGGGACAGGATTTTTTGGAAATTGGTCAAAACACCCCCACCCCAAACAAAACGCTGTCTTCAGAGTATGCCACGCCGAAGGTTTAAGTATCTAAGCCTACTCTATGGAAAAATTCTAGGACGCGTTTTGTCCTATAACCAATCTTTTCAGAGGTGTAAGCTGTATGAGTCACGGCATTCCGCACTTTGTCATGTTCCTGATTTAAAATAATGCTGGAGAGGTTTCTTGTCGCGCAGTCAAACAGCATATACCCTGAGTTGCAAGGAAGAGAACACTGACTCGCTTCTAGCTCTTTTAAAATGAGTTTATTAACAATCCAACAGCAATAAATAAATCCTGACTACAGCAAAGTTACGAAAAAAGTCAATCGAGACAATTAAAACAACAGTTTCATTAATGGACATTTCTGGAACAACATTTACTTGGTTATTTTTGTGATAGTTTGGCCTAAAAAGAGAAGCTAAGATGTCCATAATTAAAGCCACTAGATCCTACATGAAATTTCTAGATTCTCACGATTTACTCATTGTGTACTGTAGACTGACAGAAACTAAGGTTATCTAAAAACTAAAAAGTCTGTCCAACTGGGCACATGTAGTTCATATTCCCATATGTGATCCAGGGTGTATGCAATGACGCCGTCTGTAATAGACAGATTTAACCACAGTAAGTACCAGCCAAGCGAGATTATGTTGGAGGCGAGGTGGCCTCATGGTTAGTGCGCTCGACTCCGGAGCGAGCGGTCCGCTCTCGAACCCTGGCTGGGGACATTGTGTTGTGTTCTTGGGCAAGACACATTACTCTCACAGTGCCTCGCTCCATCCAGGTGTATAAATGGGTATTGGCGAATTTGATGCTGGGGGTAACCAAGCAATGGACTAGCATCCTATCTAGGGGGAGTAAAACTACTCCTAGTTGCTTCATGCTACAGAAACCGGCATAAGCTCTGGCCTGATGGGCCACTTGGCTCATATGCAGACTTCTTTTAAGCGGAACTACGTACATGTATTAATTAACAAATTCACATCAATTTTTCAAGTGTCTAGCTTATTGATCATGAATTTTGTCATAACATTGTCAAAGTAGCTTTGATCCGAAGACCACTTTGACAATGCTATGACAAAATTTGTCGTCAATAACAGGACAGTCGCATGAAAAACTGACGTCAATTTGTTTTTACAATAACAAATTGTCACATTGTCTGCTCTCACTCGTTGCGTGAACATCACATAGATCATAAATTTGCGTGTCTGTCTGCTTATTGACAATGAACATTAGCCAATGAGTGCACAAGAATTTCTGCAGTTATTGTAAAACAAAAGATAGCACACTCCCACATGGGCTAGTCCCATCCCAGTCCCCCCCCCCCACCTCCCCCGAACCAAACATTTTGTCAAGTTAATAAAGGGGGCAAGTTTCTAAAGAAACTGTGGTGCTGCGTTGGTGGGAGTATTACAAGATAATTTGGTTTTATCAACTGGGTTGATAATGTGAATTGTCCACCGTAAAGAGATTCGGAAGCTGACGTTTTGAGCGTTAGCCCTTCGTCGGAGCGAATCAAGGAATTGTGGGTTGTGTGTGGTTTATATACAGAAATGTGGAGCTACGCTATTGGTTGGTGCCTGGCAACGTGAAAAACAACAGAATGAATTAGTTGAATGAAAAGCGTTCGTTGATACCGTGAGGATTAAGAGTGCCGATTTGAAAACTAAATCTTTGTTCAAGAGTTTTGCGGCTTTCTGTGCCTCCTTGATGTAGGGAGAGGCCGCAGACTGCCATATGTTGCTTAGAATGATTCGGCAGATTAAAGTGTCTAGCAACCGGTTTAGAAGCGTCTTTATCGTCTTTCTCTACGTCGCGAAGGTGTTCTCGGAAACGGTCGCCTAGTCGTCTACCTGTTTCGCCGATATATAACTTTTTGCAAAGAGTCTCGAATCTCTTTACGGTGGACAATTCACATTATCAACCCAGTTGATAAAACCAAATTATTTTGTCAAGTTGCTGTAACAGTTTGCCTGTGCCTCTTTATACTCTTACAGGGGAGAAAGACAATACGAGTAAAGTGTCTTGCCTAGGAACACAACACAACGAGTTTGAAAAAAGACAGCCCAATATAAAGTATCCATAAGGCACCGACCCACCCACAAAAGAAGTGCACTTATCAAATGATCATAATTCTCCACAATTTAATTCTCTTGTCTTCCCGTGTATAGAACCCGCTAGCAATTGAGCAAGACTCAAATATAATCAAAAGGTGTCTCCCGACAAGACATTCTACCACAGTCATGTGACAACTTATTTTAAGTTACCTTTCAAGAAAGTTAGAATCGTCTTGGACTGCGAGATCTGCTCCTTCCACCTCTTCCTCCCCACCTGCCGTGAAATACACACGTGGTGAATGGAGGTTTTCAAGCCTACAGTATAAAACCAGTTTACAAACACTTTGGGTAATAACCACCTTAGTCTATCCACAGACCCTCTATTTTTTCGAGTGGCAAACGAAATGTTCAAATTGGGGGATATGACCGAGCCAAAATGCATGGGGGTGAGGCAGGGAAAAGACACAAATTGAGGGTCTTTGAGGGATCTGTGGACTTCAGAAACTAATTTCCTGTTTCTCCAGAAACAAAAAAAAATTCAAATTGGCTTAAAGGCCATAGACATGTCATCACCATGTCAACGCCCTATCATGTGCACGTCATGTGGTTTCCATTGATTGTCGTCACTTGCCATCAACAAATACATGTTTCAAAAACAAGGTTGAGAATGATAAACAAAAGGATCTTGTTAATGAAAATTTTGAAAATCAAGAACATACCTGTCTACATCAGGAGATCTCCCTCTTCCTCTGCGAGGTGGTGACCTGTTTTACACAATTCAAATGAAAAAGTTAAACAAAGCTGCACACATTGAATTCCATTTGCTATTTCCCACTTACATGTATTTACCATCTTTAAAATTAAGACACTATGTTAAAGGTCAGCGAGAAACTATTTCACCCAATACTCCCACACAAAACTGAACTTAACTAATACACCATTAAAATAAACAGCATTTACCAACAGACATGGAAATACAGAGATGGCATCTCTTACTCTCAATCGACAACTATACGTTGGTTCACTTTGTATTTTTTCTGATAGCTCCAACATGAACTTATCACACACGGATTTAATCTAAGTTAGATAAACATGCTAAATTTTAGTACATACTCTGGCATTGAGTTTCTGGTCAAGCCGACTGAAGATACTCAATCTCAAATAAGATTGAGAGAATCAAATGACACAAATTGTAGTTTCTATCTTATCCATGGCTTAATTTTGAAGCAAAGCCTTAGTTTCAACCTGTTTCAATTCACTTTTTCTTTGCTCCTCAAAAAAGATCATTTTTCAAAATGACGAATCAGAACATTACCCTTCAAACCCTCCACATTTCACACTTCTCTCCTCCTGATGAACATGTACATGTAGATTGTTACATGTTGTTTATAAATCCACTGCGGAAATTCACGAAGCTATACTTTTAGATTAAAATCTTTGACAATGAGGACGCTAGATTTGTACATGTACCTAATTTTGGTATGGAGGTTGAAAATTTCATAAGGCCGTGTGAGGGAGAGAAGGTAGCAGCATTTGAAGTCACGTTGATTGCCAGAAGAAGACTGATAACCATGTGTCTACCATTCAGTGTTTCTAAGACTGTGCGATGTAGATTTTTGGACTGATGTAATCTGCCATAGTTGATTGGGAAAGAAGAGATTCAGCAACAAGTTTATACCGGGGTTACTGACAACAAGTAATTTTGATGTACTGGAAGTCTTCATCAAAGTTCTCTCTACTCCAGTCACTCTATTTGAAGTGTAGTTTGAGCTGTGATGGACGAGACTGGTAGTAATTTGAAAGCATAGATCTTCCTTCTCAAGCACAGTAAATGTCTTATCCAAACAAGTTCCACGTAGTGTTTCATTGTACTTGTACAAGATGTTGTCAAAGCTGGGCTCTGGCTGTTAAGCTGCTCATATATTTCTGAATGTTGGACATTTGCCAGTGTACTGGTAAAATTGAGAAATTTGAGGTGCATGCTTTACTTGGATGTGAAACTTTCACCAGTGGATACATCAAGTCAGTGCATCCAAAATACGCGGTCGGTTGCTGTATACCTTGAAATGTGGAGGTTGATGATATTGTCGCACAAAAATTAGATTTTGGAGGTTTGAGCCACGGATAGGAGGGATGTGCGAAGGGAAGACATTGACGATTTACTGTGAGGGATACGGAGGGAGGTTGAAGTGAAAAGGATGTAGGTGGGAAGTTGAAGGCACTTTTTGTGGTTGGTCGGTGGCATGGGAGAAGGGTTCAGCTGGGGAGAAGCCTTTTTGAAGGAAGATGAAGGGGAAGGCACATCGCTGGGCTCAGAACCAAACGAAAGTGGTCAAGTTGGCCGAGCTGTTTAATCATTGGGGGTGAAGCTTAGATGTACCTACAGAATAACCCAGACATCATAGGAACATCAGCACACAAGTAAATGAATATTACAAAATGAAATAAAAACACTTCAAAGACAAGCCAATATGATTAACAAGACTACAAATTTGACTACAAACATTCATTAGCGAATGGTGGCCACAGTGACATTGCAACTTCCCTTACCCAAAATGGACCATAGAAAAATAGCTTGTACATGTACCTCACTTCAAAGGCCTTAATTTATGGAAAACAATTCTATTTTTTGGGACCTCAACAGACTAGAGAGCTAGATGCCATTAGTATTCAGCCTTTCTACACAAAAGAAGCCAAAGCAATCAGCAATTTCCAAGCTGCCTGATGCCTCTATTTCAAATCAAGCCCTTACAGTATGCAAAACTTTTCTTACAAGAAAGAGCGTGTAATTTGCATGAGAGAAAATGCACAGGTGAAATGTGTTTTGATTTTTATGGTCTTCCGCAAAGCCTTGTTTTAACACAGAGGCCAAAAGAACTCAAAAATGGGCTATTTAGAACTACGTCTTGTATTCAATGTTATTAGAATTGGAACTTGCTGCACCTTTCAGGGAGAATGTCTAGATGCAAAAACCTCTGACAAAAACACTGACAATGTTCTCTCTTGAGAACTGTCTCAAACACCTGTTTTTTTTTAACTCATCCTGTTTGCTAACTCAACAACTGTTTGTTATCAACAACCAAATGTAGAGTAATTTTCCTTATGAAAAGAAAACCGAGTAGCTGTTGTTATTGATTGTTGTTGCATGCACTGTCTCTTTAGTGGCTGATAACCTTTGGTATTGACAACTAAATCTTTAGTCTTTTGAAGCCCTCAAAGGCACAAGCCAACAGTTCTAACTACCAGCTAGGTGATCAAGGAAAAAAAGGAAAAGTTCTGCACCAAATAAAATCAATTTATATTTCTTACAAATCTGAGCACTTCAGTACACACCTGTAAGGTGATCTTGACCTGTCGTCATAACGATCAGAACCTCCCCTGTCATCGTAGTGTCGGCCACCGCCACCATGACGGTCATCACGGTAATCAGAGCGACGGGATCCTCCACCTCCTCCGCCACCCCCTCGATTGCGGTTTCGAGCCATTTCTACCCGAACTCTTTCTCCACAAATGCGAGCACCATCTAATGATTTGCATGCATCTTCTGCATCACGGAATTCTTCAAACTCTACGAAGGCAAAGCCAGGAGGATTACGGGCCACCCACACGTCATGGAGTCTTCCAAATCTCTCAAACTCTCTTTCTAACTCTTTCTTTGAACCATTGTTGCCGAGGTTACCAACATAAACTTTGTAAGTTCCTCTATCTGTCCTCCCTGACATCTGAGAAAAGAGACAAGAAGACTAAGAAATACAATTTTTTGTCCTGATTGACTTTTGAAATTTAAATCATAGACAACTGACTTAAATGAATGCCTCTGAATAAGTCACTAAATTTCAGTTATGAAAAAGTCACATTCATGATGTTGAAGACAAGGAGGGTATTGTGAAAAGCCATGGCCATAGTACATGTATTTATTACATGGCAAGCTCCGTGGGCTGGCAAGATGAACTGCACTGGGATTGCCTACCCAAGCAGGTAAGATGGAGATATCTTGCCCATTCGAGACTACATGTACCTGCTGTGTCCCGCAAGAAAAAGAAAGCCAAAACCATATCATAAATCCTTTATTGACCAAACTTGTTCGATCAAGATGGCTGGATATCTGCCTTGTTTCTTTTTTTGCAAGTTTTTTTTACCACACCTCGGTCCACAAACACACAAAAAAGAACTTGGCCAATATCCAGCCATTTTAACCTAACACTTGGTCAATAACCCATATATAGCCTTACTTTAAAAGATCTTCCTCCAAATAAGCCAGAACATTAGCAAATTACTCAAAGGTAGGTTACGTTGCTGTGGACCAATTAAAATGGAATCTCCCCTGTTTCCACTGGTCATTGAACTTTAAAAATGTCTACTAGTGTGCATCTTTTCTGACAAGGAAAGTTCAAAACCATTGGTACTTTAATTTTAAAATTTGTTTGCGATCGCAAATGATATTAAAGTTGAGCACTACGTTGCTACAAATGTAGAGCACAATGCAATGCGAATATAATTTTCGCATTCTCAAACTTCCACTCGTTCTTCTAAACTCTCTAAAACATCTAAATTCTGTCAAAGTAAATACTGTGTAAAACTAGAATGTCGGTTTGGTTCAGCATGAACTAAAGTATTATCTTTTAGCGATCAACAATTCCAGAAGCCACTTGTGCTTGTGAACGCGAACGTGCCATGGAAATCAGCGTCGTTCATTTCCGCGTGCGACATAAAATTGAACAAAGTTGAACAAAGGAATCTGTCCTCTAAGTGTTTAAATTATGGATTTACCTTTCGATCAAAGCAGAAATCCCTTCAGTGTTTGGCTTAAACAGTTTTTCTTAAGGAAAATCGAACAAAATATGGCGTGAAACGCACTCAACGCAGCTGCAAGCGAGCAATCAAAGCAATCCCATAGTACACTGCAACACTGACAAGGGAACTGTTCATGAATTGAACCGCTGACCACTGAGGCTGAAGATGCTCAATGGAGACTGAAGCGATCGTGAGCTGGGGTCGCTTCATTGATGAAAATAAAAGCGTCGATTCAAAAATTATGGCATCCAGACTAATATTGCTCTATATCATCAGATCATCTTCTATATCATGTTCGTAGAAGATTTTAAAATGAAAATTATCAGGCCTATCGAAACGGAAGAGCGAATTACTAAGGAGAAAGAAACTTCCCGCACGACGCTTTCCTCCTGTGTTTTCGTGCACCCATTTTTTGCGCTGAGCCCCAACTGACCGAACACCTGGAAGAACCTCTCAATTGGGTCATTGTTGCCGAGGTCACCAAAGCAAACTTTGTATGTTCCTCTATCTGTCCTCTCTTTTTTTAAATGGACATTTTTTTTAAAAAATATATTTTAAAAAATACCCTTTCGCTGTATTGTCACTGTTCTTCTTATTAGCAATACTTGTAAGACTTAGTCCAAACGCCATGCTACTAGCGCGCCGAACTCAAATGAATTTGGCCCGGCAGTGGTATTGCAAAATAACGGCAGTTTGGTTTCAAAAGTCGAATTCAATTGAGTCGCACCGAAGATCGGAAGAAGTTTACTTTGCTGAAAACCATTTATAATGCTAGAAAGCAAATTAAAATTAAAGCAACGCCAGCTAATACAGCAGGCTATGAATCCAGTTCGGCATGACAAGAGCCAATTAAGTCGCGCTACTGCCGTGCGGCACGGCAAGGCCTGCGTGCTAAGTTGTCGGGCCGAGCTAAATTCAGGCTGCCGAAATGAGTGGTTTCAAACGTCGTACTCTTGAATTTAGTTCGGCACGGCAGTAGCACGCCGTTTGGATAGTCCATTGATATTCTATGCTGGGCAATGCAAGTGGCTGTCCAAACATCAAAGTCTTCCTCGAAACATTGTGTGTCTTCTTTCGACATTCACAGATACATGTATGTTCAGAAAGAATCATTAACTACCCCTAAATTCGACAGTAAAGTGCAGGGTGCACTCAACTGCCAGGGGCATTCTTCCCCGGACAAAAGGACCCCATGTCTTCTAGATATGAAGAAGATTTGAAAAAGATATGAAAGAGCTGCAAGCGCATCCAGGAGCTAGTGGTACAGTGTAGTAGACATAGAATCCATTGCCACCAATTGCCTTCGGTATAACTTTTAGGAAAGAACCTATC
Source organism: Micromussa lordhowensis (assembly GCA_964020085.1). Taxonomy (NCBI): domain Eukaryota; kingdom Metazoa; phylum Cnidaria; class Anthozoa; order Scleractinia; family Lobophylliidae; genus Micromussa; species Micromussa lordhowensis. The sequence continues at coordinate 30,263,054 of OZ026596.1, read as the reverse complement.
GATCAGCTCTATCAATAGCACTAATGGTAGGTTTTCCTTAGAAGAAACTGTGGTGCTGCGCTGCGTCGGTGGGAAGTATAACAAGATAATTTGGTTTTATCAACTGGGTTGATAATGTGAATTGGCCACCGTACTAGAGATCATTTCGAAAGCTGACATTTCGAGCGTTAGCCCTTCGTCGGAGCGAGCGTCGCATTATCAACCCAGTTGATAAAACCAAATTATATCTTAATTTTCCTTAGAGGAGCTACGTCACGGTTTGCTGATCTTGAAAAATTAAGGCTAAATTTTTCAAGTTCTTCGTTTGTAATCCGTGTTAATCTTCTCCATCCTTAATCATCCTTGTTCCTTTATGGTTCATTATCATCTCTGTGGTGTTTTTCTATCTTAGTAAATTAGTATTTTCAGGTTTCTTCAATTGTCTGTGGCCAAAATAACTCAAAGTACCGTGACTCAGCTCCTTTAATATCATGATTTTTTCCTATTTCTCTTTACTTAATTATTTTTTTTAATGCCCCACTGAAGACCGCTATGGCGAGTTGGGTTCCCTTAACCGATTATTGCTATTAATAACCCCCGGTTCAAACAAGAGATCAAAATTGTTATTTAATATTTGTTCCGATCCAATGCCTGTTTTGTGATGAGTATCGAGCGTCTGACAACATGATGAATTAATTTATACATGCTCGCAGACATCAAGTTAAAACAAAGAAAATCACAACCGTGACGGAGGTTTGGATATCCGGTCTTAATTAGCATAGATTTTGACGATTTTACTTCTCCGTTTACTCCCTAGTTTTTGTTTCGATTGAGAAGATATATCAAACACTCGAGACAGTGTTTCATCGGCTATCCAAACACCTCGAATTTCGTCAAAAATACTCCGCTGCGCGTCGTATTTTCAACTCTCTTCTCGGTGTTTGGATATCCGATGAAACACTGTCACTCGTGTTTGATATATTACATCAGGGTCCAAGTGATTCATAAGCTATCGGCGGATTGATGACCTATTTACATTATTTGTTGAGGTAAGTAATGCAGGAGCCGTGACGCGGAAACAAAAACAACAACAAGTAGGGTGGCATCGGCATTTACAAAGACAAAAACACCGGCTGACCAACAGGCTCGTTCATTGCCAACCTCGTTTCCAGGGTCCTCTCCTTCCCGTCCCGTCTCTGACTCCTGGGGACGGGAAGGAGAGGACCCTGGGAACGAGGTTGGTTTATTGCTTCTTTCAAATGCCGTTTTTAGTAGCCAGCTGATTGCTCAGTTCTCCTATCAATTGGAAGCTCACCTACAAGACCGCTCTAAAATTATTTTGATTGGATGTGGAAGTAAAGCACAAACGTTTCAGTGAATGCGCCTAATTAATGTTGCTGCTGATACTGCTTCGTACACACTGACACCCAGCTTTCAAAGCCCGGCACATGTTGCGGGGACGTGAAGCAGGGACCAACCTCGTTCCCAGGGTCTCTCATCCTTCTGCCTCCCGCCCGGGGAACGAGGTTGAGCAGGGAAAGCCCCTTCGTGTGTATGCATAGGACGCCGCCTTTTCTCGGGCAGCTTAGCTTACCAAACGTAGTTTTTTTTGCGTAGTAGTATTAGCGCGTCACGCTATATGCGATTGCCCGCAATTAGACAAAAAGTCAAATTAGGCTCACATTTTAATTGGTTCTTACTTGTGATCAGTTGAACGACAGAGGTATAGATAACGTCATTTTTTATTTGTTATATTAAATAATTGGATTATTCGCTCGATAGCTTGCGTTTCCAAAAGAACACGCGAAGGGAACGAAACTGCGAGCGAGTGCGAAAAATAAGGAGCAGGGGGAGGGAGGGGGTGACGCGATTCCGTTCCTTCCCACCTCCTCACCCTTCTCGCTCATCCCCTCCCCATTTCTCCCCAGTATTTTGCTCACCCCAGGCGCGCTCCTTGGCACGCATCTGTCTGCTTGGAAAAGGAAAGGGAACAAGGACGTTATCTGTTCAAATTTAGGACGGTGGGCACAGGAAAGAGAGTAAATGTAAGGAATGAAAAGAATAAATAGTTAACCTTTGTCTCCTGTTGTTATCTTAGGGTTGGAGCTCTAAACTCGTACCTAGACAATTTTACATTTTTCTGTCTACAGGACAGAAGAATATCCTTTTACTGTCCTTGACGTTTACTTTCTAAAGCTATAGATTAACCAACACAGCGTAAATCACTGTCATTTGTTTATTACTCTCAACACGACCTACCACTGGAAATTTAAGAAAAGCTAGAATTTGACCAGCGGACACTCGCCCGATAATTATCACTTTCACATGAATTGTTTGATAGTTTATCGACCAACTACAAACCTTTTCGATGAAAAAACGCAGCAGCCATTACAAAATTTAAACTCACAATGTAAGACGTGTTAACTAAAAGCAAGATCCTTACAATTCTTCTTTCGCACTTTGCTTACTATGCTGAAAAGAAGTTAAAATATCTAAGCGTTTCTTAAATTGATCTTTCTTCTTGTCGGTGATTTTATCCTTTAAGAGTTTTTCAACACGGACAACTTCACTCTCAACGTAATCGACTCCCTTCTCTTGGATCTTCTTCATAATTTTCAGGTAGATGTCGCCGGTTGCCTTCTCCTTTTCGTCTGTGCTTTCTTCCAATACCTTTTCAGCTTTCTGAATGATGTCAGCGTATCCTGAACTGTCGCTTGCGAGGAGCTCAGTGGCCAGTTCGTCAAACTTCTCAATGCAGTTTGGCAAACCTAGGCAGAGAAAAATATTATCTCAAATGCGAACTCTTGCCAATCTTGTAGAAAACTGCACTGTAGATAGCAGTTTAAGGTTTTTTTTTCTTTTATATGTACATAACATTTAGTTACATTTTATATTTAACAATTACATTATGAGATCGAGATTTTCGAGAGCGAAAAATATTTAACCTGTTACATTGTATATTTAACAACTGCATTATGAGATCGAGATTTTCGAGAGCGAAAAATTACCCTGGTCTCAGAGGTGAAACGTCTTGAATTTTTCTACGCACGAGAGAGCCGCGATAAACCTCTGGGACCAGGGTAAGTATCAATCTACTAGTCGCTCAAAACGTTATCTAAATCCTCTTCACAGACACTTCAAAACCGCAAAGAAGCGAACGATATATTGTTAACAAGCATACACAGCTAGGCTACTCACTATCTACAACTGAATTATTCCATAAGCCCGAGTTGGATATGAAGTGATAAAATAACTAACGAGCGCGTAGCGCGAGTTGGTTATAATCACTTCATATCCAGCAAGGGCAAATGGAATAATTGTTTTAGTGAATTCTCAAACCGGGTTTTGCCGCCGATTTTTATTTCGGCCATTATAGAGGGCTGAATTTTTAAACTTGGCGCACTATTTTCCATATGACGTAAAACACCGACTATTGGCTCATAGTCAGAGTTTTTTAGCCAATCAAAAAGCTAGAAATGCAATAGTCGGAGCTGAGAATTTACTAAAACACAATATACAGTGAGTAACGTAGCCATTACATACTAATGTAGAACATTTGGTTCCCTATTAAATTACTCGACTTTTACTTCTCATTTTTCAAACAATGTCCATACCTATCCAAAGTCGCGAATTTGTTTTCACAAATTTAGAGAGTTCGTCGGCCTTGATCTCTCCCGTAAAATCAATCGGAGTGTCCTCGTTTTGTTTGAACAGCTTGTAGACCGGGAAGTCTTCCTTGTTGATATTATAACGGTCCCTCAAGTCGTCGTTTTCTTTTTCGCCATATTCTGAAGGACAACAAAAATACTCTTTGTAGTCAATTTCTCTAGGGACCCCTCTCCTCCTCTCAAAATCCTAAACTTGAAATCGAGGGAAATGTAGTTCTACATTTCTCGAGTGTTCTCAAATGTCCAGAGTGTTTTATCATAGCATAATACACGGCTTAGGTTTCTTCATTTGCTTTATGATCATATAGATTTTACGCGCGCAAAACAATAAAACAAGCTTTTTCTATGCTTTATACTCTGATAAAACATGGGTTTTTGACCAATCAGAGCACACGCAGAGTCCTATCTATGTTATAATGCATATTATAACATAGATAGGACCCTGCGATAGATAGGACTTTTGATGGAAAACCTCAACATATAATATAACATTGAATTACTTTTTCTCGCAAAAATAATTCTAATAATAAGTTTGTAAAAAGAATATGGTGGCCTGTCACTTCTGCTTGGGGAGGTTAATAATTACAAATTTACTTGCAGCTTAATTTTGTTCTGCTCGGAAGACTGCAGCAGATATTGTCAATAACATTCTTACAGGTCAAAAACTTTTTCCAAATGTGGTCTTCAGTTTTCTGTCTAAAACAAAAACAACAAGGTATTTGCTGCTTTATACTCTAGAGAAGGAAAAAAAATAAGTGCCCAGTCATCTCCTGAACCAGTGCACCCAGGGTCATCACTAACTGCTGGCTGACAACAAAATTCGCCAGCTGAGAAGGAGGCGATTGCTGGCTGGAATTTGGTGGGCGATCACTCAGTACAGGACAACAAACAGTTTTTAGGTTACGCACTTCAATCATTAGATATCTAAACCATATTGAACTGTCTAAATGAAAAGTGTGGAATAAATTCCTGTCTACCTTGAGTATTGGTTTCCACTATAAGGAGTAAATAATTGAAATAAAATCTCTTTTTGAGCACTTGTTTAGTGTGTTCTCTTTCTATGCACAGTGTCTGCCCTCTTGTCAATGCAAAGCTTGGTAGCCCCGCGTTTGAGGCGTTGCAAAAGAATGGGGACTGGGGCCCGTTTCTCGAAAGCCCCCAAAACGTTTCGAGCCCATAAAGCAATTTCTAGTTCATCTGTATCTGAAAACGGAGAAGTGTACACGCCTGAAACGTCTTCGTTAAGAGAACCTCTGTATATATTAAGAATATGTGAATAAAACAGCTCTGTAATCATAAGCTTCAAGATTTTGCTATGGCTTTCTGGGTGCAAAAACTTTTTGGGACCTTTGAGAAACGGGCCCCTGGTCTCTCATGAAAAATGGTGACTGGCTCAATAAACACGTTAGCCAGGAGACTATTTTCATAGCTACAACACTGTGCACCCCCCTGAAAACAACATTCAGTTCATACCAGCTCAACAAATGTAAGTTCTTACAATCGGAATAACACCATCAAGCCATGTTCCAATAATTTTATAATAAGTGACTGATATTCACACTACATAAATACGTGGCACAAGTTAGAATATAATTCTGGCCAAGGAAACTGTTATCTGTTGTAAATGACAACCAGTCCAGGGGAGAAGAAACAGGATTTTAGATTGAAGTAAACATACCATTGATAATTAATAATTAGCCTTTTGTTTAGTTTGAGTACCTGAAACTCCAACCTCTGCCACTAGAAGATCAGGCTGTGATGAGGATTTCTCAGCAAACTTTTTAAATTCATCCTCTTTTTCGCCATATGCATATTGTTTGTCAAACTTAACAAGCACTGCTTTGTGTTTGCCAATGACCTGCCTCCAAGGAAAGTTAAAAAGGAAACAAAATTTACTTCATACTATGTTGATAATTGATTCAACTAAACTTTACTCCCTTCAAACATTAAGAACTTTACTGCATTGTAGTGAAACCCTGACATTTTGAACCAGGAAAGAAACTCTGTTTACTATATACACAGGAGTATTTTTAACTTACTGAAAAATATACCAGGCAAAATTTATACCAAACTACATCCGGGGCTTGAGTGGTATATTGTCAATATCCTTGCTAGTGAAGATATTGATGACTTCTTTGATATCATGCTTGACCCTTAAAACTAAACTTAAACTTGTTGGTGTATGATCAAAATATCTTTGCATCTTTCCTGTAAGTCTTTGGCAATCTTTGTTTTTTTTTGGAAATCTTCAGTAACCTTTGGAAATTGTTGAAAAATGTTTGCAATTATTTGTGTGGCCTTTGAACAACTTTTGAAGAATCTTTGGATATCTTTGGAAAGCCGTCAGAAATCTTTGGAAAATCATCAAAAACATCATTATAAGCATGTTTATACGATAAACAAAATAATACATGTATGCTTGTAGATATGGAATTTCTCTTTTCTTGTTCAACTTTATATCCTCATAAAAAAATAAAAACTTGACCACACCTAATATGGACCTCACACTTATCACTACATGTACACTGTAGTTCAATAACCTATAATCTGATATGCTGTGTTTTCCAAATACAGATTATGCCATAGATCTCTGCTTTCCAGGACCAGGATTGTGAAATCTGTCACATCCTCTGAAAGAATTATCAGCCAAACCAAGATATAACCACAACAAGATTTGGTCATTTTTGTACACATTTGTTACAAAAAGGTGTTATAAAGGTTGTTCTAATGACCATCTATTATAGATAAACATATTTTCCTCTGTCCCTTAGTATAACATAATGTTTCTAAACATTGTTAGTAGAATTCGACTAGTATACTAATGCAAATGCTGTAATCTGATTGGCTGAGCCATTGCACACTATCAGCCATTAGTGTGCAGTGACTGGAGGTCGTCTACGGAGTGGTGACATTTTTTCATTCTTCTCAAGTTTTGGAGGAAAATATTGATGCAAAATTGATAATTAAATTCCTGAGAAGACTAAACGAAGGACATTTACATTGTATGGTTTCTTGACTTTAAAAAAAGTTGAAATTATTGAAAAAACTAATGCATGCGCACACAACTTCAATTTTAAATGACAATTCAATCTGAGTGATCTTTTTAAAAGGTGCAAAGTTTAATAATATGTTAAGAAATAATTGGAAACTGTTATCTGAAGTAAATTTTAGTAATTCTACTAAAACAATATTATTAGATATTTATTCACTCTTGATTTCTATGAGGTGATAGTTGATTCAGGCTTCAGCCTCATCAACTATCACCTCATAGAAATCTCGACCTCATAGTCTAATAATCTTGTTAATTAGGCTTGGAAAAAAATTGCTCTTGGCACACGTGTACACAATTTATTCATTCTTTATCAGAGAGATATCTACTGAGTTTAATATGCTGTATAGCCTGTCACTTGCATTACAACAAAAATGATTGCTGCAATGAGTTTACAAAGATTATGCTTGAGCATTGTTTGGTATACATTATTGTTATTGTTGTAGTACATTATTTTTTATTATTTCAGTTTCAATCTTACTGAAATCTGAGATCCAAATTGCAGATAAAATTATTTCACTACTAATAAGCCACTTAAATTTGAAAAATATGTAAACTATTAAAGCTCATGCTTATCTACCAGCTGCTAATTTTCATATCCATGGTCTTGAAAATGAAATCTTTGAATATTTATAACCTTTTTCTATTTTCCAATGGTTAGTTAATTTATGATGGCTTTTCAGTAAGATGAAAGGCTGATAGAAATAATTTCTTGGAGTGGCCAAAGTTAACCAATCAGATTTAAGCACGTTGCTATCATTTACAATGTAACTGGAGCTCAGCACGTGGCCATATTAACAGAGTATACAATACACATGAACAAAAACAATTATTTTCGGTTGGAAAACTCAAAAAATTGGAAAATTGTGTTGCTTTTCTTCAATCATATGGTAAAATTTTCTTTTAATATTGTAGGTTTGAAGGTAAAGATTTGCAAACCAGATCAGTTAGGTCGTTCGTATGCGTGATGTTAGAGGAAGCTACATAGCAAAGAATAAACCTTTCTCGATCTCAAGGAAGTGGAACAACCATTTTAAGAAATACCTTATCAAAAGTTAGAGTATCCAGAGGTACCGCTCCCCTGGCTGTTCCTTCCACTCTCAGGAGAGCAAACATCGCTAAAACGATCGCGGAAATCAACCCAGTAAATGCCATTGTAGCGAGAGTTCTTGACTGCCGCTCGGTATTAGTGTCTTTTCTGTCTTTTGATCTCGAATCTATTGCGTCTTCAGGTTTATTGGTCAGCGGACCAAATGGTACACAAGTACTTATATGGTGTAACAGAGGGTGTATTGAATGACCAACGCCCCCCGGGGGAGGGGGAGGGGAGGTTCTCCCAGAATAATTGAGTGGGGTTGTGCCAACCTCGTTTTCAGGGTCGCTCTCATCTGACGGGAGGTGACTGGTCACGTGACCACCCAGAATCTGGGTGAAAAAAAAAAAACTATTGGGCGGGATTGGAGGTAGAGTATTTTGATTATTGCTGTGACAAATTATTGTGGGTTTCAAATCCTCGCCGAGCAGTAGCTAAAAACAAACCCCTTTATCGAGGTTCGAAGTCGAATTCGGCAGCCGAATCAAACCTTCGACGGTTAGCAAATGTCACGTACCGAATCAAAGTGAAACCAGTCTCTTGAATCTTTAAATTGGGAGCTAATTTACTTTCTTCTTTGTGAGGTATTTTGGATCTGTCACACGGCCGATTAGCCGAGTATTGTGTCTTGCATTGGATTATTTCATGCATCTGCATCGGGTTTATGTAAGTCAGGAGCCCACCTGTGCAAGTTTATATATATTTAGACATATTTTGCAAAATGGTAAATAAAACTTCGTTTTATGTAGCGGAAAATGTGCCGTGTGGTTAATTCAGGCAACACGAAACAGCGAAACAGTTTTACTTCTTAGTAAATCGACCGGCTGGATTGAATTATATAAATATATTTCGTTTGACCTGTGTAAAGCTTAGAATAGGACTGGAGAATTTCAAAGGTGTAGTTGCTCGTGTGTGGGTTGATATAGCGATGACCAGCGATCCCCTCTCTTTTGCTTCATTTATTCGTTGCCTCTTCCCCGGTGGAAAAGTTTGTGTCACAGGTGGTCACGTGACCGCAATCGCAACCAGGATCTTTCTCCTAACGACAAGGGAGGTAGAGAAGAGAGCCCCTGGGAACGAGGTTGGGGCTTTGCGGCCCTGTTACCAAAACCCTTACCCTATTTATGGCCAAAATCTGCGATTTTTCCCTACCCTATTTATGACCTGAACAGAAATTCAGCACCCTATTTATGAACAAAGAACTTCAAACTCTAGAAAGGGCCAACGGACAAGTCAAAAGTACCGGAACCTGGTAGGTTCTGATCAGCAAATGCAAAGGCTTTTGATGATGGTCTAGCCTGTTCCAGGCTCTCGGTAGTTAGGGACGAGCGAAAACGAGCGTGAAAAAAAAAACGAGGGAGGACTAAGGAGAGGAGCGGCGAGAGAGCCTGTAAGACTTTCTTTAACGACCCTCTTCTGGTATAGCAGGGGCTGCTATACCCTCTGATTGGTCAATTTTGAGTCCAGAGACCTGGCTATCAAGCTCTTGGAGAATGGAAGTGCGAGATGGTAAACTTGGATTGACAAGATATGAGGTAACCGCCGGAATGTTGACAGTACTGTCAAAATTGACCAATCAGAGGGTATAGCAGCTCCTGCTATACCAGAAGAGGGTCGTTAAAGAAAGTCTTACAGGCTCTCCCGCCGCTCCTCGCCTTAGTCCTCCCTCGTTTTTTTCACGCTCGTTTTCGCTCGTCCCCAACTACCGAGAGCCTGGAACAGGCTAATGATAGTCTCGTCGATAATGATGAAAAAGTAGCTTCTTCTAAAATTCACACCAAATTCAAGGCTAGAGTGAAAAAACCATACCCTCTTTGAGACCAAACTGGCCAAAATCGATACCCTATTTATGACCAAAATGGCTGAAAACCACACCCTTTGGGGCCGCACATGCCTATATAGCCCATATAAGGGAGTACCCCCTCCCCCAGGACCAAACTATACTGAAAAGCAGTCAAGCAGACCCCTAAAAAAGTCAAAAAATTCTTAAATTTTTCAGTGTGTATTGCTATAAAAGCTCTCGAGACATTTTATTTGTGGAACCGGGAGGCGAAGACGAGGTGTCACGCACACGAACCGCATCGTGACCTCGGGTTTCATGTTTCATTCGAGGCTACCCTTATAGACCGTTCACTCATCTTCCGGTGGAAGTGGTAATATTGGCTAAAACTCTCGCTTGACTGAATCCGCCGAAACATTTGATTGCTGAAGTGCTTTCGGAATTACGCACCCTACCGACATAAGAATGACTGAAGATAAACAGTTGTTATACGGCTGGCTCAGATTTCGCCCGACATGGCTGCAGTTCCTTAACACTCCAAAATGGTTCTTGTTCTTCTTGAGTCAGTATTTCTTCACTCAGAGTATCGTTGTAAATGGGGTCTACCCTGGTTCTATCAGCACTATAGAGAGGCGCTTTGGTTTCTCCAGGTCAGTGTGTGTTTGCTGATTTTATGTTTACTTGTCGGCTATATACATGTTCATGAAACAACCACAGTGGTTGTACGTGACAAGCCCAGGTTACAAGGGAGCGAATCTTACGCTTGTTTGGTTTTGTTCAGCGCTAAAAAAGAAGACAAAACGACCTGTAAGTTATATGTACAGTAATAAATATAATAGTGATACAATCATAAAAAGTATCTGCAAAGTCTGTAAATCCCTCATGACTGTTGATCATGACTCATGATAATCGAGTGAAGTGGTCGGTCGGACTGACTTTTGATTCTAATAATAACCATACGAGCCTATGTTATAGCCTGCGTAGCAGCTGTTTTTCGTTTCCTTTTATCGAACAAGCGATCGAGCAAGCTGGCGAGCGAAGGAGTGTGCCTGAGCTGGGATGAGCAAAGAATTGGCCCTTCGCGTGCTTTTTTGGGAACGCCTGCTATATGATAGCGGAGGTAAAACATTTTCTGCATGGGTGATTTGTTAACTAATAACTGCTAATAAACGAGTAACAAAACTAATACATACGACCGATGAGTACTATCAAAGATTTTATTGAAAAGATGGTTTTCAAGATAGACTTTCTAAAGATTTTTTCATGGGAAATTCCCACTGCAAAGTTACTGTAGACGGGCGCTTTCTGTAATAACAGATATATACTGTATTAACAATCTAGATTTATAAACTTAAAAACCATTCAGCCGTTAACTCTGTCATTGTTTTGCGTCTAATATTTGCGTACTTAAACAACTGTGCATGTGGGAATCAATAGACCATTTCCGAGTTACCCAAAGCCTCTCTTTCAAAGCGAGGCCTGGTGTAAAACCATTCATATGAAAATGAGTTTAATTTGCATGTGAATGAAATCTCATTTTCTTTGAAAGGGTGAGCACCAAGACTCGCTTTGAGAAAGAGGCTAAAGGTAATTCGGAAATAACCTATTTCGTTTAGCAAGAGTTCTTTCAACGTTACAGAAAAATACAATTAAAAAAACAAACATTGAATGTTTTCTTTTATTCATGCTCAGCTGTGTAGCTTTTCTGCTGTTTTGTAGTAAAACAGTTTAAGAAAATTGCGAGTGCAGAAACAGGAAACATATACCGCTCTTTAAATCACAAATTATTAATAACAACTTAAAAGCGCACGCATCAAACGTAAAATTAACAACTTTGGCGTGCATCATCGAGTAATGATGCCCGCAAGGGGTTTGGAAAAACACAAAAAACGCGCAAGAGGGCAGCCGAGAGTAACTCTAGCTCCTTCAGTGAACACTCGTCAAAATTCACAAGTGCGTGATAA
>OZ026596.1:30241521-30249021 GCA_964020085.1 Micromussa lordhowensis | reverse complement strand
AGCAGGTATGTCCATTTGAAGTGATCACCCAATAAAAAAGAGTGTAAGAAAATACTTACGACGTGTTTATGTCTTGTTCTTCACCAATAAGGTGTTGTCACGAATGCCATTGTTAGTGACTCGATACTTTGCGCGGCAAATCGCACTGATTTTGGCGGGAAAAGTGATTGCAATGAAGAAGCCGCCAGTGGAAATACTCTTTACTACGCGCTGTTCATTCTGGGAATGGTTGTAGCAGGCGGCGGCTGCACTCCCATGATCGCTTTGGGAGTTCCATATATGGATGAAAACGTCAGCGCCAAGGTGTCACCTATGTACGTGGGTATATTTATGGCCAGTGGAATCGCTGGTTAGTTGTCGTGTTGTCTCGATTGAAGTCTTTGTTGATTTATAACGACTTTTCTGTCTTCAACTGTACAAATCGTGCGATGAAAGCCATATTTCGTAACACAATTATATATTTCGATATATTAACATTGAGCCTAAAACAATAGACCTTAGCACGAGCGAGTCTTCGGGGATTAACTAATGGCTCATAACCCATGATGCTAAGCCTATGAAGACTCTCGAATTGCATTATCCAATGATCCAGTTTTTAACAATAGTAGTCCAACTGGGGTTTCTAAGAGCAAAGAGTCACCAAGGCGCCCAGGCTGCAGGAAGAAATTTTCTTCTATCAGCAATTAAAAAGTCGTCCATTAGAGAGCCAATCAATATGCTATCGAACCCGCTGACTGTTTACTAAAAGTACCGGTATATACAATGGCTACATTTGTGTGATCTACGTTCTGTTACTCAGATGTAAAAGTTGGCAAATACCCATCGAATCTCCGGGATTTTATTTTTGCTGTTTTTTTAACTGAGATTACTATTAATCATAGAAAAAACTTTCGGTTTTTTTCTTTTCATTACAGGTGCTGCTGTTGGATTCGTACTGATCTCAAGCTTTCTTTCAATGTTTGTGGTACTTGGTGTCCAGACCTCGTTAACAATACATGATACAAGTTGGGTGGGGAACTGGTGGCTAGGATTTGCCATATTTGGTGTAATCTGTGTGTTTTGGAGTATTTGGCTGTTAGGATTCCCAAAGGAGTTTCCGCTGACAAAGAAACAACGGGAAATAGAACTCTGTGAAGATGAAACTGCAGCCAACGTGGTAGGCTACTTCTTTAGAGTGTTTGATGCAATGAAAGGTTTTTTCCTCAACAGAAGATAAAAATGCATAGCAAGTGAAACGGACATAACATTATTGTTTCCTTTGGCAACCAAGTTAGCGTTAGGCAATGATTTTTTTTAGTGCTCTGGCGCCTCTCAACAAATCACCCCACCCCACCCCATCCCTGCTTCTCGTCCCCATTCCGAGGGGTGAATTTTCAAATACCAACCATCTTCCAACATCAGATCTGAGAAGGGTTTGTTGTTTTTGGTTTAGAGTTAAACCAATCCCATTAGAGCAGGATTAAACATGTTTAGCAGATTGGCAGATTTCCACGTAAAAAAATCAAATTATGCATCCCGTCTGGAATGGGCGCTCTGTCTCAGTTAAAGTTTTGTGTCTAACACGCATGCGTGTATTAAACTGGTTTCGCACGGTATCGATAAAAAAACCTGCAAAATGACCGGGCCATTTCACCGTGACGTGACGTCATCGGGTATACACGTACTCACCACAGACTGTATTAACAAAAGTTGACCTTCACAGTACAGAACTGGCATGGGACAAATAAAATGTATTTTCTCGGTATAAACACTCTCCTAAAAGCTCATGTATCTACCGAGAAAGTACAAATGACTTTTGAGTTTTTCCATGGTATACCCCCAAAAGCATTGCATAAGTAGTATATCTCCTTGCTGCGGATCCAAAAGCGTAGATATAAGAAATGTCGGGTATTCTCTCCTAGACCAAAATAGACGAAGTAACAGAGGAAGGAAGAGAAAAAGCAAGCTACACCAAGTTGAAAGATCTCCCCAAAGCAACAAAGCTGGTGTTTTCACGACTTCCATTCGTGTTCACCACACTGGGTGCCTGCTTGGAGAATTTTAGTTTCACAGCTGCAACAGCGTTCTTGCCAAAAGTCATGCAAACGCAGTTTTATCTGCCGCCTGGCAAAGCAGCTCTTTTGTACGGCGTGATAGCTGTACCTTGTGCATTCTTTGGCAACTTGATAGGTGAGAAGCAATAAACACAGTGTCCAAAATAGCTGGATCTTCTGCCTCAATAGCAGGTGCTCTCATTGGCTACTTTGGGGTCACATGACATCTAACAATAAGAAGGTTTGCCGCCTATATAGTCACCAGGGTGGCACCGTTGTCAAGTCTATGACTTAAGAGCGTAACCTGTTGCCAGCGAACGACTTTTTAAATCATATATAGTGATGTCAATGTTGGACTTATCGTTTGCAGCACTGTAATAACTGGCACCTCGAGTATCCAATTTATTTATTTCACACGAATCTCAGAAAAATGAGATTCTCAGGAAACAAAATTTACTGTTTCCCTTGGGCCGAGTAGCTAAGTGTTCAAACCTTCAGACGATCTACACCATCGAGTATTTAAATTCCATGAAAAAAAATGCAGTTAATGTTTTCCTGCAATGGGTCACTTACTCAAACTCAAAACAACTAAATGACCCCCTATTGAGCAAGCGCAGGAGAAAGATTGCTTACAACTAAACAATTTCTTTTTACAGGGGCATATATCAACAAACGTCTAAAGCTAAACCTTACTAATTCCGCCAGGATGTGTTTTATTGTTGCTGTATTTGGAGTTATGAGTGCGTGTATCCTGTACATCAAATGTGACACTCCAAATATTGCTGGAATCAATAAACCATATCTGAACAGGTAAGAGGCTTCCTCCCCTCCTTCCTTCCTTACTTAATAATAATAATAATAATAATAATAGTAATAATAATAACAATAACAATAACAATAACAATAACAATAACAATAACAATAACAATAACAATAACAATAATAACGATAACGATAACGATAACGATTACGATAACGATAACGATAACGATAACGATAACGATAATGATAATGATAATGATATGTGTTTAGCACTTACTTCGCTCCTTCCCTCTTGTCTGTCTGTCTCTGTCTGTCTATCTTTCTTCCTTCCTCCTTTCCTTCACTAAAACAAACCGCTGTTCCTATCGACTATAAGGACAAATGTTAAATTAAAGAATTCCACCTTAAATTGCATATAGCTCGAGTTCAGTCCAGCTCTCTTCACCGTGTAACCACGCCTGCAACTGTTCTGGATTAAATTATGTTCCTGTGTGCGCTGGGCAGCTGACCTATTTTTCGCCCTGTCATGCTGGCTGTAGTGAGGGGAACAAAACGAACAAGGTATGAAATGTCAATGTTTGTATATTTTCCGAGCTTGTTGTTATCTTGTAATCCTTTTCTTTGCTGTTTCCTTTCAGGGCTCTTTTTCTTACTCCAACTGCGCCTGCGTCGCTAAAACTGGAGAAGCGAAGAAAGGCACATGCGATGTTGACTGCGGGCTCAACTTCGTACTGTTTTTGAGCATTCTTGCTTTACTTCCGTTTTTGACGTTTCTGAATGACACTCCAGCGACCATAGTGACTTTGCGGTTTGTATACTAGTATTGTTTAGCAAACGTCCAACTAACTTTCACCTTGATAATCTCTTGTTCAAATTCATTATTAATTCATCAATTTTACAGTTTTAACAAAGGAAACCATAACTGTGAGAGTGTTTTGTCGATATCGATCTGATCTTAATTAGCAAAGATTTCTACCGGATTTTATCACACCATTTTCCCTTTATTTAGTTTTAGTTTACGGGACCAGGGTTGGAGCAAAGATGACACCGCTCCCCTTTCACCAATGCCCGGTGCCATATGTGGGTTGAGTTTGTTGTTGGTTCTCGCCCTGTTCCGAGGGTTTTTCTCAGGCTTCTCCTGTTTTCCTCCCTCCACAAACACCAACACTCCAAATTCAAATTCGTGCAGGATGGAAACTAAGACCTGCATGACACCAGCTAAGGCTGATGTGGCTTCCTCTCTAAATATTGTAATTTATGGGAAGGTATATCAAATCACATTACCAAACACCTCGAAGTTCATCAACAATACTCCGCTATGCGTGACATTTCAACTTCCTTCTCGGTTGTTAGAAATGTGGTCAAACACGGTCTTTCCTGTTTGATACATTACAAGAAGGTTTTTGTATGGCGTCATTCGACATAATTTTCGTTCTCCTCTCAACATTATATATAGTTCACGATTCTTGATGTGAAGCCGCTCTTCAAGGGGCTACGCTATGCAATTGTTCAGATGTGATGATCATAGAATTAACTGAAATGCCGGTTTCAAACTGCAGACGAACTCAAACGAGACACAGAAAAGCTAAAACGTGGTACCGATGGGAAAACTTGGGGAAGATTAAAACATGTTGCATACGGCAAACTTGAAAAACCTCAGGCTGGCATTTTTAACTTTTTATTAAAGTGCCATTTATAATGCTCAGAAACTGATTCCTTGTTGCTCTGCAAATTTCCTATAAAGTAACGTAACTAAAACAAACACAACCTCGTTCCCAGGGTCTCTCATCTTACCGCCTGGGGGTAAGATGAGAGACCCTGGGAACGAGGTTGAAACAAACACACCGTGATATCGCCCCTTTAATAAAAAATTCATAGCAGAAAACCCAAGGGTTTGATGTCCAGTTGTTTGCTTAAAGTGCCCATATCGTCAATTTTTTTATTTTCTTATCTTATTCTATATATCACCCTATGAACTTCTGCGAAAGAAAAATTCGATTTGGATGAAATGCAATCTTTTTTAGGAGTTTTAAAATCGTTCAAATTTGCCGCCATTTTGGTCCACCATTTGCACCAGTTGATGACGTAGATTAAGGAACACGTGACTTCAGGCTTGACTCATCTCGCTTGTTTTACCTCTGTAAATGTAAGTTAGTAGCTCATACAAAATGCTGTAAAGAAGCATTTTGTATGGACTACGAAGCTAAATTTACAGAGGTAAAACAAGTGGGATAAGTCAAGCCTGAACTCACACGTTCCTGAATCTAGGTCACAATTCTGAGCATGTCGATGCTGTGATCAGCGTTTCGGGTCGACCGCAAGAAAATAGGATTTTCAGGTTTTTAAAACTTCATTAAAAGATCGCTTTTTATCCAAATCGAAAAAATTTTTCGCAGAAGTTCATTGCATGAAACATAGAATCAGATGGGAAAATAAAACTTTTGATGACATGGGCACTTTAAAGTAAATATATGGGAGAAGCGCGTCATCGTTCAACATGTTCAACCTGCGTTGTTTCGACAATTTCAAATTGATTCAAAAAGAGGTTGAAAAGCGAGATATGTTTTCTAAATTCCAGGAGTGTCCCACTCAGTCAGCGGTCTTACGGGTTAGGACTGCAGATGGATCTTGTAAGGATTCTTGGAGCAATTCCAGGACCTATCGTGTTTGGCGCCTTACTGGACAAGACATGCATACTTTGGAACACAAAGTAATTACCCGTTATTTGTGATTTTGCTTTGGAGTAGTTTTAAATTGAGTGTCGTTAAACTGATTATTATACATTCAACTCTCTAACTCTTTTCTGATTGGCCGAAAGCCTACAGTTAATTTTCGAAATCAGCGCTCGTGACGTCATAACTGCAGATTATACAATAATCATGTCAAGGTCACGGGTAATCATGTCAAGGTCACGGGCAGTGCATGATTTCCAAGGGTAATCATGTCAACTTCGCGCGGTTCGTGTTGCTTGCCGTCAGTGAAGAAGCAGAAACATGACTTCCAAGTTTTGCGTTCGTTCAATGTATAATAAAACAATTATTAGATTCGGTTTTTGTGATATCCAGAATAATCAAGGTCTCGGTGAGGGTCATTCTGGATATCTCAAAAACTCATCCAATAATTGTTTGTTATCACAAAGGTCACAGACAATCCAACGAACCAATCAATACTCGAAGTAATTACGTGCAGCTGACGTGAAGCGCGGGAAAACTTGTGCGAGCGACTCACCATTGGCTTTGGTTTTACTTCTGATTGGATGAAAAAGTGGCGTGAGTGTTTTTTTAGCCAATCGTGAAGCGTAGTTTATGCAAAACCAATTACTTCTCGGCACTCGTGTAAAAACCGCTTCAAATGTACGTCAGAGTAACTATTTAATCTAAACTATAGGTTGGTTTTCACAAAACATCGGCTTCTCCTTAATCGATAATAAATGCAAAAGTTCGCTTTAAGACAATCTGCCAGGCCCTCTCATATAGAACTGGTGTAAAAAGGTTAAGGTACCAGAGTTCATTTAATGATATATTGTCCCCTAAAACCCCATCTCCGTCACGCCCTAGCCTCGTATGTGGACATGTTTTAGTTTAAGGGTCATCTGCGTGGCTGAAGTTCCTAGGCGGCTGGTTCATATTACTAGTACCTTACTACAAAACTGCTCGTCTAGAGGTACCGTAATTGATATAAATAAAATTCAACCAGGGTAGCATTTCTTAGATCAGTGATGCAACGCCCCTGTTGCGTGAAAACGCTTAGAATTGTTGTAAATGAATGCTGTTTAATTACAGGTGCGGTAGAAAAGGCCATTGTCTGGAGTACGACCATGATGGACTGGCGCAAGTGGTGGTGGGAGTTTTTGCCACGTGTAAATTCATCACCATGGTGTGTTTTTTTCTCTCGTGGTTCTTTTGCCGACGACTTCAAGCCAAAGAAACGATGAAAGATGTTAACAATGAAGTAGAAGAAGTAGAAGTTAGAGAAGCCCTCACTAGTGCCAGTGCCGGAAAAATGTTGCTCATCAACCTGGAGACAGCGATGTGAAAAAAAAAGCCTTCCCTCGAAAAATGTACCTCTAAGTTAGGAAATGACACACGACTGGACTTCGTCACCCACCAAGTAATTTTGAGCTCAGTCACGGCTTCAGAGTAGTTTTTATATGATGTTTTCAATAAGTTTAATAACCTCAAGCACTTATGTGCTTGTGACGTCATTGCGTGGTTCAAATCTGGCTAATTTTGATGAAAGTTTCGCACTAAAACTGTTTTGTAAAGATTTACTCATTGAAAGTATAAAATTGTGGATCCCCTGTACATGGTATAATTCACCATCTCAGGAATAGTTGGACCTTTTTTCAGCAATAATTATGGGTCTCCAATGTTTTGTTGTCACAAAACTATTCATTGAGAGTTGTAAAATAGGGTATCATTTAGGGGTTTACCTAATTCTAACATATATAAGGATCTTGACTACTTTTAATAATAAGACTTTTTCATTCTCTCTTTTCAAATCATCGTTTGTCAAAACTATCATCATTTCTGTAGTGGGTGTTGATCTGATTTTTGGAGTATACCGATCTTTTAAATGGTATATCATACATGGACAAAGGGGGTCTATTTATTAAATTGGAAAAAAGCCCTGACGATGTAGAGCTGCAAGGGTTAACAAGAACTTGGGTTTTATAGATTCGATAAAAGATATATAAAAAAGAGTT
>OZ026596.1:30131521-30239021 GCA_964020085.1 Micromussa lordhowensis | reverse complement strand
AAGCGCTTTGGTTTCTCCAGGTCAGTGTGGGCTCTTATGTAATTCCCTTGCAACATTTTGAATCAGATTTTTCATTCAGCTGACTCCACGTAGGAAGGGTGGTTTTATAACGATGACAATAGTACACCAAAAAGGTAGTGAATCTTCCCCTTATTTGGCTTTGAAAGTACTGATTTAGACTTTTAGGTTTACACTAGAGGTGATTTTTCCGAATTCATAAATGTTTCCGGATTCATCAATTTTAGAGTATTCGGATTCGTTGACGTTTTTATTCGGATTCCTAACCGTTTACACACGACGACCTGAACTGCGGGAACATTCATGATGAAATGGTTAACAAGCTGTTTGTTGTCTCGACAACGGGGAACAAAATGCCGCCGAAAAAAGGTAGGGGTAGGTTGAGAATGTCTGAAGTTTTCTTTCCACTCGCCGACCAAGTTGTTGCAATCATGCAGTCCCGCCAGACATTTGGCCATAATCGCCCAGGTTTTCGATCTTGTGCATGCCATCGTCATTCAAATCTTCGACCTTGATAATTATTCCATTGTTCTGCATCTTGACCTGTCTGATCTTTTCGCTTTCTTAATTAGCCAAAGCAAAATAAGGCGCGCACGCAGGAGTAACTGGAGTTCTGTACAGCAATGTAACGGCAGTACAGCGAAGGAGATCTTACATTTGTACCAACGAGTCGCACTGCATTCATACGCTGGGAAAAGGTTAACTATGCCAAAATGTTTCACCTGGATGCGACAACCCAAATTCTTTAGAAATCCTTTTTTTCTATCCAGCTACATATTTAGTTTCCTGCGCAGACGCTCTTTGGGCTCGTCACGCAATCACACGAACGTAACGAACGTTACGTTCCCCCGTTGTCCGTTACGATCAGCTGGAGATCACGTAGATTTAAATACCTTATCGGCAAGAAGCTATAGGGTATTTAAAGAAAACGATGGACGTGGAAGAATAAAAGAAATAGATGGACGTAATCGTACGCAGACATTCGTTTGGCTAGTTCCTCTCAAATTGCTGGAAGCCTGCGGCAACTTGAGAAGTGGTAGCAAGACCCCAAAATACTAGCGTGGTCTTTCATCGAGTGTATGAGACATTTACGATGTTCTGTTTAAATCCCCCTCAAGAAATTATAGTGTATTTCGCCGCGAAAAAGATGAAGAGTTCGAACTCGGATTGGATTAGACCCGGGATTAGTTGTATGTTTAGTTTGAAAGCGTGGCGTTGACATGATCGCAGGAAGCCCAGGCTCTCTATCAGATTACCTTGGACGTGACTCTTTTCTTATAAAAGGTGTTGTGCAAATGAATATATAAAAGATCATATATTTGAACTGCGGAGAAAGATATGAAGACATGATGATCATCACAGTTATATATACAACTGAATAATACATAGAGGAATATTACACGGTGGAGAGAAGATATGAATTTTATGTTCGAGTGGCAAGAGCAATATCTCACGAGTGAGCGCAGCGAACGAGTGAGATGTTGCTCTTGCCACGAGTAACATAAAATTCATATCTTCGAGCTAACGTGTAATGTTCTTTTTATTATATAAACGTACTGATAACGGCGTTTTTGATGATTTTCCGAAGATTTCCGTCCACTTTCCGAAGATTTTCCAAAATTGTCCCGAAGACCAGACGAACGTTTCCGAACATTTCCCGAGAATTTCCGAGAATTTCCGAAGAAGTCTGAAGATTGCCGAAGATTGCCGAAGACTTTCGAGGAAGACCCGAAGATGTTTCGATGATACACCAACGAATTTAAGTACAATTTAAGAGACAAACCTGATGCCACTGAAATCATCGATATCTTCACATGTGAGGATATCGTATCGTTTTTATGAATTTGTTACTACTCGCTATACCACCGACTTTTATATAATAAAAATGAATATATGATCTTTCATATATATTCTTATTATCCAACTCTGCTTTCTAGAGTACAAATATCGCGCGAAACGAGTACAAATAACAGATATTTGTACTCGTCTCATTCCTCCCGGCCGCGTGAAGTTCAAAACCTTGGCAAGTCAGAATTTTGGGAAAAGAAACTGTTGGAGAATAAATCTCTTATTAGACGTTTTGGTGTGTAGTATCGCTGTATATTTTTACTCGTTGTTTGTATTTTGACTCGCCCTACGGGCTCGTCAATATACTGCACAACTCGTAAAAATATACAGCGATACTACACACCAAAGCGTCTAATAAGATATATATAGTGCATTCTTCACTCTCTACAGGTATATTACGAACTAACAATGTTACCAGCTCCCAGTCGGCTTGATAGCTCAGTTGGTAGAGCACTGTACCGGTATCGCAGAGGTCATGGGTTCGAATCTCGTTCAGGCCTGAATTTTTTTCAGGCTTTAATTTCACAGTTGCTTAAGTTGTATTGATCATCTATGTCTTCATAAGCGGTGTTGTGTTACAAAGATACAATTTTAAAGGGTTTGTATGGAAACGCAACGGCTCTGCTTTAACAAGGCAATTATTATTCTTATATTTTGTGAATAAAATCTACTTACCCTGTTGCTGTGCTGTCGACAGCCAGTGACAGCAATTTGCTGTCGACAAATAGACGACGACTTCCCAAGTCGGGCTAATAATAGTTCACGGTTACCCAACGTACTATGCGAACCGCGAAATGGTCCACGCCGACCGTTTAGACAAGCCTCTTTTGAATTTGTGAGGACACAGGCAGCCCAAGCTCTCTCTCTCTCTCTCTCTGAAGCAACACAATATGGCATCGAATTATAAGGGTTTATATCGGATTTTCTACAAGATATCCATGTGAAAAATTCTCAATAAAAAGGGCTAACCTTATTCCATACGTGTGTTGTTTGCTCCTGGTGTGGTTATTTTACCGATTTAACTTGATTTAAGGGACCTTTTTGAATCCCGGTTATCCCTTCATAAAGAGAGGACAAGGCGAAACACTTCAGTCGGGACAGCCTGCCGAACGAAGTCAAAACTCCCAGCCTAGATTGTACCCAGGGCGACAAATCCACCGCAGAATTCAAAGGCAAAGGTTAATCTTTCATTTTAGTTCTCTAGCCAATGGCAGCCCTGCAAGCGACGCCAGGCGACTCTTCGTGTCCCCAGTGAAACGATAAAACGAAAGAAGACATCCACGTCCATTTCATCCACGACACAACGACCGTTAAAATCAGCTTGGTAGCCTCGTCGTGTTGGCAAACCAAGACTCGCAGGGGTAGTAGACCGCAATTTGTCAACCAAGCTTCTTGTAACACCCGGGGTCCCCTCAAGTCGAATCTACAATGCACCATTGTCTCAAGCACCCAATCAAAACCGTTTCTCTTTGAGTATTGTGGAATTACGAATATTGCGAGTAAACTGTAATGGAAGCCAGCAAAATTTTGTCCAGAGCATGCGAAGAGAAAGAAAAAATCGCCGGCAGATTGAGCTCCGTTTTGCTGTATGATTGTTATTTTGAATACTTGTAAACACGACGCTGCACGGTTTTGATTGGGTGCTTGAGACACTGTCGACCTGAGAGGAAACCCACACAACCATAACTCGCCGAAATTGCGTTAGATCAGCCTGAGGAGCTGACAAACAACAAAGAATACAACACAGCAACAGGGTAAGTAGATTGTATTCACAAAATATAAGAATAATTGACTTATAAAGCAAAACCGTTTCGTTCCTATACAAACCCTTTAAAATCGACTCTTTGTAACACAACACCGTTTATAATAAGAAAGAGTCACGTCCAAGGTAATGGCTGCCTGTGACATGATAAGCAAGAGTTCGCGTTGTAGTTCTCGCCCTAAGGGAGCAGGTCGAGAAGGGCGAAGGGCGAAGGCCAAGGTGGATAACACCCTCCAAGATCTGCAGAATTCTTCATATCCTACGAAGGCCGAGTTCAGTAACTGCTTTATTATTCATTCAAAATATTTTCAAACTCTTAAAGGAGAAAATGAGCTTTATTTTTAAACATTTCGCACACTCCAACAATCAAGATCTAAAATTATCTCGTGCCCAGGTTTTCTCGGTCAATGGTTCAATCATCTGCAACGGGCTGCACTTTTACACTACACATCGGTTGAATACGACACGATTCTTCGCAAATTTGGTCAACAGCAGCTGGTTATGGTGAATTATACGTGTGGTTTTAACCAATCAGAAACGGGGAAATATTCTTTGAATGAATAATAATACATATTCTTGGTTTTCACGTGACGTCAGAAAAAACTAAAATTAAACTAAAATTAAAAATTTTAAGTTTTTACCTTTATGGGGTAAAAGCATTTTTAAATGAATATCTGCTGGCCTGTCTTCAGCTCGGTAGACTGCTTTGTTTTGAAAATAGAACACGGTTTTTTCACAATGCGTGACATCGGCATTGTTTCTGGGCAACATGTTACGTGCACCAAAATATCGATTCGCCTTACGTTTTCGAGTTCTGAGTATGAGAGACCCTGGGAACGAGGTTGTTTAACAGAGAGAATAAACGTTGTGAGAGAGCCAACTCCAGATGTTTCCACTGGTTTCCGGTCGCCATGTTGGAGTCCCTCAGACGGGCTCCAACATGGCGTCTCCATACTTAACCCTGTAATTTTCAGTGATACCTTTTGCCGAATAACTCGAGTTCGGAATATCGCACATCCCCGAAACTTTGGCACGTTGTTTATTTATTACCCTTCTACGATAGTTCAATTTCTTGACTCAATTTATTGAATGGTAAGCGATTTTATTTTTCACTTGCGTGATAATTTAGCTTACTTACGTGACGTGAAAACCACCAATTACGACTACTAAAGGATTTTGCTTTATGATCACATACAGCACAGCACAGCACGAATAACTCCCAATGTTTTCATCCTTTTCATAGCAAATTAACTCATTAAAAAGACATTTGAAAACATCGTACAGTTATACGGAGAAGCTCAAAAAAGCTCGTGGGGAAAAAAATTTCAAAGCTTTAATGTATAAGTCTTTTCATTTTTTTGTAACAAAAGAAAAATGGTAGTCACCGAACGTCCACGAGCTTAAAATCAACGCAAAGTTATGGCATTCGCCACCAACACTATTGTTGTTTGCTCATTTTACTACCTAGTGCGTGTGACGCGGCGTGTGACGCGGCGTGTGACGCGGCGTGTGACGCGGCGTGTGACGCGGCGTGTGACGCGGCGTGTGACGCGGCGTGTGACGCGGCGTGTGACGCGGCGTGTGACGCGGCCGTGTGACGCGGCGTGTGACGCGGCGTGTGACGCGGCGTGTGACGCGGCGTGTGACGCGGCGTGTGAACGCGGCGTGTGAACGCGGCGTGTGAACGCGGCGTGTGAACGCGGCGTGTGACGCGGCGTATGACGCGGCGTGTGACGCGGCGTGTGACGCGGCGTGTGACGCGGCGTGTGACGCGGCGTGTGACGCGGCGTGTGAACGCGGCGTGTGAACGCGGCGTGTGACGCGGCGTATGACGCGGCGTGTGACGCGGCGTGTGACGCGGCGTGTGACGCGGCGTGTGAACGCGGCGTGTGACGCGGCATGTGAACGCGGCGTGTGACGAGGCGTGTGACGCGGCGTGTGACGAGGCGTGTGACGCGGCATATGTATGTATGTAAATCTTTATTTATACACGGAAAATCATCAGTTAAGCCTAAGTTAAAAACTAAAACTAATTACAACTGCTTTACATGATTGCCGTGTGGGAATCCGATATATCAGCTACCTTGTTGGTATTTCGCTTAAAATGCTCAACGGATGCAGCATTTTTTAAGTTTTTGGGCAAGTTATTCCATAGCATGGCCCCGCTGTAAGAGAAGCTTCGTTTCAAATAATTGGTGCTTGGTTTGGACAGGGTCAGCCTTCCCTCAGAGTTTCTTAAGCTGTAAGCAAAGTGACGCTGAGAGAAAAGACTTTGTAGATATTCCGGAGCAAGGTCATTCATGGTTTTATACATCATTAAGGCTTTTTGTTTATTTTGGGCTAGGAGACTGAATCTTGTGCGCAGAAAGGATGTACACAAACAATTTCCCGGACGTCCTTACCAAAAATAACGTTATGAATAATGAAAACAGTGTGAAATATGGAAACTCAGAATATAATACCGCTTAGTGATATCATAATGCTCTTGTTCTTCTTTTTCTTTCCTCTTAGTGAAGATTGCTGAAGATCTTGTATTTTATTTTGGTGAAATAAAAAATGTATTTGCTGATTTAGTTACATGATGGGAATGGTGACCAGCAGTTACGACATAGCAGCCATGATCTTAACTCCGCTGATTAGCTACATCGGAGGCTCACGGAAGAAGCCAGTGTTCTGTTCCTGGGGTGTGTTCGCAATGGGCGTCGGTTTCTTTATTTTCATGCTCCCTCATTTTGTCTCGCCACCTTACAAATCAGGTAAGTCCAGGCGATCTTTGTTCTGACAGCCTTAATGACATTTTGTTTTATTAGCGTACGAGAGAAGGATTGATTGTTATTGACTCCAAACAGAGGAGTTTAATCTTAGCATTTTGAGTTATTTTGGCCACATACAAAATTATCTTCAAAATGAAGGAAATCTGAAAACAACAGTTTATTAACTCCAAAGAGATAATAATAAGACATATAGGAACAAGGACGGTTAAGGATGGAGAACTCGGCTTTACGGGCACTTTGGGAGCCGCGGTTTGCAGCAAAATGTTGTCCTATGTTTGCACTTCAAAGGCATACTAATTAAGAGATGATGGGATTTGCGATTACAAACTTAGAACTTGAAAAATTTAGGCTAAACTTTTTAATATGCGCAAACCAAGACGTACTCCTTTAAAGCTGCAAAATTTCTGGCTGAAAAAAGCACTTATGAACCCATATCGATACTTAAAATCGGTGCCAGTAGCAATGCTGAATCAAATGCTTGTGGTAATAATATTTCTAACAGTGTTGTTGTTCACTTATATTAGCTGTCGTCGCGAATACCACTCAAAGTTTGACCGACTCGGGACTTTGCGCAGCAAATCGCAGTGATTTAAGCGGGAAAAGTAATTGCGAAGAAGAAGCCGCCGGCGGCAACAATCTTTACTACGCGCTGTTCATTCTGGGAATGGTTGTAGCAGGCGCCGGCTGCACTCCCATGATCGCTTTGGGAGTTCCATATATGGATGAAAACGTCAGCGCCAAGGTGTCACCCATGTACGTTGGTATATTTGTAACCTGTGGAATTTTAGGTGAGTTAAGTTGTCATGATAATGCATGGTTGACGCGTATTGATCGTCTCTTTGTAATCGAAGAGTCTTCATTACCAATTTTACAGTAACTATAATTTCGCTGTTTATTGGCCAAGAGCCATAGCTATTGTTTAATATAACTTATTCATTGTAATGAGGTCACAGATGATCGATGCTCTTTGGACGTGCTGTAGATTTTAGTATTTTAACTTCCTTACATTTAATAATAACTTTTGAATAGAAGTGAATTGAACACACGTTTTTTGCATTGCATGAAACGTTTAATTGACACCTGTCATAACAAGATATCCACTGACCATATTAGGCGACCATATCGCGGGCTCAGGTTTAGACCAACTTTTTCAAAGTTGACCGCTGACCAGGTACTGGTTTTTCGATGGAATCCGAGGCTCAAGTCTGGTTGATTTATTGTTATCAGGAGCTCCGATTTTAGGCTTGGCTAAATAAGCCTTTTTATGAACCGTCTTGTTATGTTTCTGCATATGTCAGTCAATTGGTTCACATGTTCTTTTTCCTTGTTATTGCTTCAGGTGCCGTTGTTGGGCTTGTCTGTGTGTCGAGCTTTCTATCAATGTTTGTGGAACTTGGTGTCCAGACCTCGTTGACAATCTACGATCTACGTTGGATAGGGAACTGGTGGCTAGGGTTTGCCATATTTGGTGCGATCTGTGTGTTTTGGAGCATTTGGCTATCAGGATTCCCAAAGGAGTTTCCTTCGACTAAGAAACAACGAGAAATAGAACTCTGTGAAACTCTAACCGCAACCTTTCTGGTAAGTTAATTTACTACTGACTTAGTATGAGTTACCAATTTAGTAGAGGTTTTGGAATTTATCTTACATGAAAGATGAATACAGCGCGGACAAGTAAACTAAAAGTAGCATGATTTTTCATTTTTCTCAGTATTAATTAGAGAGAAAAAAAGATTGACCACAAGCATGCAAAATTCAAAAAATTCCTCGTATTCTTCTATCGTCAGTTTATAATCTAAAAGCTGTTTACAGCGGTTTAAAGTTGAGTGTCGTAAAACCAAATCCTCTAGTAAAAACCCTAGCCAGTCACTAAGGGCACAGCGTCCAATCCAATGTAGGAGGTCTGTCTGAGTATGGGGTCTGCATCTCCATTTTATTCGGCTCACGTCTGCATTTCGGCATTTCTGTTTTAAAATTTTGTTGACATTATATTGTACTGATAAATAAATAAAATCACGGAGTAAATAAATGTAGCTGACGTGAGGGAAAACGCGTGCGTGCGACTCACGATTGGCTTTGGTTTTGCTTCTGATTTGACTCGGATGACGTGGCGCGGATTTTTTTTCTAAGCCAATCGTATATATTGGTTATTGACCAAGCGTGGGATCAAGATGTATGGGTTATTGACCAAGTGTGAGGTCAAGATCGCTGGATATTGACCGAGTTCTTTGTTTGCATGTTTATGGACCGAAGCGGAGTCGAGGTCAATAAACGCGCAAAAAAAGAACGAGGCCAATATCAAGCCATCTTCACCTCATACTGGAAATTTTTTTCTTGCGGGACAAGGTGGGTAGTCCCGAGCGGGCAAGATAGCTCCATCTTGTCCGCTCGGGTAGCCAATCTCAGCGCAAAATTTGATTCATCTTGCCCGCTCACGGAGCTAGCCATATAATACACTGTATATTGGCAATGTTCTTTCCCTGCGTGTTTATGGACCTCGACTCCGTCTCGATCCATAAACACGCAAAAAAAAAAAAGAACGAGGCCATGTCCAGTCATTTTGACCGAACAAGCTTGGCCAATACAAGATTTATTATATGGAGAAACACTTTTTTCCTGCGGAACACAGCGGGTAGTCCCGACCACTCGACACTCAAAATACAAATTTAAACACAATTTGATGGCCCGCAATATTTCACGTGATATGAATGTGCACGTTGTGATCGAATTTTGATTGCAATTTAATAAAAGGTTGAGCACAACTTTATCATCTGAGTTTTATATCTCAGTCTGAACAGTCTCAGATGTCGGCGACTAGATCAGTTTGTTTTTTGCAATCCCCTGTAGACTGCGAGCAGTCTCTCTTTTAAGCTCGAAAATCCACGAGGAAAGAACGCAAAAAAATTGTCGAACTAGCACGTCCTTCTCCGCCAAATTTTGTGCAAATAATCGAAAGGAGAGACTGCTAGCAGGATAGCTTGATCACACTTTGCTGAACAGTTTGGTTGCGGTGCAATTCTAATTTAACTTATAGATCGACCGTCGTCTATGCAGTTTAGAGGTTATTCTAATTTTTTTTAAGTTTGCAAACTAACTAACAATCTTTCTGTTTAGAAATTACCAGTGTCTCCTTTTAGGATTTAAAGGTTTAAATATAAAATCCCTGGTGTTTTTTTTTTCGTAGCCCAACGAAGAAGAAACAGAAATAGAAAACGAAAAAGCTGGCTACACCAAGCTCAAAGATCTTCCCAAGGCAACAAAACAATTGTTTTCACACTTTCCATTTGTCTTCATTACGTTGGGTGTCTGCTTAGAGCACTTTCACATCTCATCCATGGGGGGATTCCTGCCAAAAGTTATGGAAAAGCAGTTTTATCTACCGGCGGGGAGAGCAGCTTTTTTGTATGGCGTGATAGCGGTAACTTGCGCATTGTTTGGCAACTTGACTGGTGAGCAAAAAAAACTACAGTATTTCAAAATAATTTACGTTGAAAAAGAGCAAGAGTGAGCCATTGGCAGGATAGTGTTAGGCTTACATTTCGTGTCACCAGCATCAGAAGTCGGACTAAACTCACGTTCTGGGTCAACTGGTTGGGTTTTAAACTCTGTCCAACGAGGTCACGCTAGATAGTTCTAGATAGGACAGTTATTAGGCTTTGAATCCGGAGAAAACCTGTGGATATGAGAAATTATATGTATTCAGACATTTTGCCATACAAACATAAAAGGTAAGCAAAACTAGAATCAGGCAAAAGTAGCCGTTCGTTTGGCAAGACGAAAGACAGACAACTAACGGCAAGTATATTTCCTGTTTCAGGGGCATATATCACCAAACGTCTAAAACTGAACTTGAGTGGTGCCGCCATGATGTGTTTTATTGTTGCTGTATTTGGAGTTATAAGTGCCTGTGTCCTGTACATCAAATGTGACACTCCAAATATTGCTGGTATCAATAAACCATATCTGAACAGGTAAGATTTATCTGTTTGCCTGTTTATCTACTTATCTATCTATCATGCCTCCAGTCCGTGCGTCCATCCAATAATTCCTTCCGTGCGTCCCTGCATCCGTCCCTTCGTCCATCTGTCCGTTTGCGCGGCGGTCCCATTGTCAATCCTTCCGTCCGTCCGTGCGTCCGTCGCTTCTTCTATCTGTCTGTCCGTCCGTGCGTCCGTGCGTCCGTGCGCCGTCCATAGTCATACATCCTTCTGTCCCACCTTCTTACGTCATTCCGTCCTTTCATCCTCCCATCCGTCTCTTTTCAATTGTACATTCTTCCATTCCCTTAGTCCTTAAGGCACTTCCAACCTTCCGACCTTCCTTCCAGTTCACGAGTCTGTACATTGGGAATGATAATGACTTAATAATGATTTTAACCAGATAATTCTTCCTGAAATTCGTTATAGCTCGGATCCAGTCCATCTCTCTTCACCTTGTAACCACGTCTGTAACTGTTCTGGAGTAAATTATGCTCCTGTGTGCGGCGGGCCGCTGACCTATTTTTCGCCCTGTCATGCTGGCTGTAGTAAGGGGAACAAAACGAACAAGGTATGAAATTTCAAGTCATCATCATAGGCGAGCAGTTGCGCTGTATATTTTCTTGTCTGCCGTATTTTGGGTCCCCGTTGTGCTATCTTGTGACTCTTATTGTGCTGTTTCCTTTCAGGGCTCCTTCTCTTACTACAACTGCGCCTGCGTCGCTAAAACAGGCAAAACTTCAAGAGAAGCGAAGAAAGGCTTTTGCGCTGTTGACTGCAAGCTCAATCGCACAATCTTTTTGACGATTCTTGGGTTATTGCCTTTCCTGACTTTTCTAAATGGTACTCCAGGATATATAGTCACCTTAAGGTTTGTAACTGGAGAGCTAGGCATTCCACTCTTTTTCTTTCTATTTCAATTTTAAAACAAAACAAAAGTTGAAAGGCGAGATTTAATCAAACAACACCTTTTTGTACTTCAGGAGTGTCCCACCTGCTCAGCGGTCGTATGCGCTAGGAATCCAGATGGATCTTGTCAGGATTCTTGGAGCAATTCCAGGACCTATCGTGTTTGGAGCCTTACTGGACAAGACATGTATTCTTTGGAACACAAAGTAATTATGCTTCCCTTGTCGCTTTACTTTGTGGAGGCGCGGTGGCCTCGTGGTTAGTGTGCTCGTCTCCGGATCGAGCGGTCCTGGCTCGAGCCCTGGCCAGGGACATTGTGTTATGTTCTTGGGCAAGACACTTTACTCTCACAGTGCCTCTGCCCGCATAGGAATACAAATGAATGCCAGCGAATTTGATGCTGTGGGTAATCCTTCGATGGACTAGCATCCCATCCAGAGGGGAGTAGAAATATTTCTGATCGCTGGCATGCTGCAAAAACCGGGGTAAACTCTAGCCTGTTCTAGGCTCTCTGTACAGGGCAGGCAAGAGAAAAAAAACAAGGGAGGACTAAGGCGATGAACGGATAAGCTCCAGCCTGATGGGCCACTTGGCTCGTATGTAGACCTACCGGAAATATTTTTGTTGTTGTGCCAGCGTGCAACAGAGTTTTTATTTTGTTAAAATTCTGTGAACACTGAACTGAGTTTCCTTTATCGAATAAAGACCTGAGACAAAGGTTAATCGAAAATAGAGAAAAGTTGATAGTAACTGAGAATTTAAAATAATTCTCGGCTAAGCACCTCTCCACAAACCAGGGTAGCTACTGTCAAAATTACCACGTAACGCCTCACCCCAATTCTTCACCCTATGGAATGATGAGTTGTGTGATAGCTCTAAAATGGTTGGAATGGGTTTTAATTACAGGTGCGGTAGAAAAGGTCATTGTCTGGAGTACGACCATGATGGACTGGCGCAAGTGGTGGTGGGAGTTTTCGTCACGTGTAAATTCATCGCCATGGTATGTTTTTTTCTCTCGTGGTTCTTTAGCCGACGACTTCAAGCCAAAGAAAAGATGGGAGATGTTAGCAAGGAAGATGTTAACAATGAAGCAGAAGAAGAAGAAGGAGCAGCCACCACCGTTGTCAGCGAAAAAGAATTACTCCAAGCGGAGGCAGCCATGTGATAAGGGAGGTGCCTTCAAGTCAAAATTGAAAATAAACAATATATGCACACGAACGATTTGTCTCCATTAGTAAACAGCAGGCCGTTGGCGATGGCTTATAAAGTTCTCCCAACTCAATCTACTGCGCTTTATTTTGTAGGTTATGTGAAAACGTAACGGGTAGTTGTATTTTTCTTCTCATAGTTAATAGAGGGAAATGCTTACGATATCTGTCAAAATTCTTTAATTTTGTTGACTATTTTGGGGGTTGACCCTGCACAATCCCTGGCAAAATACAAAAGGTGGTTGTGTGTGCTTATTCAACCAATACAAGCATTGCGATTACGTTATTCCTGCATAGTCAATGAGCATAAAATAAAAGATTTGCAGTGTGAAGAACCTTCCAACATAAATCGCAGCCTGTTGCTTTGCTTCTTTGATGTTTACCGGGCTTACTTGTTTACTTGCTATTGGTTTTGGATCGATCATGTTCAAGCAGCTGCTTTGGATAACACCCTTCTTTGTGCTTAAGATAATGATCAAGTCCTATTGTTGCCGTTTTGAATGCTGTTTCTACCTCAATCAGGCCCCTTCCTGCATCTCTTCTCGGAAGGTACAGTGCCTTTCCACAACTACTTTAGGGTGTAACATCTTGTGCATCTTCAATAGTTTGCGTGTTTTTGTGTCAATCTTCTTCAGTTCTGAGATTTTCCAGTCTATGATGCCAAAACTGTATTGCACAACTGGGACTGCAAGACTATTGATAGCTTCCATTTTGTTTCTTCCACTGCGCTGAGCTCAGTTCTTAGGATCGATCTTACTCTTCTGTTATATTATTTTCGTATCTTCTCTTTCATTTTGCTGTGCTGGATACCATCACTTCCATCTACACCCAGGTATTTGTATACACCTTCCTGGTCCAACTCTTGTATTTCTGTATCAACATCTATCACTATGTTTCCAGTTGAGGTCAGTTTACCTTTCTTGAAACTGGCTTTGGCACATTTCTCAAGTCCAAATTCCATACCGATATCATCAATGAACTGCTTCACTATTTTCAGTTCTCCAATTTGTTCTTGCTCGTTCTTGCTGTTCAGTTTTAGATCATCCATATAGAACAGATTGCTGATTGGGGCACTTGTATTTGAGATCTTGTAACCATACCCAGATGTAGCCAGTTCTCATGTTAAAGTTACAAGGGATAGGCAAAATAGTAGAGGTGATAATGAATCTCCTTGAAAGATCCCTCTTTTGATCCTGATCTGATCCGTTGTGATACATCCATCATTGTAAAATAGCTTCATTGTAGTTTTCCGGTTGCCCATTGAGGCTTCCATGAACTTGATTAGGTTTTCATTAAATCTGTACATCTGTAAGGTCTTTAGTATCCACTCATGAGGACACTATCATAGGCTTTTCTATAATCTATCCAAGCCATACTCAAGTTCTTCTTCTTCTTTTTGCAGTCTTCGATGATCATTTTGTTTATTAGGAGCTGATCTTTGCACCCAATGAATTTCTGGCACAACCTCTCTGTTCTTCCGGTATCATCATTCTTTAGGGTATGGGTGTAACTTCTTTCTGTCAAAATCGATGAGCACTTTATAGGATGTTGATAAGCAGGCAATTGGTCTATAGTTCTGAGGGTTCACTGTGTCTTTGTTCTTTGGTAGCAAGTAAGTTTGCGTAGTTGTGAACCAGTCAGGCAGATCTTCTGGATGTTCTAGAACTTGATTATATGCATTTAGGAGGTGATGATGTAGTACAGTGAGTTTTTTGAGCCAGAAGTTAGGAACCGCATCAGGGCCCGTCGACTTCCAGTTGCTTGCATGTTTTCTTCATAGCAGTCTGCAACTCATCTAAGCTTATATCTTCCCATGGTTGACATTCTATATCAGTAAATAAATTTTTGTTGTCCGGCTGTTTACCAATAAATATTCAAATGTAAATCCTAATAGCCATTCGGATTCGAAAATTTTATTACAACAGTTGTAAATTAGAAAGAGTAATGTAAAAGTAAATAATTAACAATCTCATTCACCTGGAGTTGACTTGGAAAGACAGTGATATTAAATGCATCAAGTTGACTGAAGTAACAAACGTCTGAAAAAATTGTGAAATAAATGTGACAGCTTGCTTCTTCTTTGTTTTTTTTTTATCTAAAATGTCATTTTCTTAGCAGCCCCCTTGCTTGAGTTTTTGCACAATATAATATTCTTATGACGACATAGATGATCATCACAGCTATATATACAACTTAAGCAACTGTGAAATTAAAGCCTGAAAAAAATTCAGGCCTGAACGGGATTCGAGCCCATGACCTCCGCGATACCGATGCAGTGCTCCACCAACTGAGCTATCAATCCGACTGGGAGCTGGTCACATTGTGAGTTCGTAATATACCCGTAGATGGAGACGAATGCAAATCAATCATTATTTGAACTGCGGAGACAGATATGAAGACATAGATGATCATTGCAGTTATATACACAACTTAAAGCAGCTGTGAAATTTAAGCCCGAAAAAAAAAATCAATCCTGCGAAAACGTAACAGCCATCCTTCTTCGCTCCCGGCCCGAGTAGCGAAACGCCACTCGGGCCGGGAGCGAAGAAGGGCGGCTGTTTTCGCGGGCCTGATTTTTTTTTCAGGCTTTAATTTCACAGCTGCTTAAGTTCTAGAGATAGCATCGTGTTTGTTTTTGCCACATTTATCAACTTTGACTGTGAGAAATGAATTCACAGAGTTTCTTTTTACCGCTCAAGATATATTGAGTCACCAGTAAACTAGATTGTTGGAAGAAATCAAGGAACTTCCTTGGGCTTACTGATTTAAGACAACAGGGATGGTGCGATCATGTAATAAACATTTTTACTTGTGCAGTTCTCATTCAAGGAAAGAGTTTCCTCATTCAAGGAAAGAGTTTTCCAATATGGCTGCAATAAAAAAACAGTTCAAACTGAAGGATGGTTTTTTCACAATATATGAATTATAAGCAACCCATTTTGTGAAGTAACAGATTCCTTTGCTTACAGTAGCTCAAAGGGAGATGAAAAGCAGGGGGACTTAAGTTAGATGTTTGTGAAATAACTCCAGCAGTCAGTTGCTAGATCGGGACATTTTATGAATTCTATACTAAACACCTCTCATATTTATTCCTGTGCAGTTGACAGTTTTTTAGAAGTTGCATCATGTTTATTTTCGCCTTATTTATCAAATTTGACTTTGAGAAATGAATTCACAGAACTTCTTTTTAACACAGGCCTGTCAGATAACCAACAAAGGTCAGTTTGGAAACATAAACGGCCATATCCTGTACAAAATTTCACCTCAAGAGATATTCTACACTCCATAACATAAAAAAGCGGGGGCAGCTTTAGTGAGAACTACATTTGTATTACTAGTAATACAACAGACATAGTACAACTCTAAAACAGACCTGATCCACGTTAATACCGATAAAGACATCCGATGCTATTGTTTGTTAAGAAATTAATGTAGACATATATCTGAACCAACTATACAGTAGGATGACAACCTTGAAAGATACCTCACTATTTGCGTCGCCCGTTTATCACAGGAACAGATCTATTTATCATCGCAGTTATACACACAACTTAAGCAACAGTGAAATTAAAGCCTGAAAAAAATTCAGGCTTGAACGGGATTCGAACCCACGACCTCTGCGATCTACCAACTGAGCCACAAAAGCCAACTGGGAGCTGGTCACGTTGTGAGGAGCAGATCTCTGACATTCTCTCGTCTAGCTTGTTTTGATGACCCCCCTTTGGATGTTTCTGTAAAATGTATGCTTGACTGTTCTCCTGATACTAGCCGGATAATTTCGTTATGTTAACATGATCCGATCCAAGTTTACTTATCTAAAGTCTTTTGTAATAACATATGTTGCTGTCTGGCGTTTTGTATTGAGTTGCGCAAAATTAACGATGTACGTCACTATTTTGTCCTCTCGACGGAAGATCTCTGTTTACTGTTATACGACTGACATGCTTTGTCCTGTTTGCCGGTGAAAAATAATTCCCAGCAGTCGCAAGACATTTTATCACGAATTCGATTGGCTGGTTTTATGTCAACAGGCCAAAGAGAGCGACATCACAGATGTCTCATGTAGTGAGTGACTTTTCCGGAAATTGTCAAAAAGACGTCGCACCTCGCTATTGTTCTTTGGAACAAGCTGTGTTATTCAATACCAGTGCACTCAGTACACATGTGACATCGCTTCTGACCGAGCGCGCACGTAGTGAGTGTTCATTTGCCATTTCATCAGAGGTTTCTTCGGATTTGCGTTGTCCAGTTTAGTCACCTTCTTCGAATGCGAACTATGAAGCTGCTTCTACAAGACAAGGAGCTATGGCAGAAGTTCCGAGAGCATCAGACGGAAATGATGATCACGAATTCTGGAAGGTATGCTGGTTGTCTAAGCAGTTTTGTCTTATCATTGCGGTTTATTTGAAAGTATTGTTCCCGCCCTTATGTTCTTCGCATAAGAAACGACATCAGTCCATATTTCTACCTACCCTGAACTTTCTCCGGATGTTTTAACAAAGCTACTTGCTTATAGGCAACCAATTGTGCTTTCACAAGGCTTAGTGAACTTTCTTGAATGTAGTGTTTTATTTTGGTGCTTAGTCTGCGAAACGCATTAATAAAGTTTTCATATTATTGGTCATTATTAGCTTCGCTTCGACAAGCCCTCGCCGGCGCGGCGTGACATTTGAAACATTAACTAGTAAACTGCGTTTCGTCTGGAGTTAAAAAGAAAAATCGCTCAGTTCATCTTGGACCTTTTATTTTATAGTCTGCCATCACAGTGCATTGGTTTTTAGCCCGCTATAGTGAGGTTCTGGAGAGTTCAACTCCAGCCACACGATTACAGTGTTGTGAAGTGAATTGATAGACGCAATCAGTGCTTTCCTTATCACTTCCTGTATGCCAATCATTTTGACATCTGTGAAAGGCATTGATCACAACAGTCCTTTACCCACTCGCTCCCACCTACGCTATCTGTCTGTTACCACATGCAATTTTCAATTCTGGGTGTGAAAATAAAACCTTGAAATCTTAAGAAGATTAACCATTCGTATAACATACGCTCTCACAGTCAAGGTAATTCAACTGGCAGAAGAAGGTGTTTCACACGAATTCTCGGGGTTTTGATAACTCGATAACAGACGTGCGCCATCTGTGCAGGTGAGATCTAAAACAGGATGCCGATGACAACGATGACAAATGATTAACAGCCACCAGGTTATTTTTACACCAGGCTACATCCCATATCATGAGTGTTTCGTTTTGTTTTTCTTGGTTTAGTTTTAGAATTTTAAGTCACCTCGTTACGCTACTTGAAGATGAAAAAGCCCGACGAAAAGAGACATGCCCATAAAACGCCTTGTAAATGCACTCTGGTGGTTTTGATTAAATCCGTACCTAATTTCGGTGCAAGAACGCAAAGCTTTGATCCATTCTCGGACCAAAATATGTTTGTTTCTTGTTAACATCGTGGACTAAGGTGGAAGATGAAATTTTAATCGTTTGTTTCTCGGTGGAATCACTTTGTGCTGTTGAGTGCGACGTCATTTGTGTTCATTTGGCGATGAGGTAGACCGTTCACAGGTCGTTAATTTAGCACGCCGGCTTGTTTTCAGCTGGTTCTTTTCGATGCTTACTAATATTCTGCCTATTAGATGTTGTCTCATCAAAGATTGGCTTTCACGCAAACCAACCCCTTTACAAGAACCTCCACTTCCCTGAGAGGTTACTCCCATATCTAAGCTATTTTGGCCATATCTGCGCTGTGGAGCGTATGGTTTTCAGCTAGGCGTAGTCAATCGATAAAAATCGGTATAGGAAATTAGTCGATATCAATCGCCGATTGCTATCGATTGATACCGGTTGCTATCGGTATCGGTTTCTATCGATTGGCAAAAATCGATAGCAATCGATAATAGTCGAAAATCCTGTCGTCAGGAATATAAACTGTTATGGATTTAAAAAAATCGACGATAAACATCTGGCCCCGGTTGCTCGAAAGGTGGATAACGCTATCCGCCGGATAAATCGCTATCCAGCGGATAAGTGTTGACAAAACAAACCATGCTATCCGCTGGATAGTGATTTATCCGGTGGATAGTGTTATCCACCTTTCGAACAACTGGGGCCAGGACTATTCAAAGATGACTCTGATGACAGGAGACGTACATCTTCAGCATGCTGCTAGATTATATTTATCATCGGCTTCATGCCAACTCTACAATGAGACTGGGGGGTTTGACACTGCTTCTCTGGGCCGAGCTTCTTCCGATGTCGCAAACTAGCAAGAAACATGTAAAGCCCAAAGTGTTCCTGCCAGTTGTTTCCGTTATTTTGTCAACGATTGTAAAAGATACGCAGGCTATGATAAATTGACTCAATAAAACCATTCTAGACAAATTTTGTCAAACATTTTATCAGGTAACTTGTAATGTGCAAAACCAATTTCCCGGATAACAATCGATAATAATCGATACCAATTGATGAATCAATCGTTGTCAATTACTATCGGCAATCGATAATTCACAAACTTTTTTCCTCGTCGATTTTCATCGATTGCTTTCGGCAATCGAGATTGATATCGATTAACATCGATTATCGGTTTATCGATTGACTACACCAGGCAATTTAGCACGCCGGTCTGTTTTCAGCTGGTTCTTTTCGATCCTCGCTGTTTTTCCGCCTATTAGATTTTGCCTCATCAACGTTTCGCTTTGGAGCACCCCTTTCACCTACAGGAAGCTCCCCTTCACGGAGGGGTTGCTCCCATATCTAAGCTATATTCCGAAGGGTGTGGTTTTCAGGCAGTTTAGTCTGGATGAGTGTAAAGAAATAAGACAGCTTTAATCTAGAATAGGGTATAACATAGCGGAAAAAGTGGCCAGTGTATAAAAAGTTTAGTCTGCAATACGGCTTTCATGCGGGGTTCTATAATAGAAGTGACTTTGTAAGATATTGATTTAGTTAAATAAACAGCGCCCTGTAAACCTGTAAACCTCGCCCTCGTACTAACACTGGAAAACAAATGTTTTCCTATCAGGCAATAGACCTCTGGCGTGATATCCCTTATTACTTGAAAGACCTCAGTACATTTTCCTTTGCCAAAGAAATGAAACATTATTTACTGTCAGAACAATACTCTAAGAAATTTGAATAGTAATCTATCATTTATTACAACTTCATTAAGCATTTTTTGTTTTCTCTCGTTGTTGCTCTTTTTTATTAAAATAACTCTAAATGGTTATAGGGGCTAACTCGAAAACCTTGCGGTTCCTTTAGCCTCTAGGCTCTTTCTTTTAACAATAACTTTCCTTCTTATTTTTATTAATCAACCTGCAATGTATTTAAAGTAATATCCTAAATGAAACTCATTTATGCGCCAATAAAGATGATTGATTGATTGATTAACGTACGTTGAACTATGATAGTGATAAAGTGTCTACATGGAAAATAGCTAGTCTCGGATAGGGTACGGTTTTTTAGTGTCTAGTCTAGAATAGGCCCGGTTGCAAAATCAACCTGATCATGGTCTAGTATAGGGCACCCAGCGGCACTCCCCCCCCCCTACCTAATTACAGGGTTCGTACTCTTTGAACCTTTTAACATTCCATGACTTTCCATGACCGTTTCCATAACCTTTCCTAGTTTTCCATGACCCAAGTTTAGCAGTTGTTCTCACAGTAGTATGAAAACAATCATTTATTTTCCAACATTATAATGCATAACATACATGCTTGTGTCTATTTCTACTGAAAATAAAGACTGTTGCTGACTCGCCTGTTGTTTTTTTTATTTTTTTTAACCTTTTTGCCATTTTATTTTCCGAAAGCGTATTGCTTTTCCATGACTTTCCATGACCTTCACTTAATTAAATTCCATGACTTTCCAGGCCTGGAAATTGAAATAATAAACTCCATGGCTTTCCAAGTTTTCAATGACCTGTACGAACCCTACCAAAGATTTACAGAGCAGGCCTTCATAGATTTCACCGAGCGGCACCCCAAAGTGATTCCGTCGTGAGCCAAACGCTTAAACGTTCATCTTCCAAGCTCTTTTTTGCTTCTGTCTGTAGGCGTATGTGCCCAGAAGAACTGCGGAGACAGATATGAAGACAAAAAGAAAATTGAGGCTTGAACGGGATTCAAACCCATGACCTCTGCGATATCGGTGCAGTGCTCTACCAACTGAGCTATCAAGCCAACAGGGAGCTAGTGAATGCAAATGAATATATAGAAGATCATATATTTGAACTGCGGAGAAAGATATGAAGACATGGATGATCATCGCAGTTATATACACAACTTATAAGCAGCTGTGAAATTAAAGACTGAAAAAAAATCTGACCTGAACGGGATTAGGGCCTGATTTTTTTTTTTCAGGCTTTAATTTCACAGCTGCTTAAGTTCTAGAGATAGCATCGTGTTTGTTTTTGCCACATTTATCAACTTTGAATGTGAGAAATGAATTCACAGAGTTTCTTTTTACCGCTCAAGATATATTGAGTCACCAGTAAACACTAGATTGTTGGAAGAAATCAAGGAACTTCCTTGGGCTTACTGATTTAAGACAACAATGCCCGTCTTGCAAGGCTTGCTTCAGCCAGATCGGTTCGAGGAAACGAACCTTTGGCAAACTCACTCCAGATGAAATGAATATCTTCTCATCTCTAAAAACCTTCCAGTCATTTTGTGAGACATGCCAAAAGGATGTAGTTCTAAATAGCTCAATTTTGGTAAAGTTTTTGCCCAGATCTGCATTGAAAAATTTGAGGTGAATTACAATTCCTGGCCACAGTTTCTTTCTGCCATTCAAACTCAACCTGTGCCCTGATTGTGAAACCCCTACGTGTGGGCCAGTATCAACCTCCGTAACACACTCAAAATTTGTTTTAACTGTATTGAATTTTCTCCAGAGTTTACGAATGCGATAAAGTTGTATGATAATATAAATGTAGGCCAAACCGAATATAAGTTGAAAGGGATGGTGCGATCATGTAATAAACATTTTTACTTGTGCAGTTCTCATTCAATCAAGGAAAGAGTTTCCTCATTCAAGGAAAGAGTTTTCCAATATGGCTGCAATAAAAAAACAGTTCAAACTGAAGGATGGTTTTTTCACAATATATGAATTAAGCAACCCATTTTGTGAAGTAACAGATTCCTTTGCTTACAATAGCTCAAAGGGAGATGAAAAGCAGGGGGGACTTTAGTTAGATGTTTGTGAGATAACTCCAGCAGTTAGTTGCTAGATCGGGACATTTTATGAATTCTATACTAAACACCTCTCATATTTATTCCTGTGCAGTTGACAGTTTTTTAGAAGTTGCATCATATTTGTTTTCGCCTTATTTATCAAATTTGACTTTGAGAAATGAATTCACAGAACTTCTTTTTAACACAGGCCTGTCAGATAACCAACAAAGGTCAGTTTGGAAACATAAACGGTCATATCCTGTACAAAAGAGATATTCTACACTCCATAACATAAAAAAGCGGGGGCAGCTTTAGTGAGAACTATTACTAGTAATACAACAGACATAGTACAACTCTAAAACAGACCTGATCCACGTTAATACCGATAAAGACATCCGATGCTATTGTTTGTTAAGAAATTAATGTAGACATATATCTGAACCAACTATACAGTAGGATGACAACCTTGAAAGATACCTCACTATTTGCGTCGCCCGTTTATCACAGGAACAGATCTATTTATCATCGCAGTTATACACACAACTTAAGCAACAGTGAAATTAAAGCCTGAAAAAAATTCAGGCTTGAACGGGATTCGAACCCATGACCTCTGCGATCTACCAACTGAGCCACAAAAGCCAACTGGGAGCTGGGCACGTTGTGAGGAGCAGATCTCTGACATTCTCTCGTCTAGCTTGTTTTGATGACCCCCCTTTGGATGTTTCTGTAAAATGTATGTCTGACTGTTCTCCTGATACTAACCGGATAATTTCGTTAATGCAAACGCAGTATGTTAACATGATCCGATCCAAGTTTACTTATCTAAAGTCTTTTGTAATAACATATGTTGCTGTCTGGCGTTTTGTATTGAGTTGCGCAAAATTAACGATGTACGTCACTATTTTGTCCTCTCGACGGAAGATCTCTGTTTACTGATATACGACTGACATGCTTTGTCCTGTTCCCAGCAGTCGCAAGACATTTTATCACGAATGCGATTGGCCGATTTTATGTCAACAGGCCAAAGAGAGCGACATCACAGATGTCTCATGTAGTGAGTGACTTTTCCGGAAATTGTCAAAAAGACGTCGCACCTCGCTATTGTTCTCTGGAACAAGCTGTGTTATTCAATACCAATGCACTCAGTACACATGTGACATCGCTTCTGATCGAGCGCGCACGTAGTGAGTGTTCATTTGCCATTTCATCAGAGGTTTCTTCGGATTTGCGTTGTCCAGTTTAGTCACCTTCTTCGAATGCGAACTATGAAGCTGTTTCTACAAGACAAGGAGCTATGGCAGAAGTTCCGAGAGCATCAGACGGAAATGATGATCACGAATTCTGGAAGGTATGCTGGTTGTCTATGCAGTTTTGTCTTATCAGTGCGGTTTATTTGAAAGTATTGTTCCCGCCCTTATGTTCTTCGCATAAGAAACGACATCAGTCCATACAGCTACCCTGAACTTTCTACGGATGTTTTAACAAAGCTACTTGCTTATAGGCAACCAATTGTGCTTTCACAAGGCTTAGTGCACTTTCTTGAATGTAGTGTTTTATTTTGGTGCTTAGTCTGCGAAACGCATTAATAAAGTTCATATTATTAGCTTCGCTTCGACAAGCCCTCGCCGGCGCGGCGTGACATTTGAAACATTAACTAGTAAACTGCGTTTCGTCTGGAGTTAAGAAGAAAAATCGCTCAGTTCGTCTTGGACCTTTTATTTTATAGTCTGCCATCACAGTGCATTGGTTTTTAAATGAGCCCGCTTTAGTGAGGTTCTGGAGAGTTCAACTCCAGCCACACGATTACAGTGTTGTGAAGTGAATTGATAGACGTAATCAGTGCTTTCCTTATCACTTCCTGTATGCCAATCATTCTGAC
Source organism: Micromussa lordhowensis (assembly GCA_964020085.1). Classification (NCBI taxonomy): domain Eukaryota; kingdom Metazoa; phylum Cnidaria; class Anthozoa; order Scleractinia; family Lobophylliidae; genus Micromussa; species Micromussa lordhowensis. Next base: position 30,215,470 of record OZ026596.1, on the reverse strand, counting down.
ATCTGTGAAAGGCATTGATCACAACAGTCCTTTACCCACTCGCTCCGACCTACGCTTTCTGTCTGTTACCACATGTAATTTTCAATTCTGGGTTTGAAAATTAAACCTTGAAATCTTAAGAAGATTAGCCACTCGTATAACATACGCTCTCACAGTCAAGATAATTCAACTGACAGAAGAAGGTGTTTCACACAAGTTCTCGGAGTTTTGATAACTCGATAACAGACGTGTGCCATCTGGGCAAGTGAGATCTAAAACAGGATGTCGATGACAACGATGACAAATGATTCACAGCCACCAGGTTATTTTTACACCAGGCTACATCTCATATCATGAGTGTTTCGTTTTGTTTTTCTTGGTTTAGTTTTAGAATTTTTAGTCACCTCGTTACGCTACTTGAAGATGAAAAAGCCCGACGAAAAGAGACGTGCCCATAAAACGCGTTGTAAATGCACTCTGGTGGTTTTGATTAAATCCGTACCTAATTTCAGTGCAAGATCGCAAAGCTTTGATCCATTCTCGGACCAAAATATTTTTGTTTCTCGTGAAGATGAATGTTTAATCGTTTGTTTCTCGGTGGAATCACTTTGTGCTGTTGAGTGCGAAGTCATTTGTGTTCATTTGGCGATGAGGTAGACTGTTCACAGGTCGTTAATTTAGCACGCCGCCTTGTTTTCGACTGGTTCTTTTCGATGCTTACTAATATTCTGTCTATTAGATTTTGTCAAATCAAAGATTGGCTTTGAAGCACCCCTTTCACCCAAACCAACCTCTCTACAAGAATCTCCACTTTCCTGAGAGACTACTCCCATATCTAAGCTATATGGGAATGTGCGCTTTGGAGGGTATGGTTTTCAGCCAGGCGTAGTCAATCGATAAAAATCGATATCGGAAATCAGTCGATTCAATCGATTGGCTTTCAATCGATTGAATCTTAATCGATTGAATATTCTTTCGATATCAATCGCCGATTGCTATCGGTATCGGTTGCTATCGATTGGAAAAAATCGATAGCAATCGATAATAATCGATAATCCTGCCGTCAGGAATATTAATTGTTATCGATTTAAAAAAATCGACGATAAACATCTGGACTATTCAAAGATGGCTCTGTTATTTTTATTCTGTAAAATAATACCCGAAACAACACGAGACGGTCATCTTCAGCATGCTACTAGATTATACTTTCCTTTTGGCCTACTCTGAGATCTATTCTACTGATCTGTTTCCAAATGCAAATAATCGAAATCACAAGAACACTGACTCTGTGCAATGTTTATTTTGCTTCATCGGCTTCATGCCAACGCTACAATGAGACTGTGGGGTTTGACACTGCTTCTCTGGGCCGAGCTTCTTCCAATGTCGCAAACTAGCAAGAAAGATGTAAAGCCCAAAATGTTCCTGTCAGTTGTTTCCATTCTTGTTATTTTGTCAACGATTGTAAAAGATACGCAGGCTATGATAAATTGACTCAATAAAACCATTCTAGACAAATTTTGTCAAACATTTTATCAGGTAACTTGTAAAGTGCAAAACCAATTTCCGATAACAATCGATAATAATCGATACCAATTGATGAATCAATCGTTGTCAATTACTATCGGCAATCGATAATTCACAAACTTTTTTCCTCGTCGATTTTCATCGATTGCTTTCGGCAATCGATATCAATCTCTGATTGATATCGATTTTAATTAACAATTATCCTGCGAAATCGCGCGGAATATCGTCTGATAGCCGACGAGGCCGTAGGCCGAGTCGGCTAAAATCAGACGATATTCCGCGAGATTGAGCAGGATAATTGTTTTATTATTCAACAAATTGATAAAAAAACAGCCTAAATCCCAAATCGTAACATTTTTAAATCTCTCTGTCGACATTTTCTCACTTCACTTTTTCTTCTAACGTACGAAGCTACGTATACCGCCGGGTATCTGTTACCTTCGGATGACAGATATCGAGAGCATAATGACCATATTTGGATAGTGCTACAATTTGATGAATAATAATTAACAATTATTTACCGAAGTGGAGGTGAATAGTGGTGGATATTTACCGAGCCGCGAAGCACTTTCACCGACACTGAGATGAATAATTGTTTTAGTATATACCACACAAGCTGAATAACTAGCAGCCCAAAGAGTAACTTCATTAGTTGAAATATAGCTACAAAAGCCACTTTGTTTTTCTTCGGCTGCTCGGAGGTGACTAGTACTTGGCTAATCACCTCCGAGCTAGCCAATCAGCGCGCGCGAAAAGTACTATTCACTTGTGTGGTATATACTAACATCGATTATCGGTTTACCGATTGACTACGCTTGGTAATTTAGCTGCTGGTCCTTTTCGATCCTCGCTGTTATTCCGCCTATTAGATTTTGCCTCATCAACGTTTCGCTTTGGAGCACCCCTTTCACCTACAGGAAGCTCCCCTTCACGGAGGGGTTGCTTCCATATCTAAGCTATATTCCGAAGGGTGTGGTTTTCAGGCAGTTTAATCTGGATGAGTGTAAAGAAATGAGACAGCTTTAATCTAGAATAAATCGTTTTCACGTGACGTCATCACTTTCTAAAATCTTAAACTAAAGATCCACCAAAGTTTTCATCCTCATCAGGTATAAGAGGTGACATATTTATATCTGTTTACAACTTTACAGCTCAATAGCGTGCTTCGTTTGGAAACCAGAGCATTTTGAATTTCCGGGTTATGGAGGTGCGTGACACAAGGCTACGATCAAATTTGTTGAAAAATATATACTTATCTCATGATTTTGAGCCCTGTTAAAAGCTAGAGCATTAGGAAAAGTGCTTATGTAAATACTTGTTTTTTTCAGTACTGATAATCAGTCGCCTAGAAAGCCAAAGTAAGTTCCAGATGTTTACACTATTTTCCGGCCGCCATATTGGTGTACCATGGAGGTACACCAATATGGCGTTTTCATACTGGGCTCTGTAAATTTCTGCGAAACGTTTCGACGAATATCTGAAGTTTGGGGAAACGCACAGGGCTAAAACTTGGAGAAGTGTCTTATTTTTTTATCTTCTATAACATCACAATTTCTCAGCTTTTTCCACTGGATAGTTTTCGATTTATTTTTTTATTGCGTGACAGTGAAAACGATCTATAGGGTATAACATAGCGGAAAAAGTGGCCAGTGTATAAAAAGTTTAGTCTTCAATACGGCTTTCATGCGGGGTTCTATAATAGAAGTGACTTTGTAAGATATTGGTTTAGTTAAATAAACAGCGCCCTGTAAACCTGTAAACCTCGCCCTCGTATTAACACTGGAAAACAAATGTTTTCCGATCAGGCAATAGACCTCTGGCGTGATATCCCTTATTACTTGAAAGACCTCAGTACATTTTCCTTTGCCAAAGAAATGAAACATTATTTAATGTCAGAACAAGTAAATAGCAATCTATCATTTATTACAACTTCATTAAGCATTATTTGTTTTTTCTCCTTGTTGCTCTTTCTTTATTAAAAAAAAACTCTAATTGGTTATAGGGGCTAACTCGAAAACCTTACGGTTCCTTTAGCCTCTAGGCGCTTTTTTTAACAATAACTTTCCTTCTTATTTTTATTAATCAACCTGCAATGTATTTAAAGTAATATCCTAAATGAAACTCATTTGTGGGCCAATAAAGATGATTGATTGATTGATTAACATATGATGAACTACGATAGTGATAAAGTGTCTGCATGGAAAATAGCTAGTCTCGGATAGGGTACGGTTTTTTAGTGGCTAGTCTAGAATAGGCCCGGTTGCAAAATCAACCTGATCATGGTCTAGTATAGGGCACCCAGCGGCACTCCCCCCCCCCCCCTACCTAATTACAGGGTTCGTACTCTTTGAACCTTTTAAAATTCCATGACTTTCCATGACTGTTTCCATAACCTTTCCTAGTTTTCCATTGACCTAAGTTTAGCAGTTGTTCTCACAGTAGTATGAAAACAATCATTTATTTCACGTATTTTCCAACATTATATAATACATAAAATGCGTGCTTGTGTCTATTTCTACTGAAAGTAAAGATTGTTGCTGACTCGCCTGTTATTTTTTTTTATCTTTTTGCCATTTTATTTTCCGAAAGCGTCTTGCTTTTCCATGACTTTCCTTGACCTTCACTCAAATTCCATGACTTTCCAGGCCTGGAAATTGAAATAATAAATTCCATGACTTTCCAGGCCTGGGAATTGAAATAATAAATTCCATGACTGTCCAGTCCGGGAAATTGAAAGAATAAATCCCATGCCTTTCCAAGTTTTCAATGACCTGTCTGACGAACCCTACTAAAGATTTACAGAGCAGGCCTTCATAGATTTCACCGAGCGGCACCCTAAAGTGATTCCGTCGTGAGCCAAACGCTTAAACGTTTATCTTCCAAGCTCTTTTTTGCTTCTGTCTGTAGGCGTATGTGCCCATTAATGTCAATAGCGTTTGAAGACCTGAAGCCCAGACGATTCTACACTGTGATGATAGATTTCGTGCTGATGGATGCATTCAGATACAGCTATGATGTGAACTGTAACCGCTGGGTGGCAAACTCCCGCCCTTTACCCGAGGAAGAGTGGCCGAGACTTTACGTTCACCCGAGCACGCCAGCTATGGGGGCGTCTCTTATGCAGAATGCGCTCACCTTCAAAATGCTGAAGTTAACAAACTGCCCGGTGACGGCGGCAAAGTCAGGCCAGGTGAGCTTTGTGGTTGAGGTACTCTCCTTCACCATCGTTTAGTCTGATTTCCAGTTTATTTGGAATTACTAGCAGCATCCACCTTTGAAAGCGATTTTGGATAATAGTAAAGATGGTAACAGATCAAACTTTTGCACATTTTTAAATGTAGCTCGGATTCCTATGATGTGCGGCGAAAAATCTTGTTGCCGTATCCCTTAGACTTATCCGCTAAGCACCCCTTCTATAAACTACCTTTGGTCTACAATTCGGGAAACAATAATTTTATGACTCTAACAGTTATTAGTAGAATTCTACTAGTATACTAATGCAAATGCTGCAATCTGATTGGCTGAGCTGCTCGTCAGTATCAGCCATTAGAGTGCAGTGGCTGTCGCTCGTCCACGAAAGGCGACGTTTTTATCGTTTTTCCGAAGTTTTGAAAGAAAGTTTAGATGTAAATGGATGATTAAATTCTAGAGAAGACTAAAAAAAGGTCAGTAACGATTTCTTGATTTAAAAAACTGGAAATTATTGAAAAAGCGGCTGCGCGCGCGTAGACAACTGCAAATTTACCAAGGACAATTCAATACGTGCGACTTTGTTAAAGCGTAAAGTTCAATAATGCGTGGAAAAATAATTGGAAACCGTTATTTCCGTTAATTTCAGTTAGAATTCTACTAAAACAATTAGATTATTCGCTCTCGATTTCTATGAGGTGATAGTTGATTCGGCCTTCGGCCTCATCAACTATCACCTCATAGAAATCTCGAGCTCATAATCTAATTGTTAATTAGTAGAATTCTACTAGCATACTAATGCAAATACTGCAATCTGATTGGCTGAGCTACTCGTATACTATCAGCCATTAGAGTACAGTTGGCCACCGGTCGTCCACGAAATGCGATGTTTTTATAGTTTTTCCGAAGCTTTGGAAGGAATTTTAGATGTAAACGGGTAATTAAATTCCTGAGAGAAGACTAACTTTTTAGGTTTCTTGACTTTACAAAGTTAAAAATATTGAAAAAGCGGGTACGCGCGAAAAAACTGCAAATTTGCCAAGGACAGTTCGATACGTGCAACTTTGTTTATGGGTAAAGTTCAATAATGCGTGGGAAAATCATTGGAAACCGTTATTTGCGTTAATTTCAGTTAGAATTCTACTAAAACAATTAGATTATTCGCTCTCGATTTCTATGAGGTGATGTAGGTGATAGAAATCTCGAGCTCATAATCTAATTGTTAATTATTATCTGTTTTTGTAGTGTAGTGTTTCATCCACTAAATATTCGGACTGGGTGCGATTTCAATTCCTTTTTTCCTTAGTGTCGAAAATTTGTGTTTATGCGCAATCGAGTGACGGATGTGTAATGTGTAACTTAGTCCAGTGCGCTTTGCTAGAGTATTATGCCAGTGAGATTCCGAGTATCACTAGCACACTGCACAGTGACTGTGACTTTGCTTCTCTTTTTGTGGCTTCATGTGCCGAACAGACTTATCTGAGCCGGTCCAGTACTAACCGTTCGGACCTGCACACATCAACCCGTCAAAAAGCTTGCGCAATTTAAAACACTTACCAAGATATTTTGACTCCTTTCCAAAGACGTCAGGCTCAATAAAGGTGTTGTGATAACAAAAGAAAAAACGTTCATCGACACGGTTAAGCTGGGCAGTCATGTCCAATACACCCGCATTGTAACGATCCGCTAAAGGCAAATTCAGTTCGTTCGATCCGTACGGATCGTTAAGAGCCCTTGCGGTCCGTTCAGTTCGTCCGATCCGTACGGATCGTTAAGGGCCCTTGCGATCCGTACAGCAGAGTTTACGGATGGTATGTTGCATCTCATTAGGGAGACTTAGAAAAATTCACACTTACCCGCAAGAGGCCATGTGTGTTAACGGATCGTTCGATTCGCAATTCGTGCATCTCATTAAGTCAACAGTAAACATTTTTGGAGTACAGTCGAGTGCGATTTGTAATTCTTGCTTGAAGAGGACATAATGTATGTGAAAAAGACAAGATGTATGTGTACATTCTTCGTTCTAAATGTGGAAAAACACCAGAAATGTTTTCTATAAAACGCGTGCCGCTCGAGATACTGGCTCGAAAGGAAATATAGATCGTAGCAAGTGTGCGCTGGCAGCAACAGATGCAATGCGTGCGGCTCGTAATTCTTGTTCGAAAGGAAATATCGATCATAGCAATAGTGCGCTGGCAGCAACAGACAAGATATATGTGTATATTCTTCGTTCTAAATGTGGAAAAACACAAGTAATGGTTTCTATAAAAAGCGTGCGGTTCGTAACGAACTCGAAGAGAATTAATATCGATCGTAGCAAAAGTGCGCTGGCATCAACAGACAAGATGTGTATATTCTTCGTTCTAAATGTGGAAAAACACCAGAAATGTTTTCTATAAAACGCGTGCGGTTCGTAATACTTACTCGAAAGGGAGCGTAACGCCACCCAAAACCGATTACTATACGCCATTTTGAGTTCTTATTCCAGTTATTTTCAGAGTACCGCGATACAGCGTAAACGGCTACCTAAAATTTCCTTACATGCCGGAATATTTTGCGGTTAAGCACAGGTCTTCTCTACGTAAAGTTTCATATTGAACACTGCAATGGATTACCTCCAAAAACCGAATGAACACTCGAATGAAGCTCGAAGGATAATATCCCTAAGCGAAAATTGAAGCAGATTATAACGCATCCAGATATAAATATGACTCATTCTTACAGTAACAACACATGCTACGATCGATATTCCCAATCGACCAAGAATTACGCTTTTTCCACATTAAGAACGAGGAATATACACATACACAATGTTCCTTCGAGCAAGAATTGGTTCTGTCCAAGTGTACCGGTTCACAAGAGCCGCTACAAAAGACCAAACAATACGCAACAACTAACCAAGAACGACTCCTAAACAAGGAAAGCACCATGGTTATTCCCTTGTAAACCGCTACTCCGGGACAGAACCCAACAATTACAGCCGTACTAGAATACACTCTAAAGTTTTTTTTTACTAATAACTTAATGAGATGCACGAATTGCGAATCGAACGATCCGCTAAGACACATCACCTCTTGCGAATAAGTGTGAAGAATCCCTAATGAGATGCAATATACGATCCGTAAACTCTACTATACGGACCGCAAGACACTTAACGATCCGTACGGATCGAACGGATCGTTAAATCTTCTGCCCGCTACTATCTGAAAAGCAGTTTTTTTTTCTAAGTGTCCCTAATGAGATGCAATGTACCATCCGTGAACAGTACTCTACGGAGCGTAAGGCCACTTAACGATCCGTACGGATCGAACGGATCGTTAAGCCTTCTGACCCCCTCACTATATCTGTAAAACAGTTTTTTTTTCTAAGTGTCCCTAATGACATGCAATATACCATCCGTGAACAGTACTCTACGGAGCGTAAGACCACTTAACGATCCGTACGGATCGAACGGATCGTTAAACCTTCTGACCCCCTCACTATCTGTAAAGCAGTTTTTTTTCTAAGTGTCCCTAATGAGATGCAATATACCATCCGTGAACAGTACTCTACGGAGCGTAAGACCACTTAACGGTCCGTACGGATCGAACGGATCGTTAAACCTTCTGACCCCCTAACTATCTGTAAAGCAGTTTTTTTCTAAGTGTCCCTAATGAGATGCAATATACCATCCGTGGACAGTACTCTACGGACCGTAAGACCACTTAACGATCCGTACGGATCGAACGGATCGTTAAGCCTTCTGAACCCCTCACTATCTGTAAAGCAGTTTTTTTTTCTAAGTGTCCCTAATGAGATGCAATATACCATCCGTGGACAGTACTCTACGGACCGTAAGACCACTTAACGATCCGTACGGATCGAACGGATCGTTAAGCCTTCTGACCCCCTCACTATCTGTAAAACAGTTTTTTCTCTAAGTGTCCCTAATGAGATGCAATATACCATCCGTGAACAGTACTCTACGGAGCGTAAGACCACTTAACGATCTGTACGGATCGAACGGATCGTTAAACCTTCTGACCCCCTCACTATCTGTAAAGCAGTCAGTGTTTTTTCTAAGTGTCCCTAATGAGATACAATATACAATCCGTGAACAGTACTCTACGGAGCGTAAGACCACTTAACGATCCGTACGGATCGAACAGATCGTTAAGCCTTCTGAACCACTCACTATCTGTAAAGCAGTTTTTTTTCTAAGTGTCCCTAATGAGATGCAATATACCATCCGGGAACAGTACTCTACGGAGCGTAAGGCCACTTAACGGTCCGTACGGATCGAACGGATCGTTAAGCCTTCTGACCCCCTCACTATCTGTAAAGCAGTTTTTTTTCCAAGTGTCCCTAATGAGATGCAATATACCATCCGTGAACAGTACTCTACGGAGCGTAAGGCCACTTAACGATCCGTACGGATCGAACGAACTGAATAAGCCTTTAACGGATCGTTACAGTGCGGGTGTATTGGACAACCCTCAAGCTGGGCAGGGCAAGAAACTATTTGACCTCGGTCATTTAGCTCATGGGCGCTTTTCATTCAACCAAAAATTCCGAACATTTCGAAACGGGGACAAATAAAAAATGTATATATATATATATATAACTTAAGTGTCACTTGTATTTAGCATTGTGTGCTAATTGGTGACGCTGTAATTAAAAAAAATATTGCAAATAGAACATAACCTATTAAGAATCCTAACTGGTGGGAGGCTGACAAGTTGGCCTGTTAACCAATGCAGGCTATATTCCCCTCGCTAGTCTACAAAAGAGATGGACATTTCCTGGGAAAGTTTCCAGTAAATCTGGAAATTGTTGAATTTTCGAATAGTGGACCTTTCAATTAAATATACCGGAATTCAAACCTAAATCTGTCATTGGATGGAAAGCGCCCTTTGTAGTACTATAACAGAGTACAGAACGGCCCACAGCCATGACTTCACCTTCCTCTCCTCTTACTCAGCCAGTAAGTTGCCCGACTGTCCATTTCTCTCTTAGGCAATTCTGTTGAGCACAATGCGCCGCTACATTCCCCGTATTCAAGTGGTTGAAAGTGATAATGGAGTTTACTTTGACTACAATTTGAGAAAGGAGTTTTATTTCCCCGAGACGGAGTTCATGGCCGTTTCACAGTACAGAAATAAGCAGGTAAAGGACTTATTTTGTATTTAAGGGACACTTCGGTGATAATAGCCCATTTTACAGTTCCAGACGTAGTGATCAGGCCTTTCAACACTGAAAGCGAGGCTACAGTAATGATACAAACCTTGCTACTTTGAACTACATTGTATTCTGTTATCATGGTAACTAGTTTCTATTCTGTATCATCCCAAGACTTGCTTTCAATATGGCTGTTTGCTGGCCAAGTTCGTTTTTTTTGGGCGTGCTTATGGAACGAGACGGAGTCGAGATCCATAAACACGCAAAAAAGAATGAGGCAATAACCAGCCTTATTATATGGCTAGCTCCGCGAGCGGGCAAGATGAATCAAATCCTGCGCTGTGATTGGCTACCCGAGCGGGCAAGATGGAGCTATCTTGCCCGCTCGGGACTACCCGCCTTGTCCCGCAAGAAAAATTTCCCCGAAAGCCATATAATAAATCCTTTATTGACCTCGTTCTTTTTTTTTGCGTGTTTATGGATCTCGACTCCGTCTCGGTCCACGCAAAAAAAAAGAACGAGGCCAATATCCAGCCATCTTGACCTCACACTTGGTCAATAACCCATATATCTTGACCGAACAGCTTGGTCAATAAAGGATCTTTTATATAAAAATAACACTATTTTCTTGTGGGACATAGCGGCTAATCTCGCTCGGGTAGCCAACCACAGCGTAGGATTCAGTTTATCTTGCTCGCTCACGGAGCAAGCCATATAGGTAATCTGGAGTGTCAGAATGTTTTATACGAGTACCATATTTATCAGTTTGTCGTAAAGCTCAGTCACCCCCAAAAGTTGTGACGTTGTCAATACCTCGATATGAGGAGACGTAATGCATGAGCTAGCGGCTTAGGAACCTTGTTGACGAACACCACGGGTTCATTTAGTCCTTGAAGAAGGGATCTTCACCTAGTCGAGCCTAGCTTGCTAGCAGGCTCACTTTGGAGAGCAAGCGCCCAGACTCCTTTCGGCTCAATCGCTTTGCTCTTTCGCTCGCGCGCGTGACTCAATGGGGAGCCTGCCCGCAGGCTAAGTCGAACCAAAATGTTATTGGCTTATTCGGCCGATAGATCTTTTTGGTAGTCGTCCATGTTCTTTTGAGTATTAGGTCCCAACTTCGAAGTCATGGTTAAGAATTTGGTGGTCTGTCGCTGACTTCATTTGATTTTCTTTTCTCTTTTTATCAGTCTACTTAACAATATGTTCATCAAAAGGAAACTCAGGAAGTGATTATAAAGTGGACAAACAAAACGTTTCTCCTGAACGAGATGGAGCAGTTTTTTTCACGCTGAAGATTAGACTGGTTTGACAAGCCGTACCTAAAACATGTCAAACTGTTAAAAAAATTAAGGATTGAAGAAAATAATTGTAAGTGCACGTGGACGATGATCGTCTTTTTTCTTGTTATTTTACAAGATCACCCAGTTAAAAATAGACGCCAATCCTTTTGCCAAAGCTTACAGAAGTGATGGACTGCATGGCAAAGCAAAACGGTGAGTACGTTCCTGAATTTATAAGCTGCTACGAACTGAGATTCTTTACAATTCTCGGGTGAGTCTTCGATAAGGTACGGCTCGTGTTTTCTGTTCTTGAAAAATCATGAGTATCATGAGAACGAGAGGGAGGAGAAGGCTACAGCCTAGGCCGGGCAAGCTTTGTAAATAGTCCACTAGTTTATCTCTTAGCTTTGCTTTTCCTAAAAACATATTATACACATGATTTCGATTTGCATGACTCTCTGTGATCATGACACTACGTCTTCCATTTCTTGAACTTAAATGACAGGGATTTTATGTTACTTGCTTGATGGAATCCAAATGAGATTGGCATATAGAAATAAAAGAAAATGAAGAGAAGTTTTTCTTCGCGGTGTTTTAGCCGTCTAAAACGTGGAACTTTCTCTTTCGGTTGGGTCAGAAACCGCGCCAAATTGAGACTTTGGACTAGCCAGGCGTCCATCCAGCCAAACAAATGGAAACGAGAAACACTAAGTGAAATATACCTGGAATTAGACACTCTGGTTTAATTCCAATTTTGGTTTGAATTGTGAACATTTACGGAAAGATATACCAAGCTACCTTCTTGTTTTGAAGTGGCAGCCTGACTATTACCACGTGTCCTCCCCTCACGGTTTCTGGCCCTAGCGGGAAGTGAAATCAATATCCAAAGTTTTTGTTTCGATTTCTATTTAACAATTAGATTATGAGCTCGAGATTTCTATCGCGTGATAGTTGACGAGGGCGCAGCCCGAGTCAACTATCGCGCGATAGAAATCGAGAGCGAATAATCTAATTGTTTTAGTATACATCTACTAGAACGCTAGTAGATTTATACTAAATCACGATAGATCTTCTGTAGATTCCATCAGACAAATAGCAGATACCTTCCATATACACTGTCATATAACGTTTGTTTCAACGTCAATAGGCGTCGTATGGAAACCGCGACTGCTTGTGAATATTGGAAAACTCCAGAAGTTGGTCCACCATCAAACGCTTCGAGTATGGAGGACTCTCTTGTCAACAGTGACGAACCAGACGTGGACAATAACTCCCCTTCGAATGAACTCGCCGATGAAATCTCACCTGAAGAAAGCTCTAATTGCGACGAGCGACAAGTGAATGGAATACGTAAAGCTTCACCGAGTCAGACAGGTATTTAAGAAATAGAAAACATGTGCTGTGTTTCTATCGAGTTATAAAAACACGATTTTAAACCAATCAGCGTGCGTATTTGCTTTGGGTTATTTTCTAAAAAGTATTACAACATTACCCATGCAATTAGAGATAAGGAAGGCTGACTGTAGATCGTTTTCACGTGGCGTCATCAAATTCCAAACTCCAAAACTAAGAAGTCACCAAAAATTTTATCCTCGTCAGGCATAAGGGGATCTAAATTTATATCTGTTCACAACTTCTCAACTCAAGACGAGCTTGGTTCGGAAACCAGCACAGTTTGAAGTTCAGGGTTTTGCCTGTGCGTGACATACTGCTCCGATCGCGTTTGTGGAAAAATATACACTTATCTGGTGATTTTTAGCCTTTTTAGGAGTTAAAGTGTTAGGACAGTGCTTGTGTAAATGTTTGTTGGTTCAGTTCAGGTAATCAGCCGTTTAGATAGCCTAAGTAAGTTCCAGATGTTTACACTATTTTTTCCGGTCGCCGTGTTGGTAGACCACAGAGGTCAACAAACATGGCGGCTCCATACTGGGCTCCGTAAATTTGCGCAAAACATTTCGACGAATATCTGAAGTTTGGGAAAACGATTGGACCTAAAACTTGGAGAAACATCTTCTCTGCCTTTCTCCTATAACATTACAATTTCTTGATTTTATCCACTGAATCAGTAGTTTTCAATTTATTTTTTCGTTGCGTAACAGTGAAAACGATCAATATGTAGTATATACGCGAGAGAGTATGAAGGGTAAAAGAGTGAATCTCCCATATAGGCCTTACTCCCAAAGTAAACCCTCTCAAGTTATTTTTAGATCACTTTCGGTTTCAGGAACCCCAGAAGGATGTAGGAAAAGCCAATCACGTGACGTGGACTTTGTTCACGTAGATCACCCAAGGGACTTTGAAACGCATTTTCGTTTTCACGAAACATCTACGTAAAGCGCGTGGTAGCATTAGCCGCGGAAAAACTGGGTACCATGTCTATAAATAAATTAAGAGGAATTGCCTTGGGAATAACGCCTATCAAGGGTATTGGTATTATTTAGGGGAGCAGAGATTGCGCAGTGGTGAAAGCGCTCGCCTCCCACCAATGTGTTCCGGGTTCGATTCCCGAACCCGGCGTCATATGTGGGTTGAGTTTGTTGTTGGTTCTCCACTCTGCTTTGAGAGGTTTGTCTCCGGGTACTCCGGGTTTCCCCTCTCCTCTCAAAAACGAACACTTAATTCCAATTCAATCCTGGAATGCACGGGCATTTCTGAATGAATTCTTGTGAACTCCTTGGTGTTCCGTGGGTAAACAAATTACATACATACATTACATACAGTGGAATCCCGATTTCTCGAACCCTCATTTTTTCGAGCCTCTCGATAACTCGAACCAAAAGTCGTTCCCTCTCCTCAGTCAAACACTGTAATTTGCCCCCCCCCCCCCCGATTTCTCGAACCAATTTGCGTTTCCCCTGGAGGTTCGAGAAATCGGGATTCCACTGCATTTACATTTTTTACAACCCTCGATCTTTCCCTTTCATCTTCCCTTGGCGTCAAGGATGATTTGTAAAACAATAGGCCATTTGCAAGCCTTTGTTTCTTTGTACATTAGATAACGAAGACTGGTACTCGTTTATCTTGTGGGTGACCATGAAATTTTAGAATCCATTTTATTGTTTGGTTGGAACACAGGATTGTGCAAAGACGTTCTGGACGTGCATAACAAGATTCAAAACGGGACGAACAGTCAGGAAAGCTTGTCGATTGCTTCCCAAGTTACGCAACATCAGTCCACAATTCCACCCAGAGAGAATGACTCACCTTTAACTTGCGAAGAGTCAACGGAATGGATGTGGGGGTTTGACGAGCAAATGTCATTCAGATACGCTTCCAATGGCCAACTGGAAGGGCTCTTCAAGTATGGAGACAGCCCTGAGGATGCCTTGAAGAATTTCAATGATGTGGACGAGGTTGCCAAAACTACGGTTAACAGGAGGAAAAAATATCTACCGAGGAGGTTGCAAAGAACTGTATCTTCAACAAACGTGAGTTCAGAAGGAATAATGAAGCCAGAACTCGCCGAAGAACTTACTGTTGACCAAGTAGATTTGCCGTCGCTACAACCGAATGACAAAACGTCCATACCTGGTAATGACGGGAAAGTAGAACAGTCCTGCATTAGAGATGAACACATGACGCGATCGAGTGGCTCACCGTGTTTTGAACCTGTTGCAAAGCCGTCAAATACCTGTAAAAACTCTCTTCATCCACAAAGGAGAAATTCCCATACAGACGCGATACTTTCGAATTCTTGTGCTGCAGCAGAACAAATTCCAGTGAGTGGCGAGGACGGTTTGGATTCAACTTGCAGGTCTGGCGAGTCATTGTGTACTCCTGCCAATTCTATGCTTTCGACGGTTACTCCTGGACTGGGGAACACTACTGGCTCTTCTCTAACAGCTCTGATGCAGATGTGTTCGGAAGCTGAGTCAGGTTTGGACAGCCGAAGGTCAATGCGACAAAGGAGAACAGTGACAAGAGACATCTCCAGGGAATTGGAGATGCCAGCTACACTTGGCAGAAAGGATATTTTTCCAACAGAATCCGAAGGTAATTAACAATACACATCATAATAGAAGCACGCGGTAAGCCAACTATAATTCTATCTGCCCTAATTATAAGCGTGAGACTGAAGGAGGCCGCCCTTTTGCTGTATCAGCAGCAAGGCTTTAGAATAAAGTGCCTCTAAATACCAGAATCTCAGCGCGTTTTTCCACCGGTTGGACCCATTTGTTTTGCTATATAACAAATCACTAAATGACTGGTCCCTCTGGGAACGGTGAATTTTGTTTCCCTCGAGTCTCAATGTTTCCCTAGAATCTAAATGTTTCCCTCGAATTCGTCTTGCAGTCGGGAAACAAAATTCACTGTTCCCCTCAGGGCCAGTCATTAAGTGTTAATGATGCTGCATGAAATTTCCACTGTGAAAATTCACTCTACTTTGTCGAAACAACATGGAAGCCTCACAAGCTTTCGCCCGAATTTGCGTCCAAGAAAAAGCTCTGGCGACGAGATTGTTTGTTGTTCGTTGATATTTCCTGTTTACATAAATATATAACAATTATTCCATGAGCCCGAGTTGGATATGAAGTGATAAAATAACCAACGAGCGCGTAGCGCGAGTACAGTTGGTTATAATCACTTCATATCCAACAAGAGAGAATAGAATAATTGTTTCAGTAAATTCTCAAACCGGGTTTTGCCGCCGATTTTTATTTCGGCCATTATAGAGGGCTGAAGTTGAAAACTTCGTGCGGAAAATTTTTAAACTTCCATATGACGTAAAACTCCGACTATTGGCTCGTAGTCGGAGTTTTTTTTAGCAAATCAAAAAGCCAGAAATGCAATAGTCGGAGCTGAGAATTTACTAATAAGTGTTAAACCTCCTTGAATAAAGTCTTTATTATTATTATTATTGATCCACAGGACCAGTAACCTCTCTAGACGGTGATTCTTTGCTTTATCGACAAAGGGAAACATCTACGACTTCTTCCTGTTGTCAGCTTTCTCAGGAGACAGATTACAACTACACAGTCCCGCTCTCTTCTGAGGGCGAATGGGTCAGACCGTCTCTTATTCCAACATCCTCTGCATTTTGTGGAGACGTGACATCATCAGGCATAACTGCAACCCCTCCCGTGTTCAGCAACCACAACAGCAACAGCAGCAGGACTAGTATGAATTTGTTTGTGCACGTAACATCATCGAACAAAACTGCAACGTCTCCTTTATTCAGCAACCACATCGGCAGCAGTAGTAGCAGCATTAATTCGTCTGTGCACGCAACAACATCGGACATAACTGCAACGTCTCCTTTGTTCAGCAACTACAACAACAGCGTCGGTCATAGCATGAATTCGTTTCCACACGTGCCATCATCGGACACACCTTCAACCCCTCGTTTGTTCAACATCTGTAGCAACAGCAACAGGACCAGCATGAATTCTTTTGTAAGCGATACTGTAAGCAAGTCACCGACAACCACGTATCCATGTAAAACGGAGGGTTCTACTGCAGTTTCAAGAGCATACAATTGTATCGAAGATCCTTTTCCAATGATTGTGGACACATTTTCCGGTTATTACATTGTGAATGGGCACAACACCGGACAACTTCAACCAAATAAACAACAGGGATACAGACCAATCGTTCCCGCTCCAAACCAATCAGTAAACGTCTGCTCTGATGAGGCCGCCAGTGATGCCTCAGTTACTAGCGATTTTCGTAGCAACAATTTCCCCTTTCCCGTAATAATTGACAGTTTCTCCATCAACGAAAACTTTCGAGCAGCTGTTGCGCATCGAAGCTTCAAGTATAAAATTTTAGAGTCACAAAGGCAAGCAAATCCTGTTTCCAATTTAAGGCCACAACAGACTTCACCACCACCACAAGTCAACCAAGGTCATTTCTCATTACCCCACTTGAATCAAACCAGTCAGTCTGGTTATATCGCTCTTGATAACACTGTTCTCATGAAGGCGTTTTCCCTGGAAAAATTCTACTCGTTTTCTGCACCAACCGAGAAACCACCACAGCCCCCTTTATTTCGACCTCTCACCCGCTGCTACAAGACGACGCGGACGAACTTCAGCCGCATGAGCCTGGAACCTATCTGTAGTGTGATTCATCCGCTGAACGGTTTCCCTCGTCAATCAGCATCTTAGAAATCCGCCTCTGAAGTTGCAAACCAAAGGGCTCGGAGCTGGGGGATTTGATCGCTGAATTATGTTTCGAACGTAGTTTGCAATCGACTTTACACCGTGTTTTCGCTGATGGACTAGAGAATTATAGTTGTTATGGTTTGTTGTGGTTTGTTTGTTTGGTTTGTGCTCGTGGCCATAGCCAGAGTAAAGACGAAGAGGATCTCCTCTCGACTGTTCGTGTTAGCGGTTTTCGATAAAAAGTTGTTGAATAATAGCGTTTCCATTTCTGGCGTTCTAGCGTTTCCATTTTTACGAAGAAAGAATGAAGGAAGATATTTAACTGAAAAACAAGCAATACTTTGTCTATAACGATTTTCGCCCTAATATGTTCTGTGATAGACATCGACAAGCATTGAACGTCAAAACACTAAAATTAAAACATATTTGCCATATAACGCCTACCATCTAAGGTATTTAAGTCGAGGATACAAGTTTTGCTAACTGAATAAAACTAAATTTTTTAAGTGTATATGACGGATAGTTTTTTATTTGCTTGACGGAATATACGTGAGACCATGGCATGGAAATCGAAAACAAAAATTGGGCATCGTTTATCTTCGCCGCGTTTTAGCAATCCGAGGACACGAAATTTCCCTTTCGGTTGGGACGCGGGAAACAAGAACGATTTCTAACCGAACCGGAAGGGAAATTTCACGTTTTCAGATGGCTAAAACGCGGTGAAAAACCAACAAATCCTTTTGTTTTTTTTATTTCCATGTCATGATCTCGTGTAGATTCCATAAAGCAAATAAAATAATATCTGTCATATACACTTAAAATCATAGTTATCCCTATTCAACCCTAGGGAAGGGGATTCCAAAAGCCCAAAAGCCCTTGTTTTTCCAATCTTTTCTATCTCAAACAGCACTCAAGCTCAAGTCGTCAAACGTTGTGACTTTTCCTAAAAAAACATCAAGGAACATTTTTGTGTCAATTGTTTGGTCGAGTAACTTGCCGTTTCTATGGAAACCATGTTTTAAAAGAGTGTTTTACCGTGATTTCTGTTTTAGTGTGAATTTGCAATCTGAGTTTTGATAATTTGAATATGCTTTAAAAATGCAGAAATCTCGGTTATGCAAAGTAATGCCGGTTATGTCGCTTATTTTCTCTTTCCACAGAGGAGTTAGCTACAGCCGTATTTTCGAACACGAAACTTTTAAGATAAGCATTAAGGAATAGGTCGTTTCCGAGTTACCGTAAGGGCCTGTTTAAACGCACTCGACTTTGTATACCATACAACATTCGACTTGTATACTCTACAAAGTCGAGTGCGTTTGAACACCCTGTATAGTGCCCACTATACACGATTCGACAAGTCTAATCGTGTATAATATTTATCAATGATATCCCAAACTCTTCACAGAAGTTAAATTTTGTTCTGTTTGCGGATGACACAAACATGCTTTATGCTGATAAACATCCCAAGTCCCTCGAGGAGACCGTAAACAAAGAGTTGAAAAATGTATGTAAATGGCTTCATGTGAATAAACTGACACTTAATATTAAGAAATCTAACTTTGTTATTTTTCGACCCCCACAGCGATCGCTAAACTACGAGATTAAACTCAAAGTAATAGACAATAGCACCAACATATCGTCAAGTCTAGAATGTAAGGAATATGTTAAGTACTTAGGTGTTCTGATTGACAACCACTTGTCCTGGAAATATCACGTAGACTATATCGCCGTGAAGATTAGTAAAATTGTTGGAGTTATATCTCGTCTAAGACACTTCGTTCCATTCTGTACTTTGAGAAGCATATATCAGTCCCTTATACTTCCCTACTTAACATATGGTTTGACTGCTTGGGGCCAAGCCGCAAATACGCACCTTAATAAATTATTGTTACTCTTAAAACGTGCACTACGTTTGATGTATTTTCTAAACCCAAGATCTCATGCTATTCCTTCTTTTATTTCTTCTAAAATATTACCCATTCACCTACTTTACTTTGAAGCTATCTTGCACTCTATGTATGATGTTTCAAATAACTATGCTCCAAAAGATATTTCTGATAAATTTGTCAAGACCAGCTTGATTCATTCATATAACACGAGGGCTGCTTCTTGTGGCAAATATCATATCAAATTTTCACGTCTAAATCAGCAGCGGAACTCTTTCTCATGTTTTGGCGCGAAAGCATGGAATTGTCTCCCATCTCGAGTATGTAATCTACCTAAACCGGCGTTCAAAAAATCAATTAGCAAAGCTTTATTTGCAGCTTTAGAAGGCGAGGAGGATTATATTGAGGCGCCTAAGTTACTATCCATAATTAATTTCTATATTATGTAACTTTTTGTAATAATTCACTATTAATCTCTCCGCCTATTTAGTTTGTTTAGTTTGTTATGCTACCTATTTCCAATCGTGTAATCATACTTTTCTCCGCATGCAAATGATTGTATTTTTAATAGCTTTAGTTTATTTCTGTCAATGTTTATAGGTTATTTTAAGCTTACAAATTGGTTTATTTTGTTCTTTTCTTTTTCTCCCTGCACAACTCGCCTCGACTAGCTTACGCTATATGCGAGTTGTGCATGTTCTTTCTTTTTTAAACTGTTTAATATTAATAAAGATTGATTGATTGATTGATATAGCGATGTTTGAAACTGGTCAAACTTCTACTCGACAACCACTCGACTTTTCCTTTGTTTCGCGATCACTGAAGCGATACTCTACAAAGTCGAGCTCGAAATGATGTAAGTATATATGAAATAATTCATATATTTGAACTGCGGTTATATATAACTGATGAAAGTGAAAGAATGATCATCGCAGTGAATTTTCCAATTTAAGCAACTGGAAAGAAAAAGCCTGAAAAAAATCAGGGATTCAACGGGACTCGAACCCGTGACCTCCGCGATACCGGTGCGATGCTCTACCAACTGAGCTATGAAGCCACACATTGGGAGCGAGGTCAATTTGTTGAGTTCATATCTTCCCGTGAGGAAGATCATATCTTCCTTAAATTGGAAAATTCACTGCGATGATCATTCTTTCACTTTCAAAGTCGAGCTCGTTTGAACGCACCACTCGACTTGTAGAGCATTATACTGCATGCGAGCATGCGCAGTCGAAGTCGACTATGGGTAATCTTAACCCACAATTCTCTGCTTCGTCATACTTGTAGAGTGGTTGTATAGTACGTTTGAACACCTTTACCCAACAGCGCTATACAATGTCGATCATACAAAGTCGAGTGTTGTTTAGTGCGTGTATAGTGCGTTTGAACAGGCCTTTATGCGTCTGTTCCAAAACTAGATAATTTGGTTTTATCAACTGGGTTGATAATGTGAATTGTCCACCGTAAAGAGATTCGGAAGCTGACGTTTCGAGCGTTAGCCCTTCGTCGGAGCGATTCGCTCCGACGAAGGGCTAACGCTCGAAACGTCAGCTTCCGAATCTCTTTACGGTGGACAATTCACATTATCAACCCAGTTGATAAAACCAAATTATCTTGTAATACTCCCACCGACGCAGCACCACAGTTTCTTTAGAAACTTGCCCCCTTTGTTCCAAAACGAGTCCTCGTGCAAAACTTTTCATATGAAAATGAGTTTGATTTACATGAAAATGATCCTGTATGTGGAACACATTTTCGCACAAAGGCTCGCTTTGACACATGAGGCAAATGGCAACAAAGGAAGTGGCCTATTCTTGGCTCTCCCTGATTTGTTCCAAAATCCGTTGACAAACAACAGACCTATAACTGTTGTTTGGTTCTGCGCAGAGTCCATATTAACCTTTCCAAAATTTGATTATTTTTCCTTCCGAGCCCTTATCTCCTTTGTTTGCCAACCATCCAAGAGTCTGCATTGAGCTTACTAGGCAAATATTATATTTGAAGGATAGCTTGCAGTGCAGGCGTATTTTGGCGAGGGAGCGCATCTTTTGATCAAACGAGCGCAATGTTGGATTCAGACTAGGAATAGGCTTGAGGAGAGAAAAAGCTCTTTGCTTTCAGTTCACTTTGAATGGCTGGTTGATCATTTCCGGGAGATCAGTGAAGCGCAACTAATTAGAGGCTCGTTTTCACAGCCTTTGCCCGCAGGCGTTTTTTTTCCCGCCTTCCGCCCCCACCCCTTCACCACCAAGTTTTCCTGAGCCAACATGGCCGCGAATCTACTCGATCACCAGCTAATAACGATATATCGTGAACACACTGAAAACGCCACACTGCAGGCTATTTTAAGGATCTCTTTGCCAGGGTTTCCACAGATCTTTCCAGCGCCGCAAAGACTCATTTACTAAGCATCTCTAGAGAATTTGATCGCATACATGTCCATTGAGCACCATTGAGTAAGTAGGAAAGTGAATTTGCACCACTGAACGGTTGTATGTATGAACAGACTTGTAGTAAGGAAACATTTCCAGCGGATTTATTTGTTTGTTTCAAATTTGGAGCTTAAACTAAGTTAAAACTACGGAAGCAACGACACATTGCTGTAAAAAATTGGACCAAAATTTTCAATTGTGGATTCACGAAGCACAGCTGTCCCCTACATTCTTATTTCAGTGTATCAACCGCATTCTGTCAACTACTGAAAAAGCTATTACCCTATATGTAACTGAGAGAGTAATTCCAATCAGTTTTAATTGGAGCGGTGTAGTTGCTAATTAGCACTGTGGGAACAAAACTCAAGAGCACCACAAAATAACGACTGGGATTCGGGAAAGTGTTATTCAGGACTTTTCATATTTGAGAGTTACTGTGTTTCCTTTTCGCGTTAAAGTAAAGAGTAATTCTTAAATGATAGCAAGGAGGCTGAACAGGTTTGTTTTTTTAATTGGGAGCTACCTGCTAATTGGAAAGAAAGCTGTAAGCAACCGGACACGTCGATCATTACTTTTCAGATGTGTGAAGTGTTTTCGGAACCCGTAAAGAACAGGTGCAAACCAAAATACTGCGATTACAGACAGCAAACATTTCCACGTTGGAATCTACCTCATATATCAACTTTATCATTTTTCAGGCTTAAATCACCTTTTTGGAGACGGGTCAGTAATATTATCATATTGAGGCTTAAATACGTATGTTGTGCTACTAACTAATTTCTTCAGGTCTTGAATATTCTTCTTCGTCATAACCTCAGTTCACGGGGGCGAGTGAGGGAGTGGCATGGAGTCAGTAGTGGACTACACAACAGGTCAGGACAATTGAACATAGCAATAAGATTTGCAAAACTGCAATATCTCGGTCAATATATCTATGCCTCTGGAAAAATCTCAATCAGATACCACTGAGGTTTCAAATTTAATGCTTAATTTAAATGTGACTATGCAAGGCGATAAAACGGACTGGATTTTTATAGCTGCTTTTTGGAATAAATTTGACTTCACCAATGGTTCGGGTTTAAAGAACTGTGAGCAAACCTCCAAATAGAAAAAATGCATATTTCTATATTAAAACTGTGAACTCCAGGCGTTGAAGCTAAATTAAATTAGAATTTAAGTATACTACAGCCAAAACAAGTGCACTTGACTGGCGAATAACATTCGGAGCATAAATATCAAAAGTGTTTGTGGTAAAATTGGAGAAAGTCGGGAGGATGTCTTTGCGTTATAAATATTGAAGTGTATAAATAAAAGATTGTGCCACATTTTTTGTAGCCTACGCATTCGTTTGATTTCAAGGATGAATTTTGCTTGTTATCTTTAGTGGGACGACTTTTGTTCCAAGAATATTGAAATTAGATCAGTGACGAATTATAGGCCGATTTAATTCACTGTGTGGTATTTTTTAAATTTAAACTACTGAATTAAACCTTCAACTGAATCACCGTCATATCTTAACTCATTTCCAAAGTACCAAAGAACAAAAAGGAGTATTACAAGAGCGAGATGACTGACTCGTAGCAGTTTCATTTGAAACGTGGCACACGCTTCGGTTTCATTTTCAGTATATATTAACAGTACCACAATTATCGCAGATTAAGGTATTGTATATATTTGTGAGGGGCCTAGCCCACGCGCCTAGCGCTTTTTATCATGTATGTTCTTTATATAGTTTATCTAATAAACTTTTAAAACATAAAATGATAAACAGTACCACATGAAAGTACTGCTCAATAGCGTTCATTTGAATGGTCACACACTGGGGTTTCATCCGCAGACTTTAAACTTAGACCCACCTTGTACAATTTAACTCTTTCTCTTGCTTCAAATTAAGTTATCCTTACATATATTTTCGTATTTCTTTCTGCTCTTGATCCAACTCAATTTATTTCAGCGTCAAAACTACTATACAAAGCGTTATAGTCATAGTCATAGTCATAGCAATTTTTCTTGGACAACTCTGTCCAAGGGGGAAAGGTGCATGTGGTTATCCCTGTGTAAAGCACCAACCCATGAGACTAGGTCAGACCACAACACCGGGAACTACGTGCCCTACTCTTTTCGATAAGTGTGTGGGTTCTTTAACGTCCCCTGCTAACCATGTAACATTGAAGATGCAGGAGACGGGGCCTACGGTTTATAGTCCTTATCCGAGAAGACCTGAACATCTAACCATTTGCAGATGAATTCACAAAGGCAGCATATTCTCCTCAGTTATTTTAAGACCCTGAGTGTTGGTCTGGTCTGGGGCTCGAACCCTCGACCTTCCGTACAGCAGACTGGCGCTCTACCAACTGAGCTAACCAGGAGGCGGTTATCAAAATGAGGAGACGATTTTGGCCGCGAGGACTGATCATCTGTAAGCAGTATTCTCTAACTGCGCGTAAGCCTCTAAACTGACTAAACAGCAGGAAAAATCTGATGAAGCGTTTATTCGAAGAAATTATATAATTTTCTATTTCGGGAAACACCCACCTCGCAAAAAAGCATATGTCTAGGGCTTTGATTGCAAAAACAAATCACACAATATAACTCAAGCCACGCAGTTCTCACAAATTATAGTCAACAACAGTTCCGAGTACCATTTAAAACTTTCAAATTGTGGTTTTAGAAGTATTTTTTTCCATTATTACTTTGCATGCTCTTTTTTGTGCAATTATAATCTTCCTCGACCAAAACATGAACAATTTCTATCTTGTCTTGCACAATATCTTACCACAGTTTGAATCTCCCACGCAGATCTGGACGTGAGATCATCTTTAAAATTGTCTTGTTTTTAATACACTTTCTCGAATTCTCCTAGAGTACTCATCTCAACCTCAGGTACCCAACTCCCTTGTGGAACTCGCGTTGTATTTGTAATGAAATCTCTAGAGAGTTGAGTAATTACTTAATATCAAAACAAGTCAAAGAGATGGGAAAAAAAATTTCCAGTTGCTTGCACAGAAAAGCAAACAAACAACCGTTTAACCCTTTTCTCGAAGAGCCGTTTCAACAAAATTGGCATGATGTCAACCACTTATATTACTTGCAGAATATTTGTTGCTATATTATTGTGTCATGTATAAAACAGATAATCAACCAATCTTCGAATATCAAACACTTTATATTAGACCTGAAAGACAATATGCACCGTATTTTTCCCGACTCAAATATAGCAGGCTTTTAAACTTATATAGCTCATTTACTAATGGCAATACAAGGGAACAAATATTAATAGCGTTGTTCTTGCAGCCAGGTATAGCCATTCCGTGACTAACGACGTGGAAGTAACAGTTCTTTCTGAAACTGGGGCATCAAGGTGGTCAACTAACTTTGACAATTCCAGCCTGGAGTGGATAAGGTAAGAGTAGTTTTTGTTTGCCCTGTTCAGAAAGTGTTTTGGCAAATAGGAAACTTGTTCGCAGTTCTTTCTAAAAATTTATCTCGGTCGGTAGGTATAGGTTTCTGAAATCGCAAGTCAACTCTGGGTGCCAGCAAATCAGTTATTTTGATCATCTAGTAACCACTGAGAACAAAGCAAAAACCAGAGCACGAAGCAGTATTTTTCCTTAAAAAGTAGATACCAAGGCAATAACTTGTAAAATTCAACAAAATTTTCAAGTTATCTTTCTTTTTGCTATGGCAACCTTGACGTTGACACTAATGACCTCAATCTTGAAAGTTTTGTCAGATACATCGAGACGTCGATTAGTATTTCTTTCTTGTCAAATGCTTTAACAAACAACTCCCTATCCGAGTGGTCAATTTTGTACTTTGCAAACTTTTCTTCCTCGTTGCTTATTACACGGAAATACCTCGCCCATCACAATTAGCCGTTTCGAAACAAACTTTTAACGGCGGAAATTGCCAGAGTAACAATTCCGGAACAACTTCTTAACTTCAAGGCATATAACTCGATCTTGACATCAAACTGAAGCAATCCTTGCTGATGTTCAACGTGCATTGAGTTTAAAGCTCAATTGAACGTCAGAAAACTACAAAATGACTCTGCACTTTAGCTAGCCTTGGAGCAAGAACCCTAAGCATGGTAAGTTTTTAAGTTAACATCTTCACAACCAAATGAGATATACTTTACAAGCCGGTGAATATATGAAAGATCATACATTTGAACTGCGGAGAAAGATGTGAAGACATGATTGATCATCGCAATTATACACAACTTAAGCAGTTGTGAAATTAAAGCCTGAAAAAAAAAATATTCAGGCTTGAACGGGATTCGAACCCATGACCTCTGCGATACCTGTGCATTGCTCTACCAACTGAGCTATCAAGGTCGGAATATACCCGTAGATGGTGAAGATACAAGTAAGTATAAGAAAGATTACATATTTGAACTGTGGAAGATACGAAGACATGATTGATCATCGCAATTGTATACACAACGAAAAGTTAAGATAAGCTTTCAGTACTTACAATAGCTGTTTCAAGCCCAGAAAAGACTAATTCGTCACTTTGCTTCTTATTTACACCATATAATTTAAACTCTCCCCTCCCACATTTGTGACCCAATTTTCGCAATGCAAGAGGAAGCCATAGATGACACCGCTTGTAGTACCTTGCTCTTAAGACTGACTTTCTCAAATCCGTGGGACAGAGCTCTAGTATCGTTTTCGATGAAAGGTATTTGAACTTTTTCCGGCTTCCAAGGGAATCAACTCGAAATTCACAGGAAACATTACTTAGCAAGATATTGGCTAACAACCAGATTCACGGCCTGTACAGATTGTTTAGTAGCACACAAGGGTATCAACAATAAACATACACAACGTTAGATCCATCTAGTTGACCCTGTGGAAGTGATGGAGTCTGTAAGGGGCGCCTATCTGAGTATCTGTGAGATGCCTTGGCAAAGAGACTCGGAAAAAACACTTAGTATTGTTGTTCTTTGTCTGTATATGTAAAAGTGTTTTCTGTGCGATTTGATTGGATACAGAGAGTGGCTTCTTTTAAGAAGAATCCAAGTACTTAAAAGTGCTTGGTTTCCTGTCATAAACTTGTGAAAAGAGATCATTTATAATGTTTCAGGTTCAGCACACTTATGTAACCGCATTTCGTGCGAAATCACGAAGCCTAAATAATGAATTGTTTTTCAAAGACAATTCATTATTTAGGCTTCGTGATTTCGCACTCGCCGATCATTGAATGATAGCTTTCAATTTGTGATTAAACAACAACAAATAACGATAAAAAGGCAAACATTAAACAATACTTTTTTTTAGTCTACGCTGTAAATAATTTAGCTTTTCAGTTATGCGTTATTGTCCTGTCAGGCTCATTTTGATATCAGAATAGTCTGTTTTAATGCTTAGTATTTCGTGACTAAATGTTTGCGTGATCCAATACCTTGATCGTTGATTAAGCTCACGAAAACGAAACGATTTCAACATGGAAAATCATAGCCAAAAATTCCGAACCGTTACCCCCTGCGAAGCGTGACGAAACACTGCCATATGCTTTGTTCTTATTTATAGGAAAATGTATGGAAATGATCGTTTAATCAATCGCTGGAGAGATAAAGGTGACTGAGTTTCACTGTCCCCATCCAAAGTCCTTTCGTTGTGGCAATACCTTTAATTTGGAATTGGTTTCGTTACCGAACTTACTATAATTCTTGCGGTTTTTGCTTTTGAACAATCGCACAATAAACTACGAGGATCCGCCATACTTACCTTTTAATTTCATGTAAACCACTGACTCTTTTTGAAAGTTTCTTCAGCTTGCTAATGAATGAAATCATGGATCCCCATGTGGAACTTTGAGACCACATGTAGTGCTTGTAATGTCCATAATATTTGGCTCTCTTCGAGTTGGATATCTTGCGGTTTTTCCATTTAAAGATGCTTGAATTTCCCGAAAACTTCTCATCTTTGTCTGTACGGTTTACATAATTGCTCACACCAAACACTCAACGTACGCGAGCTGTTTTCTCCGCGGCAAGTGTGCTTTTCATAACTAAACTTAACCGCCATTTTGAATATGCTTTGAAGCTATCCTCCAGGCTTCTTTTAGCAAGTTTTTGAACGAGATAGAGCCTGGGACTTGGATTCCCTTGGGGGTTTCGTACTGCGTGACATATCAGTCACCGATCGAAAATGATTCTCGATCTGATTTACGGCTACTCAAAACCACTTGGAAAAGCTTTCTATTATAAGAAATCGAAAGGGAGAAAACAAGAGAGTATCGGTAGAGTTTTTAAAAAGCTTCTTTTAGTGAAATCATCGTAGAAATGAAATAATTATTTCGATTAACCTTTATGTTTTCGGCTCAAAGTTTGCTTGCCGGCAACGGCGCCAGTGTGACTTGTTTACGAGAAAGCCGTTAGCCAATCACAACATTGAATGTAGCGACCTATGTAACGCCACTCGTGGTTCGGAATTTCTGGCTATGTGCGTCTTTGAGTTTCGGTGTTGTAAAGGAAAACGTTTTCATTTTGATTGTTTGTTGGTGAAAAATTGAAGGTAAGCTACGAAGCTAACTACTGGATATGTGAAGCTATTCGCAGCATTGTTTGTGGTAACTAGAATACAGATATTCGGCAGCTCGATTTGTTTCTGTTATCATGGTAACTAAATGTAAAAATGGCTGTTCATAAAATCCATGCTGTCGTGTAGAGCAAAAACAAAGACGAGTTTTATACAGATATTATCGTTTACGAATTAAATCGAATTGAACCTGGTATACTATTACATGCAAACTCGAGAGAAAACAAGATGCTTCCCATATAAGATGAAAGAAACCCGCCATACAATTTCCACTAAATGACAGAAAATTAAATTCAACTGTCATTTCTATCAAGCATTTTAATCAAGTATAGCCAAACAGGAATTTGTTAGTTATAACTTAAGGCTGCAGGCTGACAAAATTTGCATGTTCGGTTCTGCCAAAACTCACGACAAATTTTGTCTCCACCAAATTTTCAGTTCTTTGTTTGTTTCTATTCTTCTTAAATTCTTAGATTCCGAAAGTGACTACAAATTGAGAAGTCAACTACAGCAGATATTAAAAACAAACACAGAAATTTCGGCGATTGCAGTACACCAGGGAAACCTCAATAGCATCAGTATAAAATACTGTCGGATTGGTGCCTTAGTTCTACAAATAGCGATAGCTTTCTAATAGCGATAGTTGTCTACACATGTACCTCGGGGTTAGGCCTGTTGAAAATTTAAGCTAAAAGAGTAAGTCTGTTTCTCCAGAACAAGGAAGCACTTTCAATTTGCTATTTCTAAACAGGCCCATGTATAACGTATGTTTTATTATTGATCAGGATTTGCTCTTAAACTTCACTGAAACTCATTAAGAAGCAAAGCACATCTTGAAGAGGACAGAAAATGGAAAGAATTTTAAAAGATTTTGCATGCGTAAATAAGCTTACTGAAAGGAGGAAAAGCTATATAGGTAAAACTCGTACGTGACCATTTAAATGATTTAGCTGTACATACAAATGTACTGTTTATTTGTTTACGTCCTGACATGAATTTCACTTTGCACGATATTTTTAGGAACAAAGGAAATTGATTTCAATTGCATGTACTTCACATGAGATGTTTCTTCGTGTTCGATGGAGATGTGTTCAATTGCTTATAGGTCCTTATACGAGAACTTCATATTAAGAACTTTAAAGTTTAGCTTTTTGCCGAGAGAGAGAATTTCCGTGTTCACTGAAGAGGCTCTCGCTGCGTTTACCTCATAGTTTGCACGTAAAAGGTGCTTCAGTAGTTAAATTGCGTCGCTCGTCCGAGAGCTGTATAACATCACCTTTAAATCAGATTAAAAAGCAGCTCACGTGTGAGAATATTTCAGCAAAAACAAGAGATCGACTATAAAACCATGATAATACATCTAAAATGTGAACTAAATTTGTCATTACTCTACCAAAGCTCCACTGGCTGACTGCTCCGTCCTGAACCAAGATGGCGCCGAGTGTCCAAAATATCTCTCTTTTAATGTTATATACTTGACGTCGCACAAAATACTTATCACTTCTTCACGCGAAACATGTATTCGTATTCAACTTAATATAAGTAAACATGCCTATGAAACAGTGAACCAATAAGAAACAAACATTTGAATTAACATCAACGAACACCGTCAGAAAAGGTTGTCTGGCAGGAGGACGTCAAAACTCACACATTAGCAACAGGGCAGGTTTAATGAAATGGGTTGCCAATAGATTTTGAAGACGAGCTTTTAGATATTTTTTTGTGTGTGTTCCAGCAATTGACAATTCAGATACTGAGTTGACAATTTAGTGTCAACGATAAACAGTGCTTTGGTTCATTAAAACTTTTGTTTGGTGGCGTTCTCATTGCCGCCGTCGTCCTGGTTTAAGCTCCCCAATGTAAAGCTGATCAGACAACCTCAGTCCTAGTCTTTCCCAGTCCTCTCTCGGTTGTCTATTTTTGAACAATACCATTACTTGAAATTTAAAATCGATCTCTGGCTAAAAAGATTAAAAACTGCGAGCTTTCGACTGCCCGAACTGCAGTCTTCGACGGGTGAAATCAATTATAAGGAAGCGATAAGAAAATTTGAATAAAAACCGTGAATTGCGAAACAATGAAAATGTAAATAATTATGGATGTTTGTTAAAAAGAATGTTGTATTGCCCAGGTAACGGGCAAGAATTGTTATCTGCGTTAGGTGACACTCTGGTATGCCACGCTTCCAATGTTTTTCTGGTTCTAAAAGTGCCTTTATCAATAATTGACGCGTTTTCAAAATCAATGGCGTGGTTGTTGGACCAGGCGTGATTAACAATTCTAGAACCTTTGGCTGCAGTTTTGGTGTTTTTTTTTTCCGGGTATTGAAAGCTCTGCCGGTTTCACC
Organism: Micromussa lordhowensis; assembly: GCA_964020085.1. Lineage (NCBI taxonomy): Eukaryota > Metazoa > Cnidaria > Anthozoa > Scleractinia > Lobophylliidae > Micromussa > Micromussa lordhowensis. The sequence continues at coordinate 30,185,027 of OZ026596.1, read as the reverse complement.
AATATAACACCACGAACACTTTGTACAGGGAATTTTATACACGACGTTGGTCTGCGATTCAATCGAAGGTCGGAATTTCGGAGCTGGGAACTGTTGTTGTAGAGTGGTAAAATTGAGGACACGTGTCAAAGGTTCAGTTTCTCATTTGATGTAGGGAAGAGAAGCGAAACACTTGCGTGACTCGGTTGGTTCAACCATCTTGAAAAACATTCCAACAAGTTCCTCTGGGGGTACATTTGTTGTTGAGGATCGGGTTTTTTTAGCCTGTATGTTTTTGATAAACTTAGATGGATAACTGTTGGACTCGAGAGCTGCATGAACATAATTAAGTTCCCGCTTTTTTTCTTCGGAGGAATTGGGTAGATTTAAGGGCTCTGTGCAAAATACTTGACGCTGTGCTGACCTTGTGTTGACTGCCATGATAGGAATTAAAATCTAAGTATCTGTCTGTATAAGTGGGCTTTCTGTTGACATCAACAACGATGACTCCATTTCTACGGGAGACCAGAGTGTCAAGAAATGAGATCTTGCCATTACATTCGGTTTCGATGGTAAACGAGATGTTTGTCAATTGAATAGACCAATTTCGATATATTCAAATTCAGCCTAAAACAATAGACCTCATTACGAGGCTCTGTGGAATAACTACAGAGTTTGTGGGGTTTATTCCCCAGAGCCTCGTGCTGAGGTCTATTGTGTTAGGCTGAATTTTAATATATCGAAATTGGTCTATTTAATGTGTCATGCAAAAACTATCGTCAACGTACCTTTACCGAATTTTGGTGGAAACGGATCAATTACTGACTGAGGATTCTTCGATCTCCTCCATGCAAAGATTGGCCACAACGGGGACTATTTGTATAAGGTGCGTATCCAAGACCTGTTTCATAATTTTCCAAGCATGATCGTTTTATGTGATTAAACGGAGTCGTAGTGGTCTTATGGTTCGGTCTTATCAAAATATCTCGCATTTAATATTAATCACATGGCGTCGCTCAAAGTACTCTTCACTTCTCAGTCACGTACGCCTGCATAAACCATGTTATCTCATGTTCAACGTTAAATATGTAAACATGCATGTAACAACGATAAACAAATGTTTGTCTTTACAATCAATGAGCATGTCCGGCCGGAGGACGTAAAAACTCAGATGTAAGAAACAGAGCAAGTTTAATGAAATACGTTGAAAGCGAGCTTTAAGATATATTTTTTTGTGTTCCAGCAAGTGAGAATTCAGATACTGAGACTAGGTTTACACTAGAGGAGATTTTTCCGGATTCATTGGCGTTAACACTGAAAAGATATTCGGTTTTCTAACCGTTTACACACGAAGACAATTCCGGGAACATTCATGATGAAATGGTTAACAAGCTGTTTGTTGACTCGACAAAGAATGCAATGCCGCCAAAAAAGAAAAGTTAGAGGTAGGTTGGGAGAGGCTGAAGTTTTCTTTCCACTCGTCGAACACGTTGCTGTCAATCATGTAATCATTTGGTCGGGTCTTATCCAGAATCGTCCAGGTTCTCGATCGTGCCATGCATCGTCATCTCCGATTAAGTGTCAATGAGGGCATCAACATTGTTTGCGTCGACAATTTTGGTTTCAATTCTGAGGAATATTGCATTACCTGAAGATTGCCTGAAACTGTAACAGAATGAGGCAGCCAGCGACCGCCATCGATGGGCATCAATATGACTGCGATTAGGATCCGCCATTTTGGCTCTACCGCAAACTCTAAAGATTGCAGGCGAAAAAAATCCTGATTCGAGAGAAAATCGTTTACACGAGACAACTCTCCGGATTCAAAAGTTTTCGGATTCAAAGCTCCCACTTTAAATTCATATTCCGGATTCAAAATCTCCGGAGACGTGACCAAATCGGGGAATTTTTATTTCGGATTCGTCCACTTGTGTGTAAACGGCAAAAACATTCCGGATTAGTCACGAAACCGGAACAATTTCCTCTAGTGTAAACCTAGTCTGAGTTGACAATTTGTTGCTAATGATAAATAATGATTTTGTTTCACTTTTGTTCGTGACGTCAGATGTTTCTATTTCTGACTACTGTATCTTTAAGGTTTATGTGATCGGGAATTCTCCAGCGTCACGTCTTAAAATAAACCTCACCAGTTTTGTGGGTGGCGGGGGTGTTGTAGAAGTCCTAGATTATCAATCGATAGTTTGTTTGCGTCAGTCTTAACTAAATAGATAAGATTCACGAACAGCAAAAATCACAAGCGAAGTAAAGAAAGATATTCGAGAGAAGATATTCAAAGAAAAGATGAGTTCCGATAATTAACGTGGTATGTAGCCAAAACATCATAAAATAGTGTTTAATTTAGGCATCTCTTAGTGCTATAAATTTATCATCACAAATTTGTTCCTATTTAGGATCATTTTAAATGTAATATCTGTACGGTGTGGATTCATAAGCTCAGTACTTTGTCACGAACTCTCCATTCCGTTGAAAATGAAGTAAAAGAAAAGACTAGTTTACGGAATTTCTTACTGAGCACGTGACATATACAGAAATCCAGGATAAAAACATTCAGGTAAATCACTAAAGTGAAAACCTACTTCAACGTGACGGCAGTGCTTTGCCACGTAACTTCTAGCGGTTTAGCAGGGCGCGCCAAGCTTTGTTCAGAGTGGCTCTCTCGGTTGGCTATTTTTTGAACAATGCCATTACTGTTACATAAGGTGCGTATCCAAGGCATTTTTCATAATTTTCCAAGCATGATCCTGTATTATGTGATTAAATGCTGTCTTGGTGGTCACATCGGTGTCCAAAATATCTCGCATTTAATATTGATCACATCACGTTGCACAAAACACTCATCACCTCTTCGCGCACGCGCAAACCATTTAATCTCATAGTAGCTCAAGTAAACATGCATGTAACAATGCTAAACAAATATTTGTCCTATAATCAATGAGTACCATCAAAAAAGGTTGTCCGGCCAGAGGACGTAACAACTCAGATACAAGAAACAGAGCAAGTTTAATGAAATGGGTTAAAAAAGAACGTTAAGATATTTTTTGGCGTGTGTTCCAGCAATTGAGAATTGAGATACTGATTTGACGATTTATTGCTAACGATAAACAATGTTTTTGTTTGACTTTGTTCGTGACGTCAGGTGTTTCAATTTTTGACTATCTTTAGGGTTTACGTGATCGGGAATTCTCCAGCGTCAGGTCTTGAAATAATCCTCATCAATTTTGTGGGTGGCGGGGGTGTTGTAAATTATCAATCGATAGCTTCGTTTGCGTCAGTCTTAACTAGATAGATAGGATTCACGAACAGGCAGAAAAATAAATCGCCAGTGAAGTAGGGAAAGATATTCGAGAGAAGATATTCAAAGAGAAGACGGGTTCCTATAATTAACGTGCACGGTATGTAGCCAAAGCATCATAAAATAGGGTTTAATTTAGGGATCGCTTAGGGCTTTATCATATATGTGTTCCTGTTTAGGATCATTTTAAATGTGAATAATTTTAATTGTGAACATACACCCCCGGTGTATATTCACAAGCTTGTTACTTTGTCGCGAACTCTCCATTCCGTTGAAAATGAAGTAGATGCTTAGATTTAATATCAAATTTGTAAGAGTGGCTTTGTATAAAATTTTAAAGAAAATTCTCACGACCGGATGTAAAGAAAATTCTGAATTAACTGTTGCCAACTCAGATACTTACACAAAGCATTGCCGATCATACAACCTCAGGGCGAGCCAGCCATCGTTCCCAGTGCCTCTATGGTTGGCTAGCTTTGAACAATGCCATTGTATTATGCGTTTCCAAGACATTTTGCCACAATTTCACAAGCATGATCTTTGCTTATATGATTAAACGCTGTCCAAGTGGCCATATCTGACAGGAAAATGAAACGAAATGTCACTCTGATCCCATGAAAGATGTTTCCGTTTTCTGTCTCGCTCAAGAACACCTGTTAGACTGTTCAACCGAAATTCTCCCAGAGTCTCGGATCCATGGCACATTAATTTTTGATGTTGCTTTTGTTTTAAGTGAGAAGAATATATAAAAAGATCTGCAGTGGAAAACGGACTTGAATCAGACAAAAACGGTCTTAATCAATGATGCATTCTCTAGAAAGTAGTAACGATATTAATAGACCAATTTCGATATATTAAAATTCAGCTTAAAACAATAGACGAGGCTCTAGGGAATAAATCCCACAAACTCTGTAGTTATTCCCCGGAGCCTTGTGCTGAGGTCTATTGGTTTGGGCTGAATTTTAATACATCGAAATTGGTCTATTGTGGAGAACATCGGTCTGGCGACACTGGACAAACTCCCCACCCATCCCCCCTCATCGTATATTGCAAGTGTAGGCTTAACAAATGGGCCATTCCGAATTACCTGTAGCCCCTTTCTCAAAGCGAGTCTTGGTGCTCATCCTTTCGTATGAAAATGAGATTTCATTCACATGCAAATTATATAAAATCATATGAATGGTTGTGCACCAGGCCTCGCTTTGAAAGAGAGGCTTTAGGTAACTCGGAAATGGTCTATTGACGTCAGTTTTTCACGCGTCTGTCCTGTTATTGATCATGAATTTCATCATAACATTGTCAAAGTAGCTGTAGATCCTCGAGGCGATAGCTGAGTGGATGCGTCGACTACTTTGACAATGTTATGACGAAATTCATTGTCAATAACAGGACAGACCCATGACAAACTGTCAAATTTTCCGCTGTCTTTCGTTGACACATCGCGTAAATTATAAATTCATGTGTCTGTCCGCTTATTGACAGGGAAACTTAGCCAATGAGCGCGCGAGAATTTCTGCAGTTATCGTAGCTAATGTGGCTAATGCTAATTTATTGTCACAGGACCCCGCAAAATGGCTTATTCTACAGACCAGGATATTGCCCTTAGAAATTGATATTGGTCATAGAAGCTGTAGAAATCAAAACAGATTGCCTTTTTACAGGTGTCTTCATGGTATCAATACCGGCAATACCGAACTCGATTTCATGTAAATCGCTATAATGATCACGCTTCATGCATGATTCGATTGTCGCGCCACACATTTCGCGAAACGTCTTGGCGGAGGTTACAGTGTATTTCAGGTAACCGTCAACTACCGTTCACTGCCTGGAATCTAATCAAATTTAGGGCAGTTATAATCACGGCAAAAAATGTTCAGTGTAGCATTTAAGAGCTTTACGTCGATCAATAAATAACTGAATGTATTTCTCTACTATTTCTTTGTTACAGGGTCAGTTTTCGATCATTGCAACTTAAAGATTTCGTCAGATTGTTTCCTTTGGCGAATGGGGCGGTGAAGCTTGAATTCTGATACGAAAAGAAAACAGAGGTAAGTGTTTTTCGCTTTATCTATTACTGTTCAAAGCCGTTATGTGTACTTAAATTTTGTGCGCAGTGCTTATGATCATCTGGGCTGTTTTTGGGTTCTGATGTTAAAGTCGTTTTCGCCGTTTTGCCGAACAAATTCTAGTCGACCCCCGAGAGAGGCGGTGAATTAAAAATATAACAGTCTGTACTAGACGGAAATGCTTTTCATTTCAATGATAACGGTTATCACGTTTTCTAAGACAAGCCGTTCTTTACATTCTCAGTACATATAATAATTACTCCACGAAAGCCAATGAAGTCAACAAAGAAGACAATAATATAATAAATCAATTTGTACTGTCAAATAGTAAACCCCACTTAACTTGAGAACTATATTCTAATGTTGATTATTGTGTATTGTATTGTTTTCTCTTGGTGCGGTTAAATTGAATTTTACAGCAATAATATTGTTTGTAGTTTCTGTCAGACACCGATAGTGTCTTTGTGTTCAGTTAGTTTTAGCCTTAAGCTAGCCCCAGTTGTAGGTTGTTTTAATCTTTTACGCTGTTCAGCCTATAGCCTTTAGGTACAGCCATGAATCGAAGGGCTAAAAATCATTTTAATACCCTTCCGAGCCTTTTGCGTGACTGACACCAACCAGCGTAGTTGATAGTGTGTATTTACCCACACAATATCGGCTTAAGAAATCTCGTGCAGAGTTTTGAAATATTTCTGATTCTTCTTATGCAAAGGGCTTAGGAGCGTTGAGAACGTAAGCAGCTAACGCCAAAATATCATTTTGATGTCATGTCACTTGCTGTTGTTTAGTTTTGCAAATGTTTTGACGCTGACAATATTCTATAAATGGCAGGGGATCACATTGATTCTATTACGTGACTTTTAGTACACGTTTTCACGGGCGGACAGTAATCGTTGATATTCAATTGATGACAGCTAAACGTTTCCGTGAGATATTACTAACCGGATGCCAAAGCAGTCGGGGTTCTTTCCAGCGATTATTTTGCCCCGGCATAAAATCGGTTCCCTTCATAGGGAACGGGGTAAGGGGGTTTCCCAACCAAGGTTTAACAGGGAGGCCACGCCCTAAGGACCCGTTTTTCTTAAGTCCTGGTAACTTTATAACGAAACCAAAAATCTAGATCTAAGACATAGCAGCGCGGGTGTAACTCAAAACCAGTCCATTCTGTTTCGTTTCCTGACGTTTTTGTTTGAATTTTAAAAATATCTCGATCTTGAATGTAAACACGGTAAACAAAAACAACGTTTCGGGACCGCTAACTATCAGGACTTTCGAGAAAGGTGCCTTGGGTATGCACTGAATACAGCATTTTGTTATAGAAAAGACAACCCATAGAAAATGCCATCCATAGAAAATGTTACCCCTTTCACATACCGACGAAAGACACACCACATCCCCTTTCTATAACTTTGGACTGAGTGTGTACTTAAAAAACTTAGATCACTTAGCCGTTAGGTGCAGTTACTCTCAATATTTTGGAAGGGCCTTTAAAATACCTAGGTGCCTAGCAGTTTCCTGTTTCCATACTTCAGGTCCATGCTATCCACTGGATAGTGATTTCTCCGGTGGATAGCGGTATTCACCTTTTTGAATAACTTGGGCCAGCTCGTGGAATCCCCGCCCTATTGTATACCTCCAGCCTAAAAGAAGGTAGCCCTTACGGGCAGAGCTTCGCCCTATAGTCTATTATAGGGAGTACCCTCCGGTTTGCCCCGCCGCCCGGTGACTGGGAATAAAACGGCCCAATAGCAAAAGAAAAACAACAAATAGTATGCCAAATTGAGTATGCCTCGGAAACAACCTCGTTCCCAGGGCTTTTCCTCCCAATTTCATAAAGGGAAAAGCCCTGGGAATGAGGTTGGCCTCGGAAACTCAACCGGAAAAGCCATTTTTCTGGAATATTGCTAGACTAACCATCAAAAGTCCATTAACTCCGACATCCAATTTCCGGCTTCCGTTTAGTAATGAGTCTGGAAGAGTCAGCGCTATATTATCAGGAAATAGACCTTTTACGAGAAAAGCACTGTTCCCTACGAATGTAAATACTAGTTGTTCAAAAGAAACCGCTGCAATAGTTTTCGACTTGTTTGTTCTTAATTAGCCAAGCTCAAAATATGTTTTTTTTGTAAGGAATATCGAGGCTCAAATTTTCGAAATTTCAAGAACATTTTAAGAATAAACCCGAGGTTACAATTTTTAAAAGAATATAATTTTTTTGTCATAAAAATTTGTAAATACAATACAATTACGTGTTATTAACTAAATCATACAAAGTTCTTCCTTTCCAGCTCTAAACGGGCACAATTAGCCAAGAAGCAACAGCAACAGCACTAGCCGTATGCATGCTCGATGTGAATTGCATTTCTGCGAGAAGTATGGCTCTAAAATTTCTTCCACACCATCAAAGTTAATTTTAAAATAGAAATATGATACGCTATAATCTAAGAATATTCACAAGAATATTTTCAGCCTAAAATCGGCAGAAAAATAGGAATATTCAGCCTGGGCCGGAATCGAAAAACAATATATTATTCTTATCAAAAAGAGTGTAACGACCTTACTGTAAAGTAGCGACCTTAAGTGAAAATCGACTTTAATTAGTTGAAAGCTAAAGCAATAGACACCAAGAACAATTCATCGATTATTCTGCTCTGATGAGAACTGTTTACAACACTTTCTGTCATCTTTGGTCTCCAAACTGCTGAACGTTTTCTCGAAATAATGTCACATACATGGAGAACGTTTTTAGCTATTTTTAGCTACCAAGGGTTTGCATTACACTGGACCAATAGGAAAAGACTTCTGTATCCTACAGTAATTCGTTACTTTCAGACCTTCACTGTATGTAGTTGATCATTTGTCAATTAATTCTCACCACCCATCTGTTTGAGAATGTATTGTTGTTGTCAGGAGAATTTAGATTTTGGTTATTTTTGGGAATCATATCACCCTCCTATGGTGAAATGTGACATTGACCACAAACATGGCATATGTGTTCCATTTACTTTAACGACAATTTACATGTGAAATAGTAATGTAAATCGTTTAAGAATGAGAGAAATTAGAATATTTTTATCACTTGTGATGCCCGCCCCCTCCAATATCTCTTATGATTAAAATTTAATAGATTTTACAAGTGATAAAACTCTTAGAAACTTTTCTACTTATGAATATAGTCTTTGATTTAAACGTGGAATTTCTCACGACCTGTGGCTACGTGCACGCGTAACACGAGAGGCTAAACCGTTCAGTTCAGCATAATTTGGACAGCCCTAGCAGGTACTATTGCAAATAACGAAATTTTAAGTGTCTTCCTGTTCACCTGCGAACACAGTTCTAAAAAGTACATTTGAATCCGTGTTCCTCGCATACTGTGTTAGAGTTTACAAAAGATGGCCTAGCTTCCATTCAGCATTTCAAACAGGTATTTATATATTTAAAGGAGAGCTTTTAAGAAGCATTTTTAATGATAGTTTTAATGTGTTTAGCTTAACTGCAATTTCAAGAGGAAAATGTTACACTTCAACTAAGGTCAGCAAGACGACCGAAACATCCATCGTATCGGAGCAGTTGTTAAACGCTAATTAAAGAATCATGAAAAAACGAAGAACAAAGCTAAGTACAAGGAACTAAAATATGTGTGAGCTGACTTAAAGACAACCATGGATGATTGCACGAAACCAACACAACACAAAATATGATAATAGTTAAGAACTACCACTCAACAAAGGCATGAAAAAGAAATATTCTTCAATTCAAATGGAAAAAAAAAACTACTGAGGCACAAATCTGTTTATGTCCCAACTTATTATTGTCTCCCATGTTCTGTAAAATTAATACAGTTCCTGATTTCCCCTGTTTTCTAACAGGGTTCCCTTCTCCTCCTGCCCTTTATCAGGAGAAAGAACTACACTTCCGAAAAACTGAAAATCAGTCGGACTCAAAGACATAAGGACGTTTAAGCTGATATTCATAACTAGAAGCCGAGAACAAAATCTTGAAAGGTTCGATCGATCCAGCATTGAATCTCATGCATGTACCATAGAACAGGTGCATCGATAGCTTCCTCTGGGCTAAAAGATAACATTGTTTACTCAGGATAATGAAAAAGAAGCTAATTTGCTAATTTTTTTGGCCCCCTTAAAGAGAGTAATGAATTAATTGTCTTAGCTCATGGAAGAATGATTCACAAAAGCGAAATTCAGGACAATTTGAATATTAAATATCGACTTAATAATTGCTTTTAGTGAATATGCTACCTTTGTTTTTTTGGTTTGAACTGATGTAACTAGTTCATAAAAAAGCTATGTAAATTTTATAAAAAATCTCAGTTGAGCCTTGTATTGGATTGTTAGACTGACACGGAACTTAAGCTAAAAACGTGACTTTCGTCTCTGAAAGACAATCGCTTTCTACACTAAAGGCCCTCGGGCCGAATAAAGCCGGGAGAGAAGGCAAAACGAGACACGCGCGAATTAAGGAAAAAAGCGGGAAAAAAGGTGTGGAAAGCCTGTAGTCACTTCTTTATAATAACAGACAGTATTCTTTTAATATGTCCCGCGAAACTTTACTCACGTTTCTAGCTACGACATCCTGTTTATTTAATATTGTTTTGATAAATCTTATCGTCAAGATAAAGCTCTCACTAACTGGTCAGCGCTTTCTCTGATTGTCAATTTTTATCACTTCTGCATATTGATTGCGAGCGAGTCACGCTGGATATTGGCATGCTTGTAGTCACGCTAACCGTGTAGCTGCCATTTTAAACAGCACATGTAAATTTATTGTGGGAAATGTAACGTTAAAGACGTTCATCTATTCGCCTTATCTTTGTAATATACCTTTTTCGCTTAGTACCTCGTTATTTCATTGTCAATCTTTGTCAACTATGTCGACACCCATCGCTCCCTTTCATTTTTGTCTTAATTAGCTCTAATTCGATCTAATGGTAACGGACACTAGCATGTATACTAAATTATTAAAAACTGGATCATTGGATAATGCAATTCGAGAGTTTTCATTGGCTTAGCCATCATGGTATATGAGCCATTATACCATGATCTACAAAGATGGCGAGCGTATGCGTGATTTTTTGGGCCTTTTTGTTTTTATTGTAGCCTAGTTTTCTATTTTTGGGAGGCGTTTTTAATAAAACAATTATTCCACTCGCGCTTGTTGGATATGAGATGATTATAGCCAACTCGGCGCTACGCGCCTCGTTGGTTATCTATCATCTCATATCCAACGCGCGCTCATGGAATAATTGTTAATTATTCATTAAGTGACACGTTTTTGGTTCAGTTAGACTGGTACTTACTAGTGCAAATTGAAAGTCTAAACACGACGCTGTAACTATAGCTGCAGACTATGGCATGGGTTATGGCGAAACGTGTCTGAAAACTTTTGCTCATGTTAAAGGATATATGCAAGTCAAGCTGATTTGTTCTCGTTCATAGAATGCTTCCTTGATATCGATGTAGGCTCTAATATACTGAATATTTTTTTTTTATATTTTCGCGAATTTTATTCCTTATTTCTTTCCTGAAACTTGTGAAATTGCCAAAATTAAGCCGCGCCTGCGCAGGCTTAGATTTGACTCATGTAAACCATCCAGTGACTAATTCAGTCGAATGTTTTTCGTTATTTTCTTTGTCTTATTCAGGGGTACCCAAGATGAAAAACGTTACTCCGTCTAGTGAACCTGAAACAAGCGTCCCCGAAGGACGTCCTCGCGTGGAGCCCACGCCTGAAGTAGCATTTGAGCCCACGCCTGAAGTAGCATTTGAGCCCCTGCCACATTGGGACCAAGCTAGGGAAACATGGCAATGGGCCTGGGACCTCCACTGGGCAGGGCTTGGTTGCATGTTTGCTCTTCTCGCGCTGTACGCGCTGTGGTCGCTCATTGACTTGGCGGCAAGCAAACACAGACGAAAACCTCTCCTTGCGTTGGCAATAAGTTCGCTTCTTCTTCTATTTGGATCCACACGAGCAGCGTTCTTTTTTATCAACCCCTACGAGTCCAAAGAATGTTTCTTACCGACTGGCACTTGCCCAGTGATATTGACCAGGACACTGTTTGGTATTGCCCTACCGTGCATCACCGCCTCGTTCTTTCTTGTCCACTTAGCGTTTCTCCAGTTGTCAAAGCTTAAACTCTACCCTGGAAAGCTACAGAGCGTCAAGTTTGTGACTTGCGTTATCGCATTCCACTTTGCGCTCACGCTGGTAACAGAAGTTATGATATCGATGTACGCGGACTGGAAAGCGTTCAGCATCGTTTGCGAGACGTTCTTCATCGTTCTGAGCTTCATACTGTCCGTGAGTTTTATTTACAGTGGAAGACTCATTCTCAAATCTGTGCATGAATCACGATTGTCAGTCCGCCGCTTTAGCGGCCTAAATGACAACTTCAAACATCAGCCACCTCCAAATGTGGCAAAACTCGTCAAGATAACTTACGTAACGGTATTCCTGGGCATAACCTGCGTCGTGTTGAAACTGTACTCGATATTCGTCTTGCACAACATGTATTCTAACGACGGAGCTGCTATACCCAAACCGTGGCCTTGGCTTATATTCGAAACGTCGTACAGACTTGTAGAATTCGGGCTCGGCTGCACGATGGCGTATGTAAACCCGAGACAAGCTTCCTACAGGAGGAGGTCCATAAGTGGGATATTTTGGATGCAACGCAAGTTAAGAGCAGGGTCCTCGATATATATACAGAATAACCAGAGTAGTGGGGACAGTGGCGATCTTGCCTTACCCACTCCTCCGTACGCGAGAACGTCAGTGACTACAGTGGAACTTGGGACTGTGAACGAGGGAGCGAATTTCTCCTTCCTTGAGGGACAGGCTAAAAACTGAATCCATGGGAAGACCGACTTAAAAGTTCTTCACGGAAACGTCTCTTCTGCCGTCCTACTTTGAAGAGTAAAGGCCGGGAGAAAATGAGACCATTGCGCTTACTAAGAGGGAAAAAGTTTGTCCTCAATCTGTTAACAAACCAACAATTAGAAAGAGAATGACACGAGAAGGACCAAGTCCAGCTCCTACAGATTCGCGCGCGAAACGAAGAATCTCAACCTCTCTCTCAGCATGCTCGTGGTAGCAGTGTACAAAAAAAGACAAAAAGAACATACAACTGATTGAATCCCAGGCCAAAATAAGACCTTGTGACATTGGCCATTTCTCCAGTAAAGGCATTTAACTTTGCCTTGTTTATGACCATCGCGTCACATTAAACCAACGAACGTTTTGCATCAATCGTGGTCCGTTGTGCTGCATCAGACACACGCTATTTTAAAAGTTTATGCAGACAAATACCAAAAGAAAAATTCAAATTATCAGTATAACAATGTCGATTGACTGTTACTTCTTTCAGATCAAAGATTTCCATACATACAGAGAAAATATATGTCAAGCTTTAAATAAAGTGTTTTTTTTAAACTTAATTTGCCTACATAGCGTCTGGAAATACCGCAAAAATCGCGTATCATCGTTAAATCTTTGGATATGCTAAAAAGATGCGCACCTGTTAGTCTAGTGTTTCCGGAGTACACCAAAAATCATTCCGACAATCTTCGAAATGCATTCGGCAGTGCTCGACAACTCGGCCCAAAACTGTGCGAGCATGATCCATCTCGAGATTAACTCTGGGGCGCAACAAGAAACAAGAGCAGCTTGAAGGTTTCACTGTCGCTCATGGGGCTTTTTCTAGAAATTCAGCTGCATATCCCGGGGCCACGACTTTTAAGGCAGGGGTAGACGTGAAGGCTGTTTTGCCAATATCTCGGTCACGTTTCAAGCGACACTAAATCTCTCTGCTTATCTCATTAACAACTGTTCGGCGCTTTTGTGTAAATTTTTGGGTGATTTTTACGCATTTTGGGGAAGAGATTTTTTTTTTTCTCAAAGGATAGGTTAAACTGAGGAAAATATGAAATGTTGAAGATTTGATGGATTTGGAAAAATGAAATTTGAAGTGAAGAATTAGTAGACGGATACCAAACAGTCCCCTAGCAACCTGGGGCTCTCTTTTGCGGGGGTCAACTGTCTGGTAGTGTTTCCAACCCATCTTAATCCTAACAATTTCCTTTTTTATATCACTTCAAATTTCACGTCTATTCATGTTTACCCCCGCCTTAAACTGAGGAGAACGCGTCCCTGCAAATTATTATTAACATCTCTTTACTTGCACTAACCACTTCTGACTTCTATGATATGTTCAGTAGCCGAGTGATTCTGGAGATAATCTCAACAATGATTCAGGCAACCTTCTTCGGACATGTCCGGTGGCAATGCACATTTTATCTTTTTTTTTCCGGGGAGTGGAGTGCGGTGGCAGGTTAACCGAACACAATCGGATAATCATCGGTCATGCTCTAACGGTCTAATGCTCTAACGTGGGGGCGCGGTGGCCTCAGTTTAGTCGGTTACTATCGGAGTTGATAGTGCTGATTAAGGATAGCTGGAAAAATCTTCAGATGATCGGATTTGCCCGTGTACAACGCCCTCGGCTGTACACAAGGTCCGTTAGTTGCTTATGGTTTGGTCGGGGACTCTCGAAATTAATCGACAATTTGAGTTTTCTCTCCAACAATCTCCGACAGTAGCCCAGCGTTTTGTCGAGAGCTGTCCGAATTGCTTACGAATTGACGGATAACTTCGGCTAAGTCGGTTAGCATCACACTTAGTGGTCGTATGCTTTCGGAAGTGAGCATCAACGAACTAATATTCCTCGTTTTTTTCCCTGTTAAGCTCCATCATGGAGGTTCTCAACCTCACGTTTTCTCTTTATATTTTTCTGTCTTATGCGTGTCGTGCTTCTTGGCCTTTTTTTTCTTGTCGACTTTAGTCTTCTTCCTTTTTTCCTTCTTTCTTTTCTTCTCTTTCTTTCGTTTCACGGCGTTCGTTTTGACGACTTCGTCCTCAACTTGTTCTCTGTTGCCGTTGTGACCTACAACTTAAATGTAGACGAGAGGCATGTAAGAAGTATGTAACTACTAAACCTAGTCATTTATTATTATCGGCTTTTATCTTCCGTTTCCACAGAATAAACCTTGGAGACTAGGAGTACATACATACATACTTTATTTTGAACAGCTCCCTGTCTAGGGCTCTTCCGCCGTCAATACTAACTACTAATTACATGAATATATCGTAATATGCTAAAACTAAAAATTACAGATTTAACAAATAATTAGACTTTAGCCTTAAACTTTTTTACATCAGAAGTTTTCTTAATCTCGTTTGGGAGGTTGTTATACAACTTTGCACCCCGAAAAGCAAATGATCGCTGCCCTATTTTTAATCTACAAATTGGAAGGTCTAACTCTCCACTGCATCTAGTGTTTCTGCCAGTAATGATAGCGTTGCTATGCCACTGTAGAAAACCCCCTCCCTTCCCCACTGTATATCATTTTGTCGCTCAACGGTACATTCACTTTAGTGTTGGATGGCCAATGTGCGAAAGAATAGAGCTGAGTGCTTTGTGTAAATTGTTACACTTTTCTGGTGCATTGGACTCCAAGACTCATGTTACTGGATAGTGTAGATATTAATGCAAGACTGTTGAACAACTGTGACATAAAAAAGGTCTTACCTTCACCTGTTTGGATGATTGAGTACCCAGACACTGCTGCTTCCGCTAAGCGGTTCAGCTCTTCATCATCCGTACCACTAAAAAAAAAATAGTAATTCAAGATGTATATTTCGGCTCAGATATGGATACAAGTCAAGAATGAAAGACATGAGCTTTAGTAGATGAAATGAAGATGTGACCACATCGGAGCTGTAATCCCAAATTAAAATTATTGTTTTAAAAAATCTTTCTTCATGCTTAATTTGCAATAATTTGCTTAACCTGCAATTACAATATTGTGATAGTCACATCTTGTATAATTTGCCGCAGTTTCTCTGTTTCATTCCCTTCAGGGGCTAAGATGAACTCAACAATTTGGCCTGCTCTAAATGTCTGGGGCTTCATTAGTTAAGTCGGGAGAACACTGCAGTGCTAATGCAGAGGTCAACGATCAAATCCCATTGAAGCCCTGAGCTCTGGCACATGATTTGCTTTTTATTGGTCTCAGTAAACAGAGATGTCTTAGTGCACTCAGTTCTTCCCCTGTCAAAGAGATCTCTGAGATTAGACCAAAAAGGTTCCCACACTGATGATGTACATGTAGGATGTTTGATAAAATCTTGGGAAGATCCTCGTTATAATCAAGGAACTTAAATTATTTGCAAGGCTTTTCTCCATTGAAACACTCCAAATACAAATTAGTTATAATAAGCAGGGCTCGAAAAAAGTGCTATCCAGTCTTCCAAAACAAGCAGATTTTCCTGCCAGCCTAGTAACTTTTCAACTTCACTTGCCCAATGGGCAGGGGCCCAGGCAAATCGTTTAACAACAAAAACAACAAAAACAACAACTCTTATTTATTTATCTTAAAGTACAAATTGGGTTTGTTTAGTTTAGTTTGCCCCGCAAATAGCTGAGAAGCTAGTCGAGGCGGGGCAAGACAAATACACGAGCGACTCAAAGTACCTAAAGAAACAATTTAAACCTTAAATTAAAACAAGCCTTATAGAATGCAAAATTTAAAACAAGCCTTATAGAATGCAAAATTTAAAACAAGCCTTATAGAATGCAAAATTTTATTTAGTTTCCCAACTAAATAAAAAAAAATAAAGTAGGACTTGCCCAAGACAAGCAAAATTCGATAGCTGCTTGTTTAAAGGGCAACCTGGAATTCAATTTTTTTTTTGAGCCCTGAATAAGTAAACTTTCAAAAAAGTGACGACACCCGAAAGTAGCAACCCCATGTTGCTACCTCAAAAAATTGTGGCTGCTAATAAATCCCACAAGTAGCGGCCCCCTGAAAGTCCTGACCCTTCCGAAAGTGGTGAGGCCATCACAAGCCCCAAGCACCCATCCCTGCAAATAGCAAAACCAAGGTTTAATAGTACATATATTTTTCCAATCAGTACGGTGAAAGTTAGGTACGGTAACTTGATTTAAGGCAATCTACAACAAGTGAAGGTATTCCTTATCCCACAAAGCGTTGTGAAATGTTGATTTGTGCCTCATCTCAACTCATTTGTATCAACTTTATGTAATTTTTTTGCTCCGACCCCTCAAAAGAAACAACCCTCCAAAGGTAATGATTCCCAAAGGCTGCTAATTCCAAAAGTAACAAGGATCATTACATGTACTTTCGGAAGTTTATGGTAGGACTACATGTTGTCCAATTTGGAGACCAAGTCCACCTGTTATTTATGCTGCACACAGAACTGACCAAAATTGCTTGTCACTTTGGACTTAAACCAAATTAAGAACTTATTTGACAATGGACAGATTCCAACATTAAGAATGACATCCATTCTTGTCTGAGATTTTGGGATGAGTATTACCTTTCACTACTGCTTGAGATGTTAATCTTCTTCTTTTTGCTGACAGTAGAACTGGATTCTTCCAGTAATCTGTGACTGGATGTCAACAGCAACCTGATCCCAGAAGATTCATGTGAACTGTTGGCATGCCCATTCTGTAGATGTTCAAGCTCTTGAGTGCTGACACGACAAAAAGAAAAGTGATTGTAAAATAGCTGGAAGCATCACGTTTTTGGCAGAGTGTGTTATCAGTGATATCATCTAAATATGAAGCAAGTATGAAAATAGCCCCCAGTCCTTAAAATTGTCAATGATGTGTGTTAAATGTTCCAGAAAACATCCATACCCTCCAAACTGAAGATATTGTGGCTTGTCCCCCCCCCCAAAAAAAAAAAAACACACACACACACACACCCCATAAATTATAGTTTAGCTTCATACTTTTTTTTAAATGTTTTTGCATTGGAATTTGCAACGAACTTCCATGGAGTGGGCATGGATACTTTCTGGATTATATCAATGCTCCTGAAATATGGTAACCTCTGCTTGAAAGAAAATATATCAAAATAATAAGGAATTATCATCATTAGATAATGCTGTCACTGAGCAAAATATATTGAGTTCCAAAACATAGTCATACCCTGCTTGTGGAACATTTTCCTGGTTTGAGCCCCTACCCCCACCCCCACTTCAACTCACCAACCCACCCCTCTTGAAATTACACTTAAGCTTCATTGGTTTTCAGAATTGCTAGCGTATTTTCTTGGGGTGGGTATGGGTATTGTCTGAAACCACACCTTATGGTTTGTAAGTAGCAAGTTCTCACATGTTTGTTGGGGATAACAGCTATGATGTGAAAGCACAACAAATGACAACGTTTTGTAATATTAACCATTTTGCAAATTCAGTAGAAGTACTGTTAATCATTATTTAACTGCTTAACTTGTTTTTGCTCAATGTCTTTTCCTCAGTCTGTAAACTAAGGTTTTAAAGGTAACTTGTTTTTATAGTCTGATTTAACTAAAGACGTAGAGAGAGGAGCAGGATGCCATCATTGCATTATGTCTGTAAAGGAAACTCAACTGCGTTAATGAGCAGAAAAATGTTTGAACCTTAAAACTTTCATGGTACATTAGGTGGTGAAATGTTCCTGACTATAGTATATGATCAACAATATCCATCTTATACCATATGTAATCTTGGATTTACACTTCTCAAACTCATTAATAATTCATCAAGTTAAAACAAAGGAAATCACAACTGTGAAGGAGGTTTGGATACCCGGTCTTAATTAGCATAGATTTTGACGATTTTACCTCTACGTTTTCTCCTTAGTTTTTGTTTCGATTGAGAAGATATATCAAACACTCGAGACAGTGTTTCATCGGCTATCCAAACACCTTGAATTTCGTCAAAAATACTCTGCTGCGCGTCGTATTTTCAACTCCCCTCTCGGTGTTTGGATATATAATGAAACACTGTCGCTCGTGTTTGATATACTACATTACCTCAGTCTGTAAACTAAGGTTTTAAAGGTAACTTGTTTTTATAGTCTGATTTAACTAAAGACGTAGTGTTTGATATACTACATTACCTCAGTCTGTAAACTAAGGTTTTAAAGGTAACTTGTTTTTATAGTCTGATTTAACTAAAGACGTAGAGAGAGGAGCAGGA
Organism: Micromussa lordhowensis; assembly: GCA_964020085.1. Classification (NCBI taxonomy): domain Eukaryota; kingdom Metazoa; phylum Cnidaria; class Anthozoa; order Scleractinia; family Lobophylliidae; genus Micromussa; species Micromussa lordhowensis. The sequence goes on along the minus strand of OZ026596.1, from coordinate 30,166,601 downwards.
TGCCATCATTGCATTATGTCTGTAAAGGAAACTCAACTGCGTTAATGAGCAGAAAAATGTTTGAACCTTAAAACTTTCATGGTACATTAGGTGGTGAAATGTTCCTGACTATAGTATATGATCAACAATATCCATCTTATACCATATGTAATCTTGGATTTACACTTCTCAAACTCATTAATAATTCATCAAGTTAAAACAAAGGAAATCACAACTGTGAAGGAGGTTTGGATACCCGGTCTTAATTAGCATAGATTTTGACGATTTTACCTCTACGTTTTCTCCTTAGTTTTTGTTTCGATTGAGAAGATATATCAAACACTCGAGACAGTGTTTCATCGGCTATCCAAACACCTTGAATTTCGTCAAAAATACTCTGCTGCGCGTCGTATTTTCAACTCCCCTCTCGGTGTTTGGATATATAATGAAACACTGTCGCTCGTGTTTGATATACTACATTTAGCTTAATTCAGCATAATTTTTAAAAGAGATATAAACTACCAGATATAGTTCTTGTCCAGAAATTTTGAAAGCTTCTTTGCGACATGTTGTCTAAACTCAGGTGTTATCAATTCTGTTGTTGAAAAAGCAATGTCCTCATCCTCCCGCCAGTGCCTTTAGTAAACAACCACAATACCAATTTTTTAAAAAAGTCAACAATCAAAAATCAACTTGAGATACTTAGAAAGAAACAAAGAGCCTCACATTTTGAGGTCAAAAGAAAACAACCTCATCCATCCACACTGTAAAAACAAAACAAATAAATAAATAACCTTTATATACCCTCGGCAGTGTTAATAGAACAAAGGCATTATTTAGGCTAGTAGGACAAACAAACAACTGAAACAAATAGTTTAAATTAAAGAATCCCAACTGGCAAGAGGGAAACCAGTTGACTATTTACAAGCCTGGCAAAGGATTTGAACTTGGGCCTCCTGTGAAACAAATCTAGGCTGTGTTTAGAGTGGAACTCAAACCCAGGACCACTGGATTGTGAGTCCAACACGCTGACCATTTGGCCAGGCTGCCTCCTGCTATGGTTTAATGTTTGTGCTACAAGATGACCCATGTGGAGTGGCTGGGGATGCAAAGGGTTGAGGCATCAGCGTCAGATCCCTGTAGCTAGTTGGGACCTGAGAGAGGGAGTTAATGCTTGGATGGTTGCTATGGAAACCGCTACCACAGCAAAGGAAAAAAAAGTAGTGAACGACAGCCACGCATACGGAACAAATTGCAAAGAACATACCAGGCAAAGCGCCCTCCAACAGAGCTTGGGGAAAGAGCAAGGTTGAAACGAACCAAGGCCTGGGCTCTACTTTGCTAAACATTAACTTCTGCCAATGAACTAGACACCAATCTGTACGGTTCTACTAATTCCCTTGGGATTCCCACGCTCTTCTCTAAATGCATTCCTTCAGGAGAGTGGAGACTGAAGAAGGGGGGAAGGTATTTACATAGACAAACTTGAAGTACCGTATTTATTCGATTAAGCGCCCTGGGCGCTTATTTAATTTTTGGACCTTCAGGGTGGGCCCTTATTCGAGGTGGGCGCTTATTCGAGGCTGGGCGCTTATTAAAGGTTTATTTTGTAACAAAACAATAAATAGTAACAAAACATGAAAACATTCTCATCGATTTTTCAGACAATGAAATTATAGATTGTGAGCCATTAAAGAAATACTGTAATAATCAATACCCGTTTTGCTTTTGTACACTTTATTTACCGTACTTATGTTTTGGGGAATGGGAGGGGGGGCGCTTATTCGAGGTTGGGCGCTCAAAATTATTTTTTGGGGGGGTTTGGGTGGGCGCTTATTCGAGGCTGGGCGTTTATTAACTTTTCCTACCTAAAGGGTGGGCGCTTATTCGAGGTGGGCGCTTATTCGAGGTTGGGCGCTTAATCGAATAAATACGGTAAATATAATTGCACATTCACGGGAGCTAATTATATACCTACATATGCTAGTACAGTTATCTTAATCATCAATTCTTTGGTTTATTCTTAATTCTTTTCTTTAATCCTTAAAATATAGGAAATTATTAAGCTTGAATTTTTCATGAAAAAGTTCACTGACCTCAAACTTGGCTTAGATTTTGCAGATGAATGGGAACTTCCATTAAATTTAACGACCTCTATAAAAGAAGTTAAACAAAAAAGTAAGTTTTACAGAAAGGAAATTATTTTGCTCTCACGATATCTTACCTGAGTTCACAATGTCAGTAATAAGAGCAAATTTCTCCAAGTCTTCTGCTTCGGAACTTTCACTAGAAGAGGCCATGTTGACTGTTAGACTAGACTACCCCCGAGAGATCGAGACGTTTGTATCTTGAGAACGAGGCTAAATTCAAACTTACTCTCTCCCGGTCAAAAGAGCACAGGCATCAAAGAGAGGCGACTGTCAGAAAATAAAAAACAATATGGAGGTTGGTGATTAATTTTTCCCGGAGAAATAGCGTTTATTCCTTCGCATCGTTGTAAATGCACGAAAACATGGTTTAGCTGGGCAGATTTCAAATTTAAAATCAACAAAGGTCATGGCATCTAATGTACCGTACAGCATGAGAAATGAACTGTTAAATTCGGGATCAGACGACGAGGATAGCGACGACGTTTCGGAAATAGCAACACGTACAAGACGATCAAAGAAGAAGGAACGAGCTCCACGACCTTTAGAGCCCAATGTTCAGGTGCAGAATGATCTCGAACATGCTGAAAGGAGCGGGGAAGTAAGTGAGGACAGGGACCTAGGTTATGGAGGTATATGGTCGGCAACTAAGGTAAAACTGAACTCGAAACCACGTTTCTTCGTGTAGAAACTTGTGGAGTTGTTATTGTAAATGTGCGTTTTATGTACAAGTTGAAACGTATTTTTAGGTGCACGTTGCGCTGTTGTCTCTTTCGTCATACAGCAAAAAATCTAAAAGTTCGATATTTGAGGTATCTTCTCGGTTTCTTCTTTGTTTTTTTTAATGGTCTTTATTTATTTATGACTAATAACTAGTGGGTGTGAAAAACAGAACTTTTGACTGTTCTATTTCTGAACATGACTGAGCGGAAGTTGTGACGCATTCTATGTTAAGTCTACTAAAATACTATTGGAAACTAAAATGTTAACATCTTCTTGTTGTACCTTACTTGCTGCCAGTTCATCTCCAACTGTAAATAATTTAATTTAATCTATAAAACGTTCATATTAACATGCTCAATCAGTGTATGTTCTACAGTAGAACCCATAGAACTCTGAAGGGAAACAAAAAACAGTTTGAGTTATTGCGGTCGTTTGAATATCCATCTTGCCTGGTTAATAATTGATAGTTTACTGATTGTTCAGCACTTCAGTATATGGTACAGTGCAAATAAGACTTATCTCGTCACAAAACTGCGCTCTAGCACTGGTTTTCTCTTTGTGACAGCTAAAGGCACCTCATCCGGTATGACTCATGACATTGGGCAATGACTCAAATATGTGAACGGTCGATTGCACTAATTAAAATCGAATTAGTGTGGTGTTAGTTTTGAGTATTTTTATTGATTACACGACAAGAAAAGCTAATGCCATGACATCCGTTTTGAGTTACATAAACCAGAATTCTAGTTATCAGGGTAAATGTTTTTTAAAATGTGGCTAAATGTAATTTAGGCGAAGTTTGAGTCAAGCCAATGCTGGCCAGCGGTTGCTCAGGGCGATCATGCTTGGTGGGGTCTCATACGGGGTTTTGCAGGGCTTACGTGTTTTGCTTGCCAGCTGTGTGCGTACGTGCAGTTTTCCTTTGAGTGCCATTCGTGCCTGTTGAGCGCTTTTGCTCCCTCACCTCCCTCCCTTTCATTGGTGATGGTAAGTATATGGGGTGGCAAGTACCTCCACTGACTCTGTCAGTATGTCGGTGCCTGGTGATTGCCGCTCTCAGGGTTGCCGTGGATACCTGTATGCTCTGCTTGAGGCTCATATTTCAGCTCCACCTTCCCTAATGCACCTTTCCCAAGCTCATCTATTGGCGATGAGTTTAAATCAAGGGAAACAAACTTTAGTTCGAGTTAGCAGGGAATTCAAGTTATCCAAGTTCGAGTTGCTCGAGTTAATTTAATGACTGAAAAGTGGGGTCAAATCCAAGGGAAATGGAAGGTAGTTTGAGTAAGCGGGGGAGTTCGAGTTATTTGAGTTCGAGTTACCAGGGTTCTACTGTATTCCTCACCCCTCCTTCTCTGTTTGTGGCTGTTGAAGAAGCACTTTTTATTTCTTCAAATTTTTTGAAGTTTGAATTGGTCAAATTCCTATCTCCTGGAGTGAAAATGGTGTTCAAATACCCCACTTTAGGGTCATACTGTGCAATCAAATGCCCCAACAGGACAGACATGGGAAAAATTAGTGGAAAAGAGGAAAAACAGTTACCTTTGAATGACCACTTACAGGTTCCACTGTGCCAAGAATAATTCTGTTATATACTTTTAAGCCTACAAAACCTTAAAGGGACACAGTCAGCTGGTACACATGCGCATTACATACCATTCAATTGCTAATTTGCATGTAACAGAGACGCGATAAACGCTGTTTTTAACCAGGTATGATAAAAATAATATCATAGGACAAGCAAAAGGACACTTAAAAACAGGTTTTTTAGTAAACGGTTGAAAATCAAGCAAATACTGCGGAAAATGAGGCGGATTTCTGCATGAACTTTGATTTCAGATTGAGGTAAACTTTTTTCAAAGTGAGAAAAGCTAGCATCCAGGTCAACGCAGTCACAAAGCTGACTGTGTCCCTTTAAACCTAAAACAATAAAATAAAAAGGTGCAATAAAATAAAAAAAATAAAAAATAAAAGACCTAAAAGTGTCTAAAATGTCATATCTAAGACTTTTTATTTATCTTTAAATACTTTATGAACCTTGTGGCGGTATTGTTTTTGATCCACAATGTGATTACCAAAAATGGTGTTGTCTGTTGATGCCTTCTGCAATGCTTTGATCACCGTAATCTCAAGGCAACTTGCTCACATCTAAACCTACCCCTCTTATACATGTATAGTATCAAATTCCCTACCCCAACATCAACCACTGGCTATTCCCACTTGACTCCCAGTCCCTGGGATGGGTACATCAACTAGTCAAATCATTTAAAAAAGCATTAAGTTTAAGGTGGCTCAAAACAGTTTCCAACACTTAGATTTGGAGGGGGTCATTATAACCATTCTTTAAGTGGCTCTGAACCCCATGTACAGAATTTTTTTAAACTTTGCCAAAAGTTGCATCTTATCATGCTTATCAAAAGTTGATAATATAAAAAAAATTTCACCGTGCCGTTTTTGAATTATAAGCCTCTAAAGCTGCAATTAAGGGTGTTTTTAGGAGGTTATACTGTTGCTATGGTAATGTATTGTGTCACGAAAATGATACCAACGTCTTCACCAATGATCGGGCAGTTTTTTGATACCATGATTGTAGCATCAAGTGATAAAGAATGGTTATAACGACCATGCAAATATAAGTGCTGGAAACTGTTTTGAGCCACGTCAAACAAAGGAAATCTTGATCTGGATATTTGATCTCAATTTGTAGCATAGATATTTACAATTTCTCCAAAACAGTGTTTGACCAAATTTCCAACACATCAAAGTTTGTCAAAAAACACCTGGCTATATACTCACTTGTTGGTGTTTGAAAATGTGGCTAAACAGGCTCTTCCATATATGATTGTCAAGAGCTTTCAGGTCCTGGAAACTGGCAGCAAAAGAAGTTTTGTTCTCAGCTACAGTGTACCACAAGTTGCTGCTCAGGATAAAAATTAATCTGCTGTGAAGTTGTGGGTCGCCAAAAAAATTGTGGCAATCTTTAAAGCATCACTTCTGTGCTTTTGTTTAAATACCAGTTATACATGCCTGTGTTTGAAGTGATGGAGAAGAGTGGTCTTCTTTACTTTATTAATACTTTATTAATAAAGCAAACCATTATTGCACTGTGTTCTTATTTTGTAGTTTCAAGCCTCATCAAGCTCGTATGGTGCAAATTCTGATAGGAGAAAAACAGAAAGTGTTGGGTATGTGTTATTATTATAAGTTACCCTTCAGGCCCAGTGCAAAAATTTGAAAGAGGGAGCTATTTAATAAAAAATGTTCTACAAAACTGTTTTATTTTTGAGAAATTTGACTACATGGAATCCAGAGTTCAGAATAAGTATTTAATTATAGTAATTATATACTATTATAGTATATTATTAGTAACAGTAAGTAATCTACAACTGTCTGTTAGAGCTGCAACAAGAACGCAATGATGAGAAAATGTTTACTTTGAGTGTCCAGTCATTTATTTTTTAATAAATTATTAATATTAAACCTGTTGTTTTAATGTAGCAATGTATGCTAAAAAACTCTGATCAGTATTTTGCATTTTGTGATCTCTTTATTGTAGTGGAAACTCACTAGAATTTGATTCTCAAGAAGATGTTAGCAACTTTAAAAAAGAAACACTGTTGTAAGTATGACAATTTATTTTAATAGGTAAAAATTTAGGTAATCAGTGACATTTGAAATTATGTATTTATTCACAATCAAGGCTCTCCATTTGCTATTTATTATGTTTTTCTTGTTAACCCAAATGAAGGTCACTGCAGGTGTTTCCCTTTAGACCCCTTCATGTGTTAGTGTAGCTGTCCATATAACTCTTGAGTTTGAAATACCTTTTCTCAAACCATTACAAACGAAAGGAAATTGTGACTGTGATGGTGTTTGGATATCTGATCTTAATTAGCATAGATTTTTACAATTTTAATTCTCCTTTTTCTTCCTTAGTTTTGGTTTTGATTGATATTAGATATATCAAGCACTCAAGACAGTGTTTGATGACATTTCCAACCACCTTGAAGTTTTCAACTTTCCCCTTGGTGTTTGGAAATGTGGTCAAATATGTATAATATTATATACATTGTAGCTGTTAATAATCTTAATAGTCTAGATTCACCCAGGCTATGTACTGTATGGTCCCTGATAAGATCAGGTACCATCTTTTAAGTGGGATTTCTCACATTGTTTATTGATAATTTGCAGACTTTTATTTTTTGTTTATCAACAGTTGGCTAAGACATCCAAGAATAAGAGAAAATTGGAAGACTGTCACAGCAGCTTTTTTGCTGTTTGTGGCTGGAATTGGTATGTATGAATTTTTATTTCCCTCTGTAGATACCTAAACTCCTTATAGAGCTTATCGAGCTGGCTATCACACTATACCAAGAATTTTGAAATGAAATGAATTTTTTGATTTTTCCAAGACCTCTAAATGTGAACAGAATCAAAATTTATAGATCACTACAATATGTTGTTTTATGAAAACAGGCTGAAAATAAGGAAGTGCATCTGTCATTGATTTGACCATAGAACAAAACTACTTTTCTAAATGGTACTGACAGAGATTTTTTTCATGCAATGTTCTCTCTTTTCTAATCCCTCCATCTAATTGTCCTCCACAAAATATGGATACACCCAAAAATAATTTTGTTTGCACCCTCAAGTACTATATTGTACATCGCTAAGAAAGGCCTTGTTTGTTATGAATTAGAAAATTAGCCCTATGTAAATACGCTCGCTGATTAGTTTCTATTTAAGCAATAAAGCACTCGTTCTGTGTTTACATAGCCTCATCAATGAGGAGGGTTGGGAGAATTCGAGACAGCTATGCTAACCCTCAACTACATCTTGGGGTTTGCATAGCTTTCGAGAATTCTCCCAACCCTCCGAATGTTTACATGAGGCCATGTAAACACAACAAAGTGCTCTATACTATTGCTTTTATAAAATAATTCTCAAAAATATGTGTGAATCTAAAACGTTACAACCGTGTTTACATGCTCTCGTCTAAACACACCCATTGACCAATGAGAGCTTGCGTAGTGGCTCAGTTATTTTATGAAACTCAATAGAGACACAGAACTACACAATGTAGCACAAGCTGTTGATGTAATGATGGCAGGAGCAAAGAGAATTTACATTTTGATGATCAAAGTAAATGAGTTGTTTTCTTTGTTTTGGTCATGGAATTATCTATTAAAAGGAATAGAAAACATGTTCTCCATGTAAAATTATTGGTTTACATGCAAGTTTACATGCAATTTTTATACATTCAAAATGTGCTCAGTAACTTAAGATTTTCTCTCTCTTTCTAGCTTTTCTTTTAGCTGGAATAATTCTGGCAGCTACAAAGCAGGATGGTGTGTATTCTAACTTATTAATAATTTTCTCTGCTGACTTTATAAAGTTTCTCTTAATTGATATAAGAATAAGTCAGGTCAGGTGTTTAATGAAATGTTTTTTTTTTACCCAGGAATGAAAAGTGTTATATTTTTTGTTTGTGCCGCCATCTGCATTCTTCCTGGAGGTAAGTTTAGGATCTTGAAATTTTTATAATATTTTTTGATGCTGATTCTCAAAAATGTCTCACCTGGTGTCCTTGGTTTCTTTTCCAAGAGCTGATACTAAACAGCACACTGCCATATCTTGAATTACCTCAACAGGTTTCTGACCCCTCTTTGTTTGTCTTTGCAGGATATCACATAATTTACATATACAGAGCTACAAAAGGGCAAAGAGGCTACAACTTTGAGAGCATACCTTCATTCCAATGACAAAAATTAATGGTGTCATATATTTGTAGCTGTCTGTGACAGTGGGTTTGAAAAAGTATTCCGAGATAATTGTACCATTTTGTTTTTTGTGACAGGCATATGTTATGATGTGTTTGATTGTATATAGTCATAGACAGTTTGTTCCTACAGCCTAAATTGTTTTTAAATAAAATGTCGTGTTGAAGTTCTGGAAAGGGGAGGAAGATTTTTCACAAACATGTGAAAATCAAATGCAGCCAAATTTTTTTGTAAATGTTTTAAACTGTATGGTATGTCATTAATTTTGTAGTTTTGTTGTAAAAGTATGGGTCTACCCATATATTTCTTTAAATTCATGGCAAACACAATGCTGCTCCTTGGAAACAGCATCAATTAGAGTTGTTGCCTCATTGAATTTGTGATCAATAATTATTTATTTATAATATTTTAATACAAGTGCACTGAAATATGCACACTATCTGTTAAATTAAATTAGTGCACTTTGAATCTCATATCTGATGAGGATTATGACTTACAGGACATCTCTTATGTTGAGGATCAATCATTAGGATTAATTGGTTCGGCAGGGGTTTCATTAACATTTTCAGGAGGAGGGCAGCTACCAGTAGTTTTCACAGACAGGCAAAACTTTTTCAACTGAAGTTCTTTCATTATGATTATCAGTTGAGTAAGGCGTGACAAATGTTTGATCAACAGGTTTTAACGTGAAAGTTGTGTTGTTGTCATGGGCAACTGGCTCTGTTTCCAGTGACAATTTGTCGGTCGTTGACGTCAATGGCAGCAAAGCGCATGAAATAGTAGGTGACGAGACAGGCGACGCACAGCTGACGATATTGTTACAGTTGCCCTTGGCAACAACGTAATTTTCAGGCTAAAACTTTGTCACCAAACTTCCGTCATGCCTTACGCAACTGATAATCGTAGTATTACAAGAAAAACATTTCTCTAGATGGTCAAACCAGGTGGGCTAAATTTTCAGTCGCAGCCGGTGAATTTGCCGGTGCCCAGTCCTTGATGTCAAAGCCCTGTTCTGAGTTAAATGTGATTTTTGAAACTGAATGAGCCAAGATTTGTCCATATACATGTATATCAATACCTCTCCATGGAAGGGATTCTCTAAAACTCCTCACCTCCCTAGAAATTCCAATAAGCTTACTACATTCCTTTAATGTTTTTGGTCTTACAGAACCCCCACCCCCAGGAAATTCCAATCTCTTCTGTGGGGGTCAGGGGGTATGGATATTTTCTGTAATCATAGTGATGGTTTAATTCATACATGGGAATGTGTTATAGCATAAATATTGTAATATAGAACATGTTATTGATTTAATTTATTTTCATATTTCCTGCTTTTGTGCATAAAGGCATGACATTTTTTTAATCACAAGTTTTTATACGAAAACTCCACTAGTGGGGCACAAGACTGCTAGTGAGATTTTTTTAGTGTACATCAATAAACTGCTGATTCTGTAACATCAACAGAATGTGTGTCTTTTAAGTAACATACATTGAAGGAAACTCCTGGATGTACATCTGGTTTTGTTGTTGTTGTTTTGTTATTTGTATGCTTGCTTGTTTCCTCAGTATACACACTGTATTCTGAAGATAACCTGTTGTGTGCGCATGTATGTGAAAAGGGTGTTCATTGTCAGTTTCCATGTTGCTGTGCGTCTGTTCAGTAACTGATCACAGGTGACATCAATATGTGGTAAGAAGCAAAAAGTGGCACACAAGGGCGATTGGCTAGTGTGTCATTGATGTTCTTACCACGTCTCATGTGATCAGTTATTTCAAAAACAGACACATAGCAACATGAAATATTTTTGTTTTATGTAAGAAACGAAAAAAAATATTGTCCGAATGACGTCATCTTTGTGTCTGTCTTCCAACTGATAGCAAGTAGGAACCAATTGAAATGCGAGAACAGTAATTTGACATAACGTACAGCAAAGTTTTTCATGCTGTTTCTGGTATGACAGTCGGCTGCAATCAGTGTCCGTTTCCCTTTCGATTCAGTCTGATTCAAGCGCTTTAACCTGAGCAGCCAGTAATTATTCATCATAGGAGATCTCCTCTACTAACTATGCTATTCATTCAATTCAATTTTATTTAATTATTATCCATTCCTGTTTTATGTTCAAGCCTTTCTTATCCACCCCATGGTAACGCGGGCAAATAAAACAATTCGAATGACCCTGGTCATGAGCCGAGACTGGCGAGCACTGCGCCGTGCTACCCTCAGAACTTTGAACGTCACGCAAACTTTGTTTTTTTCCATCACGCGTGACGCACAATTCTTGAAAGCGAAGGTGCGTAATTTTCCGCATATTAGACACCTCTTATTCAGTCGAAAGGACCAATTTACTGTATGCCATATATTTTTCTCAGTAGTGCACAGGACTGGACCCGGACTGGATTAAAAAAAAATACACTGAAAACAATCCAGGCTTGCCGGATCAGAATCTCCAGACATCCCGATTTGGTGACTTTCTGTTTTATTGATTTCGACTTATTGTTGTGTTTTTTTAAATATTTTTTATACAGTGCTTGTTTCGAGTGTCCTAGTTGAACCTAGGGCAATGCCACATCAGGGGGAAAATATTCAAGAAACCTGCGTCTCAGCTCCAGTTTTAGGTTTGCTTTTGATCAATAGTGGTGCCCGGGGGTTTTCTTTCGTCCTCTTCTATAACTTCAAATTGAAACGTCAAAGATACAGTGAGTAATGAAAATTTAAAAGAAAGTTCGAATGAAAAAAAAAGAATACGAGAAGGAAGAAAAATGTCTTTGGCAGGGCTCGAACCTGCGACCTTCCGCGTGTGAGGCGGACGTGATAACCACTACACTACAAAGACCACTCGTTAACAATGGGGCAAAATTATGCTATTAATACTAATTTTGTTTTTAAGCGACCGCAGTTTTCTACCAGTGATACTTTTGATACTTTCATTGTGTTTTAAAATTCCAATATACAACAACACCAGAGAGAACTGTAGGGAACTGTGTAGTAGCCAAACTACTAGCCGCTGTTTCGGGAAATGAGCCCGCGCTCTAGGCCTGTCCAACTTTTTGCGGCCTCGAGCAAGTTTTGCCTATTTGAACAACCTTTGAGCAAAATATAGGTTGAGAGCACATATCAAGCACCGTAAAGTCAACGATTTTATGGAAAACTTCGATTGATGCAAATTTCTCCAACTTTTTGGATTTTTGGCAATTTTTTAGCAATTTTTTGACATTTCAGTGAGCAACTTTCCAGCATTTTACGATTTGGACAGGCTTACTCTTGTCGGGGAGGAACGCGGCCGGACCCGAGAAAGCGGCGGAAATCGAACCTACTTCTTTTCCCCACTTTTCAGACTAATTTCCATAGTATTAATCTCAAAATTTTTCGCAGACCTCGTAAAAAATGCATATAGCTGCTTGCTTTCCAAACTATCTACGTTTCTCCTACCAGGCATCAAATGTAGCCAATACGTTTTTCAAGGCCTTTTCAACTTACCGTTAGCGCCTGTGATGTAGGTTCACAGAGCGTGCATGAATTTCGTTTCGTTTGCCAGGCGTTTCTCGTACAGTAATCATTAAACTCACGGATCTAGAGAAGACCCGCGCTCATTTCAAAATTCACGGCCCAAAAAGCTAATTTATTTTGCTCCCCTTAGCCTCCCCCAGTATGGCTTCCCTGCTGGAAGAAAGAGTCCAACTTCACTTCACCCTCTTTCCAAAACCCTGCCTCTTATAGAGCAAGAAAACAACCATCTCCCCATCGCATCCATTGCGTTCTTGCCCTTGGAACCGCACTGAAAAAGAAATCCAAATTTTATGATCCAAAAGTTCGTCTGTCAGTTTAGCAAACAATTTGCGCCTAGCCGCTACGTACTCATCTTATGATTTCAATTTGTACACCTGGTCCGGGTCTGTGAGCCAGATATCACGTCCAACGCAATATAACATCAAACTACTACGCCTCCAAACAGAATATCATTTAAAATTGATTTTTGTAACAGGAGATGGTAGAAATGCGAAAACATGAAATTTTAGGAACAAACAAACAAAATCGCCAAAATCGAAAATCGTTTGTTTATCCCCTTTTATCTTTACATTATCCCCAAGGAAATCTGAAACATCTGCAGTTAATATTAAATTTGGGTTTTTGCATAAACCATCATAAAGAAAACGAAGTTGGACTTGCACAATCAAATTTTTCATTCGCATATGACCCCATTTTGCTTCTCAATATTCTTTATCATTTCACTTTGTTATAGAGGAAACGGTTTCTGAATCAACAACTAATTTTTGTTTGCTTTAACACGTGCGGAAGTATTGTTCCAAAGAAATTAATCCCGGAGTCCATTTGGCGTCCATTGTCCAGATTTAAATTTTCACGTTTCTCCCCCACGCGGTAAGTTTGCGCGGTTATTACTTCCAGGCATTGTTCATTACCTTCAAGGCCGTTTTCCACTCGTTTTACCTCCATTTTCCTTCCAAGGGCCTTCTTGGGTGATTTTCTGATTCCAGTAATGCCACGAAAACGTAAGCATTCGAGCGAAGAAGAAGACGAAGAGCCCGAAGAGGTTGAGAGAACCAAGCGGCGGGCTGCCGTGGAAGCACGTGATCGCGTAGCGGCTAAGGCGGGCGCGAGCGAAGATGAAGACGAAGAGGAGGACGACCTTGAAGAAGAGGACGACGACAAGGACGAGGATTACGAGGGCGAAGGAGCTGGAGACGAAGAAGGAGACGAGGAAGGTGATGAAGATGACGAGGAAGAGGACGAAAACGACGGGGCTGCAGCTGCAGAAGGCGACGAAGATGATGAAGATGATGAAGAAGTCGAGGAAGAAGAACAAGAACCGGATACAGTGGAGTGCATCCTGGCCGACTTAGAAGAACCAACCAAAGGTGAATTAGTAATTTATTGCGCCCATAGGCTTTTCAAAATTAGTTTCGAGGTACAAAACATCTCTTTTTGCTTTCGAAAGCTGTTCTGTAGCTCGTTCGTGATCCAACCGCGTGTCCAGTCGCGCGCGATCTTACACGAATCAAAGGGAATATTGAGTTCGAGCTTAGCATGTTTTTAAGCTTTAATTTTTGTTCTACACAAACCCAGCTTCTGGGAAAATAGCGTGCAAAATTACTTTTTTCTTTTAAATTTTACTCTGGTTCAGGTTGTATGTTCTTGAATATCTTTTGTCTTTACAAGAGTGAGTGCATCTTTTGTTTTGTGGAACACGTGGGAATTCTCAGAGGTCAGTCAATGGTCTTTGTTAGCTGCCGCCATGTTTTCTATAAACTACAGCTTACATCAGATCGGAACCTCTGATTAACTCGTGTTTGGGCTTACTTCACCTCCGTTTGGGTTTTTGTTTTTGATTTGTACGTGTATAAACAAGTGTGCTCTACAAACCACACGCGAACACTTGTTGTATTGTCGTGTTGATATCTTCGACCGACTCAGAATATTGCGAAACAAGTTGGGCTTAAATCTGATCCAATCGACTTTCGTTATTTCTCGCACTCTTACATTCCCATACTGTTCCTCGATGTTTTTGATTATCTTTGTGATTTATGGTAGTGACGTCACGGGCGGGCTTTGTTCTTTGTCAAGCTACTTTACACATAAAACGGCTTGCAGAGATAATAATGTGCTCTATATACATGCTGGTACAGTGCTGTGCTTAACAGTTTAAACTTGGAAAATTCCTTCCAAACGGATAAACAAAACCATGTGTAAAATATTCCAAATCCTTATTATTGCCCTCCTGAGAACAAGAAGCTTGAAGAAGCTTAAAACCAGGTGGTTTGAGTTGTTCAAAAATAAGAGCTAACTGTATTTTCACTCAAAAAGAAAGTTGTGAGCATCTGTTTTGCTGCCTCTTTAAGGAACGCCCTTCCAAAAATTGGCCCACCCAAAATTAAGCTCCCAAAAAGTGCGTTTTAACCCTTCACCCCCCAAGAGTGTTATATGGCACTCCTCTTTATTTTTTCAGAAGGATTTATTATGGGGTATGTTTGACTTTTTATATGGTCAACTTGACTTTTTAAACGGTCAACTAATCACTTTTATATTCTCAACTAATCACTTTTTTATATGGTCAACATGACTTTTTTATGGTCCAGTTTTTATTTTATGTTCAACTTGCAAATTTTTCAATGACGACCACAATGCATTGTGCCGATACTCAAACAAAGGTGGCTGCCAGCAAATGAAGATGTGCAGACGGTGCAGCAAATCTCCTCGGCATGTGCCATTGCCAAGCAGGCCGTCAAGGCGATTGGAAACTAAAGATAATGACAGGCCTACATGGACTCCCCTCGTGAATTGTGATAGCAATGCATTTTAGCCTTCATTTGCCTCTCTTGTATGATATAATTGGAGGTTTTGTCTAGATGCTTTTCAGCAACAGTTGGTTTTGTATTACAACCCAGTTATTCATTAAAATTTTCTTTAGGCCATGTACTGCTGGTTGATGTGTCAAATGGCAAAACTTTCGTTTGAGTCTTTTTTTTTTGTTGGAAAGCCGAACTTCTGTCTTCTAAGCGGAATCCTGTTAGGGACCTCTCAATGAAGTTATATAGGATATCCATGTGCTTTGAGGGGCAGTTTGAAGTTTGAGAGTCACTCTTCAAATGTAGTTTGTGAAGAGTTTGTTCTCAGGAGTCTTATTGCTCCGCCTTTGACAAAACCTTATTATTTTTACACCTGGCGGGTGGCATGAGGTGAAATCTGTGTATTGGAAGGTTTCTGTTGGCTTGTAGTGGGTCTTGATGTCTAGGATAGAGTCAGTTTGAAATCTATCCCCTTTATCCGATTATTTCGCACAAGAAAGGTAAATCTCTTAAAGATACGCTTGTTAAAGCGACAATTTAATTGAAGGCTAAAACGTATCGCTATCATAATTCATGAGGGAAGTCCATATAGGCCTGTCAATATCCTCAAAAAGCAAGTTACTTGCTTTCTGCTTCTTTGATATTGTCAAAAGCAGTCACTTGAAATTATCAAAGAATAAAAACAACCCATGTTGTTGCGTTCTCTTTGTGAGGTCTCAAACCATAACAGTCTTGCTGCTTCCTCAAAAGCCCCAGACGGTTGAGTTTGGGCACAATGCATTGTGATAATTGTTAAAATATTTAAAAGTTAACAATAAATTAAGTAAGTACATGACCCCAAAAAAAGTTGAGTTCACCATATAAAAAGTTAATATTAGCTGAACATATAAAAAGTGATTAGTTGGCCATATAAAAAGCCGAGTTGATCATGTAAAAAGCTGAGTTGACCATATAAAAAGTAAATAGTTGACCATATAAAAAGTGATTGGTTGACTATATCAAAAGTCGAGTTGAGCATGTAAAAAGTTGAGTTGACCATATAAAAAGTCATATATACCACGGAAAAATGCAGAGAATAAAATTATTGACTGCTTCAGCACCGCACAGACTTATAGTCAGAATTTTGTCACTGAACTTTGTATCCAGAGATCCAGTGCTACTGGGTTGTGTTCTGTTAGACCAGTGATTCCAACTACACTCAATTTGGTTGATTTGGTTAAAGAGACCCAGAAAATATTTTTAACTTGGTGTGTTTCTGAACCTTACAGATACTCCAGGTTACGTTCTGAAGAAAAAAGACAGCCCAAAGAAAATGGAACTCTGCTTCATGGGTGAAATGAGGGAAACACTGATTGATGTCACTGAAGCTTTTCAAACACAATTTGAAGAGAAGAGAGTGCCTGTTCTTCAAATAACAAAATTCGACATGATAGGAGATACTAAAGAAACAACGCAGGTAGGAAAATGTAATATTATACAAATATGAAATAAATTGGTTAGGTTTACTGGTACTCCTGAATGCTATAAGTAGACCCTCAAATGAAAACCAACTGGCATTTGATTAAAGGTTTCTTTATATAGCATACTGTTCATATTTTGCATCTTTGTGTGTAACTATTGAGCCTAAATCACTGCATCCATTTCTTTGTTCTAGATTGATGTTCTGGAGGTCAAGTATGACAAAGCATATGATATCCGAGAAATAGATGACGAAAGTGAGGACATACTTTCGCAAAATTTTTATTGTATTGTTCGGGTAGACGGAATTGATGGCACCTGGGCTACGCAATATTTTGAGCCAGAACCTGAGGACTGATGGGTTACGCTTGAAAAGTGAAAATTGGAAGTGGAAAGCATGTGATACAATAAAAGAAAAAAAAACATCTTGTCTAGGAAAACTGTAAAAACTGGAGAAAAACATTTGTAGACCCTAAATCATGATCAAACAGCTTTACTAATCTGTTATAATCATTAGCTAAACTTGCAGTGGTGTTTGTCAACTTTGTGTTGTGGAGAAACTTGTGCTGTAATTTTGTTTTTAGTGGCTGCAGCAGCTGCAAATTAATTTAGTTAGTATTGGAATTCTAAAAGGCAATGTCACCTTAGTGAGATGAGCAAATCAAAGGAGGTATTGAAGCTATAAATTGCAACAGTATGTGACTGTTTTTTTAGGAACTGTGTAGTTCAGAGATTTGTAAAAAATGAAAAATAAAAGTTGACACCATCTGATTTAAGAAAAGGTTAACTTCTCTTTTTTTCATTCCCTTCTATTACTAGTAGAAATTTACCAGAGTCTTTATCATTTGTGAATTTGATCTTAACCAGTCTATCTACTGAAACTTGCATGTCCTTTTTTTCTACACACATCAGTGCATACCACGCACAATGTTTGAAACCCTTTGAATTACCTGTTGTAGCACAGTTCTTTTCTACAAACAGTTCTTTTCAATTTGTTACTTCACGTTTTTTATGCTAAGAGGTTAAGTAAATTTATGCTAAAACAATTGGACAAGCCCCCATTTTCTATAAGTGATAGTCTCAATCCAGCTGTGCCTTCTTAACTACCAGCTTGTAGAACATTTGCCTTGTAATCTAATAACGTCAAATTCTACATGAATGAACTTCCTATGTGATACATACATCTGCCATTTCCACTAAGGTTGCTCGGTTGGAATTGTGGACCTGGTGTTAGGTGAGCAGAAAGTTTGTTGATTCTTGTTGGCCTTATTCCTGGGGCTTTTATCTTCTATAGTTTTCCTCCCTCCTCAAAAAACAGCACTCCAAATTCCCATTTAAACTCGTGCGTGTCCCCAATAAGTAGATCTTGCAGGCATACATGTACCTAGTACTTTCAGTAAGGTCTGAAGACTGTACGGGGCTGCCATGGTGTGTCAACTGTCAGGGAACAGATCTAGAGGAGGAAAAGATCGCCAATTTGCAAAAACTGTTAACATCACAGATAGCGATTCACAACAATGAACACAATATTTGCCAAGGTTTTGATGGGTGTTGGATGTTATTGAAAGCATAAGAAGCATGGTACATAACAAACTTGATTTTTGTTATGTAATGCTTAAAGAGTTATTTCTTGGCTTACATCCACAGACTCAGAGATGGTCATTGGAAGATCTCCTTGTTTAATTTCTTTATTTCAGCCATTGATACTCCCTAAGAATCCAATCTCAATACATACACTAAGTTCTTAAATCAGATTTGATTTCCATAGAATAACACTGGAAACATGGAGAAAACCACTATGCAAGATATTTGGACTGTTCAATCATTTACAGCAAAACTGATACCCTACCACAAAATACCAGGGAATAGAGTTGTCACTCTAAGCACTTGTAAACTGAACACTGATTATCTTCAGGAATTCTGTGCAAATGTTGAATGTGTAGTTCCAGAAAATATCTATACCTCCCCCATGGAAGAGATTTTTTTCCCAGACCCCTCCCCCACCCTTTTGAAAATTCAAATTAAGCTTCATACATTTCTTTAAAACGATTTGGTCTTAAAGAACCCAGGATATTCCATTCCCTTTCTGGGGGGAATTATGGATATTTTCTGGAACTGCACAATGTGACATAGGCCTTGACAAGGCAGTCGGTAACTTAACTCTTCAGGCCTCCTCTGCAGCCCTTGTTTGAATTTCATGCACTGTTTTTCAACGCATATTTGGGTGATAATTCAGATACAGATTTTACAGCTGAGAGGACCATCCAATAATGTATTGTAACAATTCCTAGTAACCAGCATTTCATACTGAATGACATTTATAGATATATAGACAAAAGTTCAATTCCACAAAATTCTAAGTTTCAAGGTCTATGTTGTTGCTCTCTGTCTGTTAGAGGTACATAACGCACACCCATCAACTTTTGCCGTACTACATTTCCATCTTTATCCTTGTCAATCTGTTCAAGCCATTGGTCGCCATGAGTGGGGCCTACTGGTATGAAGAGTCTGCCACCGGGTTTCAGCTGATGTATGAGAGCGTCAGGGATTGGATGTGCTGCAGCACCTACGTGTATTGCATCATACGGAGCATCTGAAAGATACCAGAGACTGCATAAGGTTTAAAATGTTATGAGATAACATACAGCCACTCTTTAAACACGGAGCGAGCCTATAAATGGAGGCTGAGCAGCTCAGCCTGTCCATCACAAATTGGAATACCCTGCTTTGATTGGCTTATTCACCCAGGCGTGTCGTACTCCCGCGAAATTCGCATGAAGTAATATTTCAGGCGACCGCACATTTGTTTGCTTTCTTTCGTTTGTTTGCTTTCTTTGTAAAAAGGTCAGCGAAAACAAAAAGAATGGCATCTACAGAAGAAGAATTTAGACAGGTATCATACTTCATATACATGCATTTTAACTTCTTATTTTTGTTGTTTCACTTGTGAAAACATATTGATTGTTTTCGAGTTGTTTACTCAACGTAAATGCTGTGTTTTAGCCAACAAAGTGCAAACTGCTGACCTTTTATAGGCTCACTCCATGTTTAAAAGCAAGTCTTGGGGCCTCTTCATATGAACCCGGTTACCGGGTTGAAAATGTTTTGTCCCAGTAACCGGGCTGGAGTGTTAATTTGGGAAAAATTTCCAGCCCAGTTACTGAGATCTTGCTCGTGAAAACTGAGATCTCGGTAACCAGGCCAGCCTGGCTTCTCATATGAACACATAAAAAAATTTTAACAAAGGAAAGAGTGGCGAAGTGAGGTCTCGGAAACTGAGCCAGCCCGGTTGACTGGGCTCATATGAAGAGGCCCTTGCTCAGCTTAATTATTGGCCAGATTATCTAGCAAACAGAGGAGCAATCATATAATTATGCCAGATACTTAGCGGGAATGTAGATGAAGCTTTCTAGCAATGCACTATCACCTCACTAACTCCTGCAGTGCATAATAATTCATTTTGCAAATGGCATCAGAGGTACGATCAATCTCTGAAAAATTTGCCTTTAAAGCCAAGTTGACTTTTAAGGTTAATATGCAATTTGCTGAAGATGGTTAAATGAACATTTTTAATACCAATATGTTACAGTCAAACTGTCTTCATCTTTAGTCTGTATAGTTTTGTTCATTCGCTTTAATCTCTGCATGGATTGTAGTTTTCAATAATATCAATAGCTACCATCAGCATATCCTTGTCTTCCGTCCCCTGTCACAAGAAGAACCCTTCCACTTTCTAGAAGATCAGCATTTCCTTGCTTTATGTTTTGCCTTGATTTCTCCACAAGCTCTGGTATATGATCAATGCCAATTACTTTACCACTACTGCCTACCATTTCTGCCATGCAAGCAGTAAGATAGCCACTACCTATTAAAAAAAGTTGACTGTTATAAAGTTGTTTGAAGAATATGTGACAACTATCAAATTTTCAGGGTTCTCCAGAGGATTTTAAAGGAGCTATGTCATGGTTTGTGCATCTTGAAAATTTTTCAATTTTGTTGTTTGTAATCCGTGTTAATCTTCTTCATCCTTAACCATCCTTGTTCCTTTATGGTTTATTATTATCTCTGGTGTTTTTCTATCTAAGTAAACTATTATTTTAAGGTTTCCTTCAAATTTTGTATGTGGCCAAAATAACTCAAAAGACTGTGATTGTGCTCCCTTAAGACGGAGTCAACCCAGCTATTTAGAGGGTCCAGAATAGGCTTTTTCAATTAACTTAGTTACGCATCCTGCAACTATTTTTGGTGCAATCTGCCATCCAGCCCCACTCAGGATGTTTATCCGATCCAGCCTGGTTACAGTTGCAGTTCCCAGCATAACATGTTACTTTTTGTTTTCATCCCACATCCACCTGTCAAAATGGGCTTATCCTGTACCAGCAAAAGTAAAGTTATCCCACATCCCACCATTAAAATTTCTGTCATCTCAATTCCCACCTCCAAGTGTATACTTGTATCACATCCTGTCAAACTTATGTAATGGAACCTCTATTGAGATTTTATCTGTTTACGAACATTTTGGGCTGTGAGAGATGCAATCTGGTGGATCTTTGGAGAGAGTCTTAATTGCCCCCCCCCCTCCCCAAGGAGGCATTAATAGGACCCTGCGTATAAAGAATAGTTATTGTAGAATACCCAGGAACAACCCAAGAGCTAACCAGAACTGTTTGGGCTCGGTGTCTGACATTTGCAGACTGTAGAGTGCAGACCATAGACTACAGACTGTAGAGTTTTTAACTAAATATTGCACTCCCATTTCCATCACCGATGGCTAACCGTAAACAGGCTAACCTGAGTGCCATTCAGGCTAACCCGACTGATATTCAGGCTGACCAGGGTGCTATTTAGGCCTAAAATGTAGTCTGCAGTCTGCAAAATATGTCATACACCGGTTTGGGCTAGAGTCAGTAAAAATAAAAACTATTGTGATTTAAGAGGATGCAGATAAGTTGCTGGGTATTGTAAAATATAAATGAAATTTGTTGGAACTAGGTGATGACTTTCTTGCATGAGGTGTAAAGAGGATTACATAATCGGGGAAGGTGTTTGATGCAAAGAAGACTACAGTCGGTGTGCGACATTTGCAGACTGCAGACTGCAGACTACAGACTACATTTAGGTCTAAATAGCACTCTGGTTAGCCGGAATAGCACTCAGGTTAGCCTGAATAGCACTCAGGTTAGCCTGTTTACAGTTAGCTAGTGGTAATGGAAATGGAATACAATATTTTAGTGAAAAAGTCTACAGTCTGCAGTCTGCAAGTGTCGCACACCGGACTACAGTAGTTCGAACACAACACCATGAAAAGGGGGATTCCTCTCATCTTGAACTACGCGATTTTTGAAGGACTGGTTGAGAATACATATACATTCAACACAGATGCCATAGTTAATAATACCTGAACCAACGTCCAAGGCCTTGGCACCTTCAAACAAATGATCTTTCAGCATCTCTAAGGCGTGGGCGTGCATATGGGGAGCGCTTATCGTCACGCCATAACCGATCGCTTGGGGTGAATCCATGTACGGCGAAAAACTACAGTAATTTCCACGATCGACTTTTTTCATTGCCTCCTCAACCCGTGGCGACTTGATGATTTTATTCCGCTTGAGTTGCGAGATCAAGTCGTTGTTGTCTTTCCCATGCGAGCGCCACTCCATGCCAGAAGAACGGACCGTTGCTTGCTCGAGCCGCGGATTTGGTTGGGCTTCTCGTTCTGGGCAGCTTCTCCCCTCGCAGAAGCCGGTTTCTGTGTGTTGTTTTGAAACGCAAGCTAAGCATAAGAGGATAAACAAAACATGCCTCAATCGGCTCATCCCGGTTTCACATCACGGAACATCCACGGACGGACTGGGACTAGAGGGAGTATCTCCCAGGAAGCAGTATGGGTGAGAAAAGTTCAAGATGGCGATGAAGTTGACCACCGAAACAATCAAATTACGATTCCCTAATGTGCCTAATATCTCCACCGAAGAGCTTTGCGAGTTGATGAAAGCAGAAAGTTCAAAGAAATTAGTATTGTTGGTAAGTTGTATAACAAACGAATTGCGGTCACTTCGTTCCATCTTACGGTCACTTCGTTCATTTCGAGTTTTCCACCCCATGCCATGAAGTGAAGCGAAGGTTGGAATTCCTCTCAGGACCGGTTCCAAAATTTCCAATTAAGAGGGAGGTCATTAAATATAACAGGGACTTCACTATCTATCAAATACCACCAGCCCCACCCCCAAAAATATTAATGGTCTCTTAGTGTCTTACAGAGAGACCCAAGGTCAGTCAGTGGGTGTAACTGTTGAGGGCTTTAAGAGGAATAATTCCTCTCAATATGCGCATCACTCAAGAAAAGTTTTGGTTACAATAATTATTGTAACCAAAACTTTTCTGGAGCAAGATGCTGGCAAACAAGTAAGACAGATATAGCAACCAAAAATACCTTGGTGTAGGCTTAATTAGAACACACAAAACGAACTGGAGACCTGCTAGATGTGTACCAATTGGGCAGAATAATACAAAGGACTTTTTCTGCCCTTTCAGGAGGCAGCATTTGTTGAGCCATTATTTTGGAACTGACCCAAAAAGATCCTGGCTTTCTGTCCAACATTTTCTTTGCCAATGTGTTTTCCTGTTGTTTAAGCTTTTCTCTCCCTCACTGACTGCCACTGGCAGTTTTTCTCCACAGACGAGTGCTTGTTTGTGATTTCTGTTTCGTGTTTCTAAGTTTTCAGCCAAAGGTTTAATGATTTTAAGCGTGGAGAGGTAAGTGAAAGTTATAGAAAAGTTATTTCGATAAACCTGTAGAATAAAGATATAACTTCTGCAAAGTTTAAAAAATTGTATAGGTCAGATTCAGAGCTATCTCAATTAATAACATAACTATAGCAAAGTGCGCTCTGATTGGTTAATTCATTGTCTACACTGCTGACGTGTGTGCTGATGCGATGTAGCTCAATAAAGGGACTTCTTAAATGCCATAGTTGCACACTATTGAGTTATGGATGCACTTGGGAGATTTGCTAAGCACTCATGAAGCTAGAGTCATGAAGCTAGTTTGCTTAGCAAACCTCCCGCATGCATCCATAACTCAATAGTGCACACTATGGCGTTATACGTTTGTTAATTTTTGAAATCTGGTACTGACTGGTTGATGGGCTGTACTATGAACTCTTCATCACACTCAACCTGGGAATTCAATCCTTGTCAAGAAGAAATTACTCATCTTTTCACCTTATCTTTCAGGATGTCCGTGAGGAGATAGAATTTCAAGTCAGTCATATTTGCAATGCATGTCATGTTAGCCCATCGCTAAAAGACATGGAACATGTAATGAAAATGATCATGGAGACAGGTACGAGTTTTATTAAATTTACTTTTATCAACTAGCTCATTCTTTCCACCCTAAGTCCCCCTTAGTAGGGCCCGAAAAAAAAACTGCCATCCGGTTGTGAGTGAATCCATTCTCCGAGTCAAGTCCGAGCCCGAGTCATGTCCGAGTCCGAGTCAGGCCGAGTCACGGGTCAGCGGTATACCTTTTCTTCATTCAGACCACGAGGTCTTCGTCGGTCAAAATGTACTCTAGAAAACCGGTTAGGCAGGTTTGTTTGCTGTTGACCAATCAGTTAGCTGGATTTCCCGTGCCAATTCCGTCCCACTTCGCATACTTCTGTCACGCACTTCCCGTAAATAAATATCCACGAATTTCGCCCGCACAGACATAAAACTTTGGCGTGTTGGATAATAAATATCTTATTAGACGTTTTGTTGTGTAGTATCGTTAAATTTTTTACTCGTTGTTTGTATTTTGACTCGCCCTACGGGCGCGCCAAAATACGGCACAACTCGTAAAAATACTCAGCGATACTACACAACAAAACGTCTAACAAGATATTTGTATCCCACATCTAATCCAATCCATTTTTTGCTGAGATAATCTACACATTCCTTGTAGATTCAAGATTCAAAAAATGATTCAAAAGATTCAAGATAAAAAGATTCATGACTGGGATAAGAAATGCGAAATGTTCCTATAGAAGAGGTCTTAATTTGAACGTTTCCTGTTAAAGGGGCTCCCTTTTTCCTTTTAATTCCACCGACCACAACCGAAAGTCAAGTGCCGTTGTTGTTACAGCCTGGCTACCAAGCTCTTAGAAAATAACGTGATTAAGAGATGTGACATACAACGTTGTTCGCTTTCAAAAGTCGAGTGCGATCATGCAGTCATGTGAAGAGTCTGTAAAGTAAAGACTTTTGTTACTCGATTCTTAATTACCAATTACCCAATGGATAATTCCAAGCAATACTTTCCGTCTTTCTGGATGAGAGTGGTAGCTTGTTGAACCATGATGTAGCTTCGCCGACTTTTAGCAAAAACAAGAACATTATGATTCAAACTTTTCAAATCTAAATGGCAGAGTCGAAAAGCGACATTTTCCCACTATTTAAAAAAAAAACACTGACTCGGTCGGTTGACTCGGACTCGGATTTGACTCGGACTCGGAGTTGACTAGGTGATCCGGTGAACTCATCCGGTTGTCCCTGACAAGTAGATTTCTTAGTTTTGGGAGTAAGCTGTCCAAAGGGCAAGCTAGAATTCATGTGAACCCCTTTAAATTGCAATATTTCAAGAGGAAGCCACATCAGCCCTACATGTAGCTGGTTTTCATGGGGATCTTTGATCTTGGTGGAATTGGAATGTTAGTTTTGTTGAGGAAGGAAAATTAGAGCACCCAGAGAAAAACCCTCTGAGCATGGCGAGAACCAACAACAAACTCAACCCATATACGGTAATGGGCCAGAATTGAACCCAGGCAACATTGATGAGAAGCGAGCGCTCTCACCACTGCACCCCTTATGCTTTCTTCTCTGCTCATCCCTATTCCATGCGCAAGGTTTTCTTTGTAAAACTACTACTCTATTTCTATCTAAACACTGGAAATGGGAGTATAAACTCTGCATACATTGTGTGAAGCATTGCAGGTGTAGCAGTACCCTAAGAGCTACTGTGGTGGGCCAAGTTGTTTGAATCAGCTGGAATTAACACCAACCAAGAATTAAATTTTAATTGTCTTTGGTCTCAATTCATTTGTGATTATTCTCTACGTAGTATTAAACATAGGCGTACAAGGGGAGGGGCCTGAGGGGGGTCTGCAATCCCCCCCAAAAATTGGGGCAGGTCCTTTTTTTTTGGGGAGGGGGGCAGCAAGATAAATTTGGGCAAAGGGTTTTTAAAACGTTTCCATTTCTTTCAAGAAATTACAATGTCACTAAAAAGCAGAGAATAACAACAATACTGGTAATCAATATACTAGAAGCCGAAATTGTGAGTCAACACGTGGAGGAATGCGCTCAGCGCTGACTTTATTAGACGAAACATTTACCAACCTACCGAAGCTGACGCACCGAACAGGAACCCAACACCTGTTACTACATCTCACGGATCCTACATCCCTACAACATCCGTGTAGCCCACAAACCTACAGCTACGATACGACACTTACTGACCAACGTTAAAGACAGGGACGAACCCAGCAACAGACAGGGAGCAGTCTACAAGATCAAATACTCCGACTGCCAGGCTCCCTACATGGGTGCGACTGCCGGGCAGAAACCTTAACACGAGACTGACTGAACACAAACGAGCCTCTAGTGTCAATTGAAAAGTAAAAGTTTCTAAAACAAAACATGCAATTACTTTTTGTAATAATACACATGAAAAATTACTCGATTCTGATTGGCTGAGAGCAGTGCAGTTCAAGTGCAACACCAGTGCAAAAAGTGTAACACCAGTGCAAATTATACATCGTAATTTCTGGATAATGGCTTCAAGAAACATCTTCTGGCAATTTTTCTGCGCGAATTTTTTCATGTTTGTATAATTATTGAGTAATCATACGGTTTTTCTCGTTCAATTTGAAATTAATTTGAGTTGTTCAAAAAGCTGAAATTTCAGCTTTTTGAAAAACTCAAATTGATTCCAAATTGAACTGAAACCGTATGATTACCTATACAAAAATAAACACTTGTATCGAAAACCAAAAGGTCTTACTTGAGAATAAAATCGGTAGATTCGAGTCATGTGCTGGGCAATGTGTTTTTACCATGCGTCCCTCGACAAGGTGCGGGCCAAGCTCGAGGTCAGGTTCAGTGGAAATGACTAGGAAATACTCTGTGTTTTTTTGGGGGAGATATCTGTCTCATGAAGACGCTTGATAAAGAAAGCTTCTCCCGCATTGCTAAATTTTACGAAATAGAAGGCGTGATTCTGGAAACCGATCAGAAAATGTACGCGAGTTTTGGTCGTGAGCGCGCGTTCCACTCTACGACTGTTTCAGAAATACTGCAGACAATGTATGAGAACGATCTATTTGATATGTTACCAGAGTTTTCCAATGTGGGTGCATTTCCTTGTAGTGATACCAGCTACATCGTGTTCAGCAGAACGATCATTCAGCGCGTGCGCAGATTGAAAACCTACCTCCGCAACAACATGGGGCAACAGCTGCAGCGTGTTAGTGACATAGCATTGATAAACTAACTCTCTACTAAACAATGGCACGTACATGGATCTTATTAGGGAGTTTATGAACCTACGACGGGGACGCTGAGGACAACGTCGATTAAAAAATGAATTTATATTTTACCTACATGTACGAATCTCGCGATGCTCAAAACTCATTTAGTTTGTTCTTCTTTGTCAGTCAAAACTGTCTGAAAACTGAATATGGAACACAGCGTAAACTTCGAAATATAAATCTTAAAAATTATCCGTCGTGGTTCACGTTCTCCAGACAACGCAGAATTTGATCATTTCCCGTTGTTGTTTTGTAGAGGACGGCAAAGAAATGTACCAAGAATTATAACGCACGTGCACAGCCATTGTTCTGCTCATTAAACCTTTTGTTTACCGACGTTGCCGTCGCCGTTGCCGTTGTGGTTTTCTTAAACTCCCTATTATTGATATTTTCGGCCGTCCCACTGGCAGAGACAGTCATTTCTTTTAACGTGTTCTACTTGTAACATGAGCTATACGAATCGGATTCATATACAAGAAAAGACTCTTTTTTTAAAAATATAGAACATTGTTTTTCCGGTCGAGGCTGAATATTCATATTCTTCTGCCGATTTAGGCTGAAAATATTATTGTTATTGTTTTTGAATATCCTTTGCTTATAGCATATGACATATCTGTTTTCGAATGTGTGTCTGGATGGTGTTGAAGTAATTTTGAAGTAACTTCACGCTTTAGCAAAATTGCATTTCAAACTTGCAATTGTCTACACGCACTGACATGTATCAATTAATGAATGAAAATCGTGGAGGTTAACAATAGTTTTCTAACAATTTATCCAAAATGACCACAAATCTCTTGCCTTTGAGATGTACAGCTTGATTACAAAGTTAATTTGCTTGAAAACTATTGTTAACCTCCGCGATTTTTATTTGATAAATTTGTGGAACTTTTTGTCGGGTTGCCTTGGTTGGAGTAGTCGCACTGTAAATAAAAAGCAAAGTTTCTAACTGTTCCTCCGAAACTGCAGAAAAATGAGAAAGCGTCTCCTCCAGCCATTTTACACTAATGACTGAAAGTGATAGATAGCTCAGTAAGATTGCAGAATTTTCATTAGCATACGTAGAATTTTGCTAATTATATTTGTACTCTGATTGTTGCAATCGGTAGGCATTGGTTATTTGACTTATACATATCCGATCTGTAGTTTTTTTTCACTGAATTTTCGGTGGCATGTGTCCACCTTCATTAGGTCAGTGAAAAATGGATGTTCCTTGTAACGTAACTCGCGTTTTACTTGCTTGAACACGGGTGCAAAGTTTAATTGGAAACTAAGGAGTATAAGCGCGCGGAAAGGCTTTTCTTTCATTCATAGTGTTTGCGTCCATCGTTGATTGCCACGACTAGACTCTAAAAAGAGTCTCGTGCAATCCTCCGTAGGAAAAAAGATGGCGACTGGTACATTTACCCACAGTTCTTAGCGCACGAAAACTTTAACAACGTTCATAAAAAGGTACAGAAGGGTTATTAAATCTTCAAACCTACGATACACAATGTCCTTAGTACAGGGGCAAATATTGTAAGAATTTGGCTTTCCTTGTGTCTTATACGCTGTGTTAGGTTCGCAAGGTATTGTGGTAAAATGTACAGCCGCCATCTTTTTTCCTACGGTGGATTCTAATTCCCTTAACTTGCTTTAGGTGAATCATGTGAAGATGTCGTGAAGGTTGTATGCTATTGCTCCGTGGGTTACCGATCAAGTTATCTTGCTCAGCAGTTAAAGTGTGAACTGGACAAGCCTGTTTATCAAGAAATGAAATCCAAAATTATGGTATATAATTTGGAAGGTTCAATCTTTAAATGGGCAAATGAGGGAAAAAAGCTTGAAGATAACAAAGGACTCAAGACTCTTGTGGTACATCCTTATAATGTTGTATGGGGAAAGCTACTGAATGCTGAGCTGCGGTGCTCAGAACCAAGGGAATCAAGTGAGAACCAAGGGAAAAAGCAGCCGAAACTCTGATGGCATCCAGTAACAAGTAAGTAGCTCATTAAAGTTGACAAAGTTTATTGTTATTTATAGCTGCTCAGGTTACAAAGCACTACTTACTTAATCCTCTCCATCCCCTGTGGGACATACGTACAGGGGCTGATCCAGGATGTTTCTTAGGAGGGGGTGCACCACTAAGGAATCATTGACATTGAGGCAACAAATTTTGAAAGCCAATACGAAGAAGAAGGCTTCCCTCTGCACTCTCCCCCTAGATCCGCCCCTGAGGTAACAACAATCTCTCTTCATTTATTCCTATTTTGTGCTCAGCATGTTGTCTCTCGCCCATGTGCACGAGTTAAACTTCTTGGAACATTCTTGGAACAGTTAAACATCTGTAAATCCTGCGGACCAGATAATGTAACATCTCGGCTGTTGAAAGAATATGCAAATTCGATTTCATCTCCTCTTTGCACCTTGTTCAACAAACAACTCGGCAGTGGTTGTTTTCCAAAAATGTGGAAGGTGGCTTATCTGGTTCCAGTTTTTAAGTCTGGTGACAAGGAAATGGTTGAAAACTATAGAGGGATATCATTACTGTGCATTATCTCTAAAGTCCTTGAAAAGTGCGTTTTTTCATGTGTTTTTCCCTTCTTCCAGCCGAAACTTTACCATCTACAAGACGGCTTTGTGAAGGGACGTTCATGTGTTACAAGTCTTCTCAGATCTACATTTGCCTTTGCCAGAGTACTTGATGAGAAGAAACAGCTTGATGCAGTATTTTTGGATTACAGTAAAGCATTTGATTCTGTTTCATTTAGCTGCTTATTAAGGGAACTGTATGGCGTTGGTATAAGAGGGAACGTGCTATCTTGGTTTACAAGTTATTTGACAGATCGTTTGCATATGACAGTTTTTTTTTTTTTTTTTTTTTTTTTTTTTTTTTATTAACTTACACTACAGTACACTACAAAAAAAAAACTTGACAGACATTATAGAAAATAATATAAGTACACTAATTACAAGACAATAATTATTACTATTATTATTACTGTTATTATT
Organism: Micromussa lordhowensis; assembly: GCA_964020085.1. NCBI lineage: Eukaryota > Metazoa > Cnidaria > Anthozoa > Scleractinia > Lobophylliidae > Micromussa > Micromussa lordhowensis. The sequence continues at coordinate 30,136,655 of OZ026596.1, read as the reverse complement.
ACTATAATTACTATTGTTATATAATTATACTATTATTATTACTATTATTCACTTAAATAAATTTAACACAGGTTTCTTTTTGCTTTAAAATAAAATTTGTTAATAGGGTGACGCAGTGCTGGATGCTGGTTATCAGGATCTAGTTATTCAATTTCCGCTATTTTCGATTTTCCATTGATTATTTAATTTTTGTTTGAATTGATTGCCAAGTGGAAATTTTTCCATCATTTTGCAATCATAAATATACTTTTTCATTAGTGTTATGAAAATTCCAAACTTCCACTTCAGTAGATGTTGTGATCCTATGGGGAGTGTAAAATCATTGAAAAGGATCTGCTGCTTGGTCATATTAATTTGAGATTTCTGTTCGTTGTTGAACCATGACATCATTTCGTAGTAAAAGTCCACGGCAATAGAGCAAGCCAGGAATGTATGTTCGAGGGAATCTGGGCTTTTACAAAAAGAACATTCATCATCCGGTTTAATTTTGTATCTTTTAAGTTCCTTTTTGGTTACTAGTATTCTATGAAGTAATTTGAAAGAGAATTGTCTTAATTTATTGTCTGCCGACATTTTTGAGATGTTCTTAAATAAGTTATTCCATTTGTTGGCGAAGGGGGGATAGTGTTTGGACCATGATTGAACAGATGTTGGCTGTGTTTCCCATTTTATTTGGAAGAGTGAATAATAATCCTTGCACCGCATTTTAGACAAACGGATAGTTTTTCCTTCGGCAAGCTGGTATACATCCGATCCTTCTATGATTGTTTCTGGAGGTTCTTTTATAGTCATAGCTTTGAATTTAAGACTTCTAGGGACTGCAGAGAGAATTTGGCAATAATAAATAAAATTGATTTCAATGTTGTATTTGATCTTAAATTCTTCGTAAGATAGATATTTGCCATTATTCTGTAGAAGATCTTGTACAAAATTTACCCCATGTTCATTCCAGGTTTTCCAATACAAAGATTTTCCTTCGATAGTGATATCTTTATTGTTCCATATAATTAAGTCGCCTTTGAAGCAGTTATCCCGATATTGGTCTCGCAATTCACTAAAGTAATCTAGAAGTTCCAAGTAAAAGGGGGAAATATTGTTGTCTAATTTTTTTGTGTCGTAGTTGCATTTCAAGAGAAACTGTAATCCTCCATATTTATTGAAGTAAGCATTGGGAATTGCTTTCCAAGCATCATTAGATTCACTTAGTAACCTTCCTATCCAGCTTAATCGGAGTGCCTTAATAGTTGTTCTAACATGTGGAAAGTTTAGACCTCCTTGACACGGTCTTTGATACAGCACGGTTCTCTTTATTTTGTCCTTTTTGTTTCGCCAAAGATAGCTGAAGAGTTTTTCCTGTACTCGCTTAATGACTTCTTCTGGAACACATAGCATTGAGGCCGAGTATACTAATTTAGAAATCCCTAATGCTTTTACCAATAAGGTTCGTCCCATAAGGGTGAGGTCCCGAGATAGCCAAACATTTAGTTTTGTTTCCATTTTTTGAATTTTGATGAAAAAGTTTTGGTCGTTATTCTTGTTACGATTGTACGAAATATAGATTCCCAGTGTTTTAGTCGGTTCATTAGTTATGTCTATTGCTAAGGGTTTAGTTTTATTGTTCTTCTGCGATCCAATCCAAATAGCTTTGGTTTTCTTTTTGTTCAATTTGAGACCTGAGATTGCAGCAAACTTGTCAATAATTGTGATATTTTCCTTTAGTGATTCAATATCCTTACAGATAAGGGTCGTATCATCAGCAAATTGGCTTAGTTTTACTTCTACATTATTTGGGAGCTTTATCCCCTTACCCTTGCTACTCTGACGTATCTTTTGCGCTAGTAATTCTGCGGATAGTATAAACAGAATGGGACTCAAGGGACAACCTTGCCGGACACCTCGGGATATCTTGAAGTAATTTGTAACGTAACCTGCATTTATTATTCCGCTTTCTAAATCCGAGTACATCACTGAGATCCAGTTCCTAAGGTTTGGACCAAAATTGAGATATTTTAGCGTATTATGAAGGAATTGCCACTCTAACGTATCAAATGCTTTCTCGAAATCTATCAGTACCATAATTCCTGGAATTTTGTTTAGTTCAGTATATTCCATAATGTCATTGAGCAATCTTACATTCTGACCGATAAACCTTCCTTTAACGAATCCAGTTTGATCTGAGTGTATTAATTTGGGTAATTTGAGTTCAATTCTTTTCGCAATTGCTCTTGCCAGTATTTTATAGTCTACATTTAGAAGTGTAATTGGACGCCAATTTGTTAATTCGACCAGATAGTTTTCGCCTTTTGGTATTAGTGAGATAATACCACGTCTCTGAGAAATTGACATTTTCCCTCCTTCAAATGCTTCATTATAGGAGTCTAGAAGATGGTCAGCTACAAGGTCAAAAAAAGTTTCATAGAACTCTTTAGTGAACCCATCTTCTCCTGGAGTCTTATTTTCTTTAAAACCCTTGAGTGCGTTTAGCAGCTCTTCTTTTGAGAGATCATTTTCTAGTTCTTGCTGCTCATCTTCAGTTAATTTTGGATTTTCCAAGTCCTCAACAAAAGAATTGAACGATTCATTGAAGTTTTCGTGATCCTCTGGTGGAACTTTAGAGGTTAGAAATGATTTGTAGTACTCCTCGATTTCTTTGTTTATTTGTTTTATATCGGATATTATCACTCCATCACTTATTTTAAGCTGTGTTATAATTTTTTTCTCATAATTGCGTTTTTCTAAATTAAAGAAATACTTGGTAGGCTTCTCTCCTTGCTCTACCCACTTTACTTTCGATCTAAACATCGCTTCTTTTCCTTTCGTCGAATAGATTTCATTTAGCTCGCTTTTGAGCGCTTCAAATTCTGTTAAGATCTCGCCATTTAAATTCGTGTCATTACATATTTTTCGATCCAATTCTTCTAATTTAAGTTGAATAGCGATTTCACGGGTTTTCATGTTGAATCTTTTCGTTTTTGAATACCTTATTGTTTCTGCCCTAATTTCCATTTTTATCAATTCCCAGAGGAGTTGTTTGTTTTCGACGTCTTGGTATTTATTTTCTATCAAAGGATAGCTGTCTTTTATCAATTGCAAAAAGTTTTCATCTTGTAGTAATAAATTATTAAATTTCCAAGTTCCCGGTCCCCGCGTGAAGTGGTTTTCTATTTTCAAACTGATGAATATTGCTTTATGATCTGGTGCTATTGATGTGCGAGTTTCTGCTTTGATTACATAATTGACGAATTGTTTTGAAACGAGGAAAAAATCAATTCTTGATTTAAGTCTCAGACTTTTAGATTCATATGTATAAGTTCTAGTGCTCGGATGAATTGCACGGTATATGTCGGTGAGGTTTAATTCTTTCATGAGGTTTACAAGTGCGTTCCTGTAATTAGTCTCTTTCCAAGGCAATCCTCCACTTTTATCCAATTTGCTTAATCCGGTGTTCCAATCACCTGCTATTATAACTTTTGATAAGTTGGTTTTTGACATCAAGAGTTGACTAAGCGTTCGTATAAATGCTGGTTGTCGACGATAATCTGTTGGTGCGTAAATATTTACTATTGAAAGATCTTCGTCTAGTTTGGCTACTATGAAACGGCCCTCTTGATCGATTTCTACACTTTCTACTTGAAAAAAGCTATTTGGATTTACCATAAGACATACACCCCTGGCGTGCTCTGTGCCATGAGAAAAAATAATTTTCCCACCCCATTCCGAGGTCCATATCTGTTCATCATCTTTCTTTGAGAAAGTTTCTTGCAGGCAGAATATAGAAGCCTTTTGATTTTTCAAGTACGAAAAAATTGCTTTCCTTTTCCCAGCATTACGCAACCCCCTTACGTTTAGTGATAGAATTTTCAAAGATGACATGTTTAGTACAATAACTATGCAAAAATGACTTGACACTGATACTGCAATACACTCGACACCTGACAAAAGGTAGTTATGAAAACAAAAACGACAGCAACAAAAAACACAAACAACACAGATTAATTAGCGAAAAAAAAAACACTGAAAAAAAAAAAAAAAAAAACCTTACCTCCTCTCCTGGGATTAACCAATTCAACCGCAAAAACAATCTCTCGAAGCAAACCATAAACACCGAGAGGTAAACGCGAAATTTAAAATAATCGTTAGTTAAATAAATACTTAGGTACAGGATTTAGAGTTTTTACGAATTGTAAGACACAGTTTAAGCTACAGTTTGTTTAAATCTTCTTCGCTTTGGATTTTGACAATCACATTATTAATGGGATCAGGTTTGACAAAGATCTTTCCGTCGGTTGTCCAGAATTTCCAATCTCTCTGTCTACGATCGCGGACTTTCTTGAATAGGCCAGCTCTATAAGCAGTTAGGTTCTCGTTGATGTAAACTTTTTTGGGGTCCACCCCCAAACCTCTTAAACCACTCTTCTTGCGAAGTTTCCAGCGCCCTCGATACATTTGCTCTTTGCTGTAATAATTGCTGAAACGGACAATTATTGGTTTCGGTGACTTGCGACCTTTATTCAAGCGATGAGCTATGTCGATATCCTCGTATGTTAAATCTATTTCCATTAGTTTTGCCAAGTCGAGGATAATATCTTCGGGCTCTTCGTCGTTTGTTTCAGGGATTCCATGTATTTCGAGATTGAATTTTCGCGTGTATTGTTCCAAATCATCGTGTTGCATAAAGATTTCGCCTAATTTCTTTTCAAACTTGGCATTTTCTTCGCTCTTTTTCTCTAAATCGGTTTCCAATTGGGTCATTCTTCTTTGTAATGCTATGTTGGTCTTCGCCATCTCCTTCATTTGTTCTTGCAAAGTAGAGTTGTTCTTTGCCATTTCCTCCATCTTGCTTTGTGTGAATTCAAGACTTTCACGAAGCTCCTCGTAGCTTCGCTGTAGGGCTTTTTGCTCGCTTATTAGGCTGTTGGTGTTTGCTTCGATTCTTACTAGTGCCTCCCATATAGCTGCAAATGCAGGATCTTGTACGTGCTTGGCGCTTGCTTCATTCATGTCCTTGTGTAAGTCCGACATGCTTCCTTGATTTTCATTTAGTCGTTTCGCTTCTGGAGAATTACCAGAACCATCAGTGCTTGGACTTTTGCAAACGTCTCTCTTTCGTCTTGACCCGCTTTGCTCTTCCTTT
>OZ026596.1:30111521-30124021 GCA_964020085.1 Micromussa lordhowensis | reverse complement strand
GACCCGTTCGCCCTTTTGAGCTAGCAGATATTCACATTAACACTTTTCACAATACCTCAACAGTTTAGATTGCTAAAAATCACTGAATGAGTAATTTTTTTCAGGCATACGTGACACATTCTCTAGGCCATCTTTGATATTTTGTGGCGTGAAAATACCGAATTTCAAAATGCCCTACTATACAAACGAAGGTTGCTATTGAACTAAAAACCTTCAAAAGTAAATATATTTAGCATGTTTAATGACCAAAGAAAGCTGAAAACTCAGGGGCTCAGTGATTTTGCATTTTAGAATATTGATGACGTCACGTGAAAACCAAGAATTAATGGAAGCGCGTTAAGCTAACAGCCCCCGGAGAGTTTGCGCGCTGAACTCCCAATCGAGTAGTCCAAGGTTAAGCCCAGGTCAGGGTCATCGTGATGTGTTTTTGAGCAAGCCACTTTACTCTAGCTCACAGTGCCTCTGTCCACTCAGGTGTTTAAATGAGTGCTGCCAAATTGTTGGGGCAAGGTGACGGAATGCTGTGGAGGAACCAGCGGTGGACTAGCACCCCATGCTGTTTTTCACTGTCATCAAAAATCGTAAACATTCGATTATTAAAGTCAAGAGTGTGGGATGTGATAGGTGATTGATATGTTGACATCCTCGCGAATATTTAGGTCTTTTCGGTTTTCTATACGCGCGTTATTCAGAGAAATGTTTCACCCAAATTTATAGAGCTTTGTATGGAGACGCCCTGTTGGTGCCAATACAACCGTGCCGTAAAAGTTACCGAGACATGTCAGCGAGTTAGTGCTGTTAAAACCTAAAGTTATTACACTAGAGCTCCGGCACATCTAAAATTGATACTTCGTATAATGCAAGGACTGTTCATTTAGCAAAACACTTTTGAGGAGAGGCCATTGACTTGACCAACGACAGCCTTCTCGGGCGGCCATTTTAATGTCACGCGACGCAAAAGCTCGGAAATTTATACGCCCTCTGTGACAAACCGGAGAACCCTGTCGAGCTACAGCGATCTACAACTTTCTCAAACACAAGCTTTTAGAGGGTCTTAAGTCTTGCAAGACTAAAGCCTAAGAAGGATAGGTCATTTTTTATTTTGGAATGTCACACGTCACATGAAAACAATCCGAACAAACGCAGAAAGCTATTTAAAAGGTGTTCCACTAATCTTACAAGTTTGCATAGAATATAAATGAGTATATATATTGCGCGAGCGCAAAGTGACAAGAGCCAAATACAATACTGAATCACGTCGCTTCGCTCTGTCGTCGCCCGCGCATCACCAGTTGATTGACAATTATGGCGGCCTTGCGGTTGGTAATCGAAGTAATAAAAAGACAATTTCCCAAAGTTCCGGTTATGACAACCGATGAACTGCATCAGTTGATGAGAGCTTCAACACAGTCACCACGAAAGCTTGTCTTGTTGGTGAGTAGAGCTCAGTAATATAAGAGTTGTGTGAAAACTTTGCATCAATACATGTACAGCTCCGACAGACTGGGAGTTAGCCGGAGAGATGTTTCTAGTCATATTCCCAAATAACTATCATAAAGGTGTAGTCAGGTGCGTAAGAAACGTTCCAAGTCTGTAGTGAGCGATTTTGAAATTAGGCAGGGAAAGTAAATTCGGTAAAAGAAGCTTAGGCCTTCCGAATCGGGCAGTTTTCCGTTACGTGATCCCATCTTTAGAAGGCTGCAGGCATGGTGTTAATTTCCCTAACAGTGACATGATCTTTACAAGCAAGGTGTGGTGCAAATATAAAATTTTCCTTCAGATCTATCTTAACTATACTCGCTTGAAGAAGAGAAAGACCTTCTGATTCGTGGTGAAATAACGGGGCTGTGAGGTCGACATCAAAGGCGTAATGGTATTTGAATATCCCTTACATGCCGAGAAATGTTCTTGTTTTACAAAACCAAAATCTCGTACTTGTTCGCTTGAAGTGGCAAGCCTCAATAATTTGCAAAGGAATGTATCCACACTAAATGCGGATAATTTTAAATAGCTCATACTTTGAATGGTCACCTTTACGAAAATAAACGGTATGCAATGCATGCAGAAGCGATGACGTTTAACTACTATTTCTAAAATCGTTCCTAGAAAATTGGAACATAAACAGACAAACTGATGCTTAAACGTAATTATAAGTAAAAGGAACCTTCCTTTACAACCTGTGTGTGGAGTGAGGATAAATCGTGCGCGACATAAGCGCGGGGTGAAATTAGTGCAAACGCTGCGAGCTAGCTGAAAGCAGCAATACATCATCGTATTACGTTATTTAAAACGATAGACATTTTACCTTCAATATTAATAAGTATTTCAGCGTGAAATAATATGAGCTCAGAATTGAAAACTCATTCAACAAACAAATGCAAAATCAACTTGCATCTCTGCGGATAAAGTGAAACTTGTTGTTTTAAAAAGTTCATCAACAACGTACGGAAACTTGTAAACAGCAAACACTATTCTCATTGTTTCTATCTGAAATCAACACCTAATTATGGCTACTTACCTCACCGGAAATTAATTAGTTGTTTTAATCATATACTTGTTATTTAAATGAATCTTCCATTGTTTTCCCACTGACAAAACCATTATCGATTGTTTAATCACAACCACTCTTTCGTTGACAGAAAATATAAAATAGCACGTTTGTAAAACTTCATAAAAAACTGAAAACTGCATACGAATTGTACCCTAACTTCATTATCACTACTGTAAAGCTTCTATTCTATTACAAAGGTAACCTGTTTTCCATTCTCAGTGGTTTTCTTTTTCAGCTGTAAATCTTCTGGTTAAATCACATGTCTTCTAGTTGTTTTTCACAAACCATAAAGCTCTTATCATGTGTCACAGACATAAGCTCTTTTCATTGCAGCAGGGCAATTATGGCCGGGTCGCTCCAAAGCCAATTTTGTTTGCATAAGTAATAAATCTGTCAAAAATAAGTGCGACTCTCAGTTTCAAAAGCTTGCCAAATTTTTGCGGATTGCTAAAATTTCGCCAATCTTTAAAGAAGCAGAAGTGCTGCCTCGGAGGCTTCCAAATTTTGGCAAAGCAAATTGAACAATTTTGTTTTCTAATCATACTATCTCATATTTCTTAAAACATATCTGGATAAAATTACGGCGGCAAAATAACTTTGGTCGGCTAGCCCAGTTTGGCGCGTGCGATGGTGGGCAAAAATTTTTTTTTTAACCCGGTCCATCTGAACCTTTCCACAGTCATTCATCAAGGGAAACGGGGAATATGATAGGTGTTATTATTCAAATGTTTATGACTCGTATCCTCGGTCTGGTTACTGGCAGTAATATCGAGAAGAAATGACCTCAGACAGGCAAGTCTCCTAATTCGAACCTTCGATCGCCAATATGGAAGCTTGCGCAGGTAGCGTAAGCGGCAGCCCCTCAAACGAAAAAGAAAAGAAGGCGAAGTAACCATTCTTGCATAATTTACGCCCTAGATGTTTCGTTTTCTCTTTTGAAGAACGTATTTATATGTCAATCAGCCAATTTTTTGGTTAAGACATGTTAGTGTGATGCGACCACCGCCAAAATTTGGAACTTGCGAAGTTTTTGCCAATTTTTTCCTCGAAAATATTTGAATTCACTCCAGTGCGACCCGGCCCTTAGTTCTTTACTAAATTCACGATATAAGGAATGGAGACGTGCTCTGCTTCATACGAAGATCTTTGTTTCACCTCAAATTTTGCTACATTACCTGTTCCCACAAATATCCCTACTTGTTTCCTGCTTTTCTCAAAAGCCGTGGCTTTACGAGTGGCAGGCGGTCAAGGTTTTAAATGACCAGCAGTGAGACTTAAAAGAACAATGTGATAGGCGTCCCCAAGAGGAATCCAGTGGCGGATCCAGTCTTTCACCAATATAGTGTATTTCAGTCCACAGATAAGTTTAGTTCAGATATTTCAGTGCTCATACAATGCTCATACAGTGCTCATTCAATTCACTTCAAGACAGGCAAAGCTCCAGCCTAAACTGCGCTACCAATACGTACATTTTATGTGGACCCTTGGCCTATCGCATGTGCGACTTGCTTGTCGATCTAAACTTGTCCGTATGGACGATATAATAATGACTGCTCTGTAAAATGGTCTCCTTACACCAAAAAGGGCATTGAAAAATTGGGGAAAGTTCAAAAAAGGGCAACTAAATTTATCTTAAGAACTGATGACTGCTATGCTGACCGCCTAAAAAAATTAAGAAATCTGTTATCATTGGAAAAGAGGCGATTATTAGAAGATCTTACTTTTTTATATAAAGCTCTTCACGGAATAATTGACATTGATGTTAAACCTTATGTAGATTTCTATAAGGAAACTGAACGCTATTTGTTTAGGCACAATGATAAGTTAACTCTAAAGATGAGATATATGCAAAAACGAATGTTTTTAAATATTCTTTTTTTAATAGAGTTGTGGGAACATGGACCTCCCTTCCCCTTTCCATTCGCGAGGCAACTATTGTAAAGTGCAACTAGTGTAAAGCTTTAGTTAGAAAGTTTTTTATGGATTAAAATTGTATTCGAACGTTTTTTTTTTCGCGATATCTATATTTATATTTATTGTTATTATTATAACTGTTAATTTGTATTAATTTTTTTGTACCATTGGTGTTCTGCTATAATATGGGGTCTTTGACTCTTTTGCATTACATCCTTAAATACTATTTATTACAATTTATGGCACATAATAAGTTTGCCTGTGAGCGCAAATCGGTTTATCCGACTGGGTAAAGAACAATCCACCCCCAAATCTTCGTTTAAAAGCTGAAATTAAAACCACTCCGCTGATCCTACAAACTGCAAGGACAAGTTTCTTACTCTCCGAAACCAAACATGGCGAATAGACCTTTTTACCGATACGGCGGCCATCTTGAATTCTATTGTTTTGACTGAGAAATTATGGGCTGCCGAGGGGGCAATCGCTGGAAAATTTATCCTATACACAGCTTTCAGGATAAATTTTTACTGCTTGTCTCTAATATTCCATAACAAATATTACAAGCGTTACATCTTTCCGTCACGATATTTGGCAGTTGTTCCTATGGTTATCACGCCACAGTATTCCTTTTAATTATTTCTCATCTGCCCCCTAAGCATCCCATAATTTCCTCGGAATTCAAGATGGCCGCCGTATCGGTAAAAAGGTCTGTTATTAAGTTTACTAGCTCCCAGAGTGCATTTCGCTTCCACAGAGAGATCAATCGTGCGTGACATAAGCGCGGGGCGAAATAAGTGAGACGTCGCTATCCAAAAGAATGCTGGAATAATGGCAAAACTGGCAAAGACTCAGGCAGTATTTATATATGTTCTAGAGTAGTTTATTTAATTGTATGCGTTGAGACGCAAATATCTACTTTTTCGGTAAATGTTCGTTTGTGACAACGAACGTACTTGCGTAGGTCTTGGTCAGTGTAGCCTCATCTCCAATATACACAAGCAGATATGGTTCGAAAAAGTAATTTTATGATCCGTAATGTTTGACAGACCGTAAGAGACTGTTTTCGATCGGTGTGTTGTCTGAAAATTGCATTTCATTAAGGTGGCTCGAAACAGTTTCCACTACTTTCCAAGACTAAGAGCTTGATGACGATTCGCTCCGACGAAGGGCTAACGCTCGAAACGTCAGCTTCCGAATCTCTTTACGGTGGACAATTCACATTATCAACCCAGTTGATAAAACCAAATTATCTTATAAGAGCTTGATGGGTCATTATAACCACTCTATATCGGTTGATACTAAAATCATGGTGTCAAAACACTGCCCAATCATTGGTGAACAAGTTACTGTCAATTTTGTGGCACAATAGGTTACCATAGCAACAATCTGACGTGTTAAAAACACCCTTAATTTTAGCTTTAAGCGCTTATAACTCGAAAACGAGCACGGTGACCCCCATTTTTTATTATCGAAGTGTAATTACCATGATAAGAAGCAACTTTTTACAAAGTTTAAAGCATAGGCACGCAAGGCGTGCAAGAGTTATTTTTTATGATGTCTCGGAGCATTCATGGATCTGTTTACAGTAATGATTTGGTTAATTTGACAAGTCTTTTTGGTTGCGATGTACAGCAAGAGAGAAACTGGGAATTTATGATACACATGGTAAGATACCTAATTAGTAAGCCATAAAATGCTTGACTGAACAAACTACAGTGATCTGACGCGTCTCCAGATTAATGTAGATACAATCTTATCTTCTAACAGGCTATTTGATTCGTTCTTTGATACAATCCACACTGTGATTGGAGTGACACGCGCAAGAGGAATTTTGCTCAAAAATGCTCAAGTTAAGAGAACTTTTCGCATTTTATACGAGTCGTAAGTTTACCCTTTTTACACAGCAACACTACTTCACCGAAACTAGGAAGAAAGAGAAAAAAACCTATCTGACACGTTAAAAGTCTGATTTAAATAAGTTGCACTTTAACTTGACGCCACGCAGTCTTCAAAGAACATTTCAACAGTTTTCATACTTAAACCTTAAACAATATGGGACTGAAATGAATGTCATCAAATAAAACTATAAACTGCTACTGCAGAGACGTAAAAAGAGTTTGGAAATGAAAGCTTTTTTAATATCCTGCATGAAAACAATAGCCGACAACTTGTAAGCTCTAACTGAATTTCCTCTCATATGAAAAACAAAAGTGTCAAGTTACCATTTATAACTAAAAATAGCAAACATCTCGTGCGAAAGATTTGCTTCCATATGAAAAACAAAAGTGTCAAGTTACCATTTGTAACTAAAACTAGCAGGCATCTCGTGGGAACAAGTGGTGACGATTTGTCAGCTCTAATTGAATTAACTCCCTTGTGAAAAACAAAAGTGTCAAATTACCCTTTGTAACTAAAAAATAAAAATATCTCGTTATATTTGAATGCAACAAGAACAAAACAATCTTTACCTACACTTACTATTGTAAACATCAGCACTGTCTCAAATTTAAATAAACATATCCTAAGAACTAGAAGCGAGGTTTCGTGACCTCTAATTGAATTTACTCTTTCTGAAAAACAAAAGTATCAAGTTACCTTTGTAACTAAAAATAAAAATATCTCGTACCATTTGCGTACTACTAACTCGTGAGCTGCTTCAAAACTCAATACTCATCTCGTTCATAACTAGCTAGTGGTGGATCCAGACATTGAGCTACAGAAGAACCGTTTTTCTTTTACTTACCTAGCGACTTTTCTTCCTTCTGTCATTTCTTCTTTTTTACCCAAAATAAAGGGGGGGAGGGGGGGAGCCCCTCCGCTAGATTCTCCACTGCTAGCCACCATTACACTGAAAATTATGCACTCTAAAACAACCCAAAGTATGTAAGTAACTGTCACACTCCCCTCCAAACCGGACAAAAAATCACAAACCGGCAATATACACGTCAATCTTTATTTTCAATTACCAAAGTCCCTATGTTTATACAATAAAACGTCCCTTCATATACCTCACTCAACTTATCTTGAACAAAAATAACTTCCTTCTTCTTCTACTACAATTCGTGCTGGCTATTAATGTGAAAAAGCGAAAACTCTGATAACATTAAAAAGAAATGATTTAGTTTCATTTAAAACCTATCTTCTCGTTCCAGTAGTAAACAAGAACCATTCCAATTGTAAAATTGTCACAGAATAATACTTTTTTGTTCTCTTGACCAAATCAATTGTAGTCTCTTCGCTCTTCACATTGAAACTTATCGATGGATACTGCAATTCTCGATACGCTCGGAACAAGTATTACGGACTCTGCGGCAACATTTAGATTTAAATACAACACTCCAACGATTTGAACCTGGTCGCAACCTCTTCAAATTCCCAGTAGCACATTCCGCGCCCCTAAAATATAATTGTTCCTATCATAGAAGCCACACTGATCAACTCTATTTCATTTACATCTTAAACCTAGTAGTAGAGCGCCTAAGACTCATTTAATTTAAAACCTTATGTAATGGGAAAAGCTAAACCCTTCATCGCATGCTCGTAGTTACATGTCAAACACTATCTTTCTCTGACTGATTATCCAATTGCGAATGATTATCAAACCCGCCCACAAAATCCTCTGCGTAACCCACAGAAGACGTCGAAATAAGCCTAATATATGAATACGTCCTCCTCTCTTATGGAAGAATAAATATGGTCGTTCTGAACAATATCGGGATCAGATCTTCTCATATACCATTTACCTTTACAACAAGAAATTTGATTGGCTGTTTATAGTAAGTCCCATCTGATTGGTGTGACAAACATACATCTCTCACTGACTCACTGACTCACCCATTGACCCGACGCGCCGACTATGAGATATTTTTTTTACAAAAAAATAACTCAAAAAATTCTACGGAGGGGATTAAGAGCCACCTTAAATTTTCCAACATTTAACGTGGTTTATTATATGCGTCAGTTTTGATTTGTTGTTGTGTTTATATCGTTTTTGCTCTCCTTTCAGTTTCAGTATAGTTGTCATTACTAGAAAGACGCGTACCTCTAAACCAAAAAAGAATCGCTGAACCCTGGATGATTTATTGTACATTTATTTAAAATCAGAATAAAACATCAATACATGTATATTTTTCGAGCTATTTTAGCCGAATTAATTAAATATAAAAGCAATCCGCCTTTTACGTCAAAGACTTTCCTAGTTCCAACAACTAGAAATACTATATTTTCACAGTTTCTTGTTGAAAATCGACGGCTTTTCATGGAGCATTCTTTCTCCGAATTTCTTTGACAAAACTCTTGCCTTTATTCGCTGTGCTTGTGCTGTGTCATTCGCCTTGACGACTCCAATTCGACGTCGCATCCCAACCCTTCCTTGTTCTTCTGTGTTGGGGACATTATCCACTGGACGGCTTGAGTGTTGTTCCTTTTCTCTAGCATTTCCTTTACTGTTGCTTGTGGTGTGTATATTTTCAGGAATATGAATTTGAATGTTCTCAAGACCTAAACCTTGCTCCGCCTTCGAAGGGCTTGTTTTTAACACATTGCTTCGTCCAGTCGTCAAATCATCTTCACTTATGTTCAGGTTAAGACTTTTAGTTGATGCAGCCATTGTACTCGAAAACAGATCTTTGAATTTGTCAGAGCAAACTCTGTGTCGCTGAAAATGGGTATTTTTGTGTTGATGTCTGTTCGACGTCTAGTCCTTTTAAACGGTTATCTTACTATTGTTATTGAAACAGGAAATACGTATTCAACGAATCAGTGGCAGCGGCAGATTTAGATCAAAAAGAGAATGAGAGATTACCCCCTCCCTCTTATGGATACACTGTCTTGGCCCGAGCACGCAAACAGCTCCTCAAGTTTCTTGTCTGTTTAGGCAAGCTTTGTCTCCAACGTCATGCGTCATTTTTACTTTAATAACTCGTTTTTCGTTGAGAACAATAAGTTTATGCGCTACAATCTTCGACAGGAATGAACGACATCAAGGGTTAAATGATTTCGATAACCCGGTCAACTCACTTTCAAGTTTTTGTTTCATGCATTGCTGCGAAGGTGCGGTCTTTTCTTAGGAGCTGAATTCCTTATTAAGTGAGAACGAGTACTAGGCGTGGTCAGAAAGGTGTTAGCTTCAGCTTACGCCTCACAGCTTCTTATATTCTGGATGACGTCATTTTGACATCATTCAGGATTAAGTGGTCACATGATTTGGTAATGGGGGTTCTCATATGTTGTCATATGCCTGTTTTTCAGTTCATTTTGTTCTAAAATTGTAGTTTCGATACCTTTAAGAAATTAAATATAACGAAAAGAATCTGTGAAATTGCCCTGGTAAAGGTTGAAACAAAAATTCGAAATTTGATCCAGTGTGTTCTAACTGTGCGCATCGAGTGAAAAATGTCAGCCTGGGTCCTTTGGACAAAACGCCCGTTTCCTCGTGGTATTCCTCTCCCGTTTTCAAATCTTCACGTCGAGTTGACTCAGCGGCCATTTCACTCCAATACAGAATTGTCAGAACAAAATAAATTTATTTGACTTTCTGAAAGTACTGTTCGTCCCGGCCATGTGTTTTTGACGAAATGGCTTTGAACGTCAAATCAACCGACTTGTGGTTATCTATATGAAGTCTATAAACAGGAAATACGTATTCGACCAATCAATGGCAGCGGCATTGAAATTTCTTTGAGTTTGTTTTTGACTAGCTTCGTCATCATAGACCGAAAAATAATTGAAACATAGCGGTAGAAATATTCACCATTTGATAATTTTCCAGTTTTTAACCTTTACATTCTGGACAAAAGAATAAGCTTCAAGAATACTTGGTATTAAAGCAATCCAAATAGATAGGCCATTTCTAAAATGAGCTTTGCCGCTATTTCTGAAAGGCGTTTTTTGCTCTCCTTTCCAGTTTCACTTTAGTTGTCATTACTAGAAAGACACTGAAATTTCTTTTGAGCGTATTAACTAACTCTAAACCAAAAACGAATCGCCGAACCCTGGCTGATTTATTGAACATTTATTTAAAATCAGAATAAAACATCAATACATGTATGTTTTTCGAGCTATTTTAGCAGAATTAAATTTAAAAGCAATCCGCTTTCTACGTCAAAGACTTGCCTAGTTCCAACTGAAAAGCAACCAGGAATACTATATTTTCATAGTTTCTTGTTGAAAATCGACGGCTTTTCATGAAGCATTGCTTCCCCGAATTTCTTTGACAAGACTTTTGCCTCTATTCGCTGTGCTTGTGTTGTGTCATTCGCCTTGACGACTCCAATTCGACGTCGCCTCACAACCCTTCTTTCTTCTTCTGTGTTGGGGACATTATCCACTGGACGGCTTGAGTGTTGTTTCTTTTCTCCAGCACTTTCCTCACTGTTGCATGTGATCTCTATATTTTCAGGAGGTAAGTGAACCTTAATGTTCTCAAGATCTAAACCACGCTCTGTCTTCGAAGGGCTTATCTTCGACATATTGCCTCCTAAGACGCCCGCTTCCCCGTGGTTTTCCTCTCCTGTTTTCAAATCTTCACTTTGAGTTGACTCAGCCATTTCACTCGAATACAGACTTGTCAGAACAAAGTGTATGTATTGCTGAAAATACTGTCCGTCACGCTTTGAACGTTTAACTAGTTGTTATTATCTATATTTAGTAAATTCTCAGCTCCGACTATTGCATTTCTAGCTTTTTGATTGGCTAAAAACTCCGACTATGAGCCAATAGTCGGAGTTTTACGTCATATGGAAAATAGTGCGCCAAGTTTTTCCGCACGAAGTTTTCAACTTCAGCCCTTTATAATGGCCGAAATAAAAATCGGCGGCAAAATCTGGTTTGAGAATTATTCCAATTTGCCCTTGTTGAATATGAAGTCATTATAACCAACTCGCGCTACGTGCTCGTTGGTTATTTTATCACTTCATATCCAACTCGGGCTCATGGAATACTTGTTATATATTTATTTTTATTATTCAACAAATTGTAACACTATACAAATATGGTCATGATGCTCTCGATATCTGTCATCCGTAGGTAACAGATATCCGGCGGTATACGTAGCTTCGTACGTGGGAAGAAAAAGTGAAGTGAGAAAATGTCGACAGAGAATTTAAAAATGTTACGATTTAGAATTTAGGCTGTTTTGTTATCAATTTGTTGAATAATAAAACAATTATCCTGCTCAATCTCGCGGAATATCGTCTGATTTTAGCCGACTCGGCCTACGGCCTCGTCGGCTAAGTATCAGACGATATTCCGCGCGATTTCGCATGATAATTGTTAAATAACATAGCTATGTGCTAGTGCGCGCTCTGATTGGCTAATTTCTTATGAAAAAGAAATGGATGGTTCATAGAGATGGTTCAGGCTGACGTTATTGTCGGTGAAATTTCTTAATTGCCAGCAAAAGTTTTTTCTCGCAACTTTTTTCGAGTAAAACTTGACTTTAGCTGTTACTAATGGCTAGTATTATCCACCATTTGAGTCAGAGTTTCTCGATGACTTTGAAGATTTAGAAAACGTGTCTGAAATGGTTGCAGAAACATGAGTGTAGGTTTTTGTCGAGGGTCGAGGGTCGAGGGTAACATATCGAGGGTCAAGGGTCGAGGGTCGAGGGTCGAGGGTGGTAAAAAAAGTTTAAAAAGTTAATATCCCAATCAATTAATTTAGAGGTCATTGGTCTGCATAGTTTCCGCTGTTATCGGCATGTCGCTTAGAGTTTGACACTTTTTTTTCTAAATTTGCTATAGCTCAGTCTAACGGCTCAGTTCTACTAAAAATTCCTGTCTATAACACAACATGAAGTGCCCTTCATAAACACGAGTGAAGCAACAAAAAGGTCGAAAGACCGAACAGAGAACGGCAAATGTACAAATGTCACGAACAGTAGGAGTCGTGTAGGCTAGTCATCTCATTTTACACTGAAAAATTGGCCGGCTGCAATGTTGTAATTGGAATAGTTGTGAATTTTGGCCGAAAATTCGTGTAAAAATCGTTGCTAATTGACACAACAAACTTATCTTTGTCGTTCGAGAGTTAACTA
>OZ026596.1:30086521-30106521 GCA_964020085.1 Micromussa lordhowensis | reverse complement strand
TTGCAATTAGATTACATATCAAGTAAAAGAGAAAATACTTTTAATTAATTAACTTATACCATAAATATAACTTAGTACAGTTGTAAAAGAAGCCAGCCACAAAGACGATAAAGTGTCACAATAATACAAATACTTTATAAATAAAATCAGCATAACCAAAGCCTTCAAAATTGTGCATGACGATACCACAATGCTGAATTCTTATTTTTTCAAAAACAAAAGTCAGTTCCCTTGGATAAGTTTCAGCATAATTTAACCCCAGATATCTAACAGTTTCAAATTCTCAAACCATTATAATGTTGTTTCCCTTGAAAATTCAAGAAATCTAGATTCCACTGTATACATACCAGATACGAGACAAAAATAAATTGGATGAGGTTATACATTGAACGAAAAAAAAATGGAAGTCATTGCTTCTTTACTGATGGCAAGCAACAGAAAGCATGCAAACTTGACATGATTACCCTTAGAGATCATGCACTGCCGTCACACGACATGATTACCCGTGACCTTGAGTGTCCTTACATGATTATTGTGTAATCTGCAGCCAGATGAAGTCACATGCACTGATTTCAAAAATTTACTGTACACTTTTGGCCAATCAGAAAAGAGATAGTGAGTTCAGTAATACCAGTAATTCCACTGTTCTGATGTAGTCTATATTTATAATGATTGTCAAGCTCCCCTTATGCAATTGGTGAAATCCTTCCTACCTTATAACATGAAAAACCAACACCACCACCTAGTGTCAATTATTTAAAGTTTCTACTTATTCTGGGCTACTGTAATAATTCAACTTAGTTACTATGATTATTAGTTGAGTAAGTTTGGTGAGCAGGTTTTAACGAACAACTTGTGCAGTTTTCATGTGCAACTAACTCTGTTTCTAGTAGCAACTTGTTGGCCTTTGATATCAATGGCAGCAAGTCCATCTTTTTCTCCTGTATTATTTTGTCCTCTCTAAAATCTGCCTTAAAAAATATGCATGAAACCGTGTATCCTCTGTCAATTCTGGATGAAATGCAGTTCCAATCAAGTTGTCTTGAGCCACGCCTACAACTACAGGTTCTTCTCTTTGCGGCACATCAATGGTTGCTATGACTTGAACTTTAGGACTGTCAACCGACACAACTGCTGGAGCCCGAATAAAAACACCATGGTAACCTGTATCAGTGTCCCCATTACTGCATCCATTAACAGTCCCACAATGACCCAAAAGGGATTTATCATGAAGGTTGACTTTTGCCTCAAAACTGTTCACCTGACGTCCAAAAAAATTCCTGGAAGTTGTGACATCAATACCACCAATCTAATGATAAGAGATAAAGTACAACTCAAATTAATTTTTATTCATTTTATTTCTAATTAAACCAAATCAAAATTTGTTATAGATACGATTAATTGGTAATTGTATCTTGTGTCGTAAAATTCAGGGAGTAATCATGAATGCTCATAGTTTCAAATTGGCCTTGCGCTTCACGCTCGTCCAATTTTGAAATTACTCGCTCGATTTCTCCATGAATTGTACTCCACTCGGTTCAATTACTATTACTTATCATCACCAGTACTTAATAAAAATAGGATTGAACTAGATTTTTGCTTGGAAATTGGATTTGCATATACAGCTGTAGAACCTCACTATCTCGAAATCAGTTTTCAAAAACTCCAATTATTTTCCCTTGAATATACTTTTCAGTCATTTACTATCAGCTATGTTGGACTCCTGTTATCTTGAACTTTTTTTACCCTGAGTGAATCAACTGTATTGGCAACTGACATTAATGGCCACTTTCTGAAATCCCAACCTGTATAATCCTTTATAATTTAACCCTGCATTTATAATGGCCACTCAAACCAGCTATATGTTCATCTTTCCATTGTTAATATTTCTAATACACAAATTGAAGTTTGAATTGCTTAAAAAATTATATCCACATTCTGAACGTCTATTAAAGAACAGTTGTTTAGAAGGCCTAGGTAACTAGTCCTAAGTCATGATATATCTGTTAAGAGGTCACTCAATTTAGACCAGTCATGAGGTTTGATCCTAGCCTACCCCGTTAAAACGGCCAGCCCGTTAATACCGCCACATTTTCATGGCCCGTTGGTGACCAAGGTCACCGCCACCCGCCCCCTTCACACCCCCCACCCCGGCAATCCCTGATTGTTGATTCTACCTTTGATTGTCCACCTTCCTTTTGAGCCTCTATATCATTTGATAGCAAAATCAAGCCGGCGCATGTTCCCCACACAACTTTGGGTTTCTCCTTGGAAGCGACCCAGTCTTTCAACACGTCTTCAAAGTTGCTAGACTGAAGGAACAAACTCATGGTGGTGCTTTCACCTCCGGGTAGAATCAGACCGTCCAAGTCAGATAACTGATGTGGTTCTCTGACGTCTAAAACCTCGACGTCGATGATTTTGCTGAAGGTCGAGTTCTTCGCAGCTTTGAGCAAAGCTGCTCTGTGCTCGAAGAACGCTCCCTGGATTGCCAAGACGCCGATCCGTAAACTCGCGCGAGGTTCCGACATGTTGGATGACTCGATTTTACACTGCAATGATTGCGTAAGACAGGATCTTTCCCATGGGAGGGGTGGCTCAAATGCAGTAAAGCCATCACATTTGTGATTATCGCAGATTTTGCTACTATGTTTTTAATTTTAAATTATATGAAAATTTCATGAACATTGATTAAATATCACGTCTTAATTAAAATGAATCAGTTAGTTTCATATCATGGTTGCAATATTGAGTTTCCTTCCCTCCCTCTACCCGGTACTTTTTGCTTTTTGAGCCCGCGTTATTTACTGTCCTTTACACGTGTTGTCTTGGAAAGCCTGGTCAAATTTGGTCACTAGATACTTCACTAGACAAAACTAACTTGCATAACAAACGAATCTTCTAGGACTCCTGCAGATTGTAGAAACACTAATTTCTTCAAGTAGCCATGTCTGATACGTTTCCAATCCAGACTGTAAATGGTGTAGGGAGCGGTAAGTGTGTGTTGCTAATATTCATTCTGATTCACCGAACTAAGTTAAGCTTACATATGGTAAAGTTACTTGGAGCCTTCACTCGTAAAGCCACTCGAGAATCGACTAGACAGGCAGAAAACAAAAAGAAACCGTTTACTTGATGTTTAGCTTGGCCCGAGATAATGCAATCTCATCGGTGACTTTACGTTTGTTAGTTGTTGTAACTAAAAGTTGTCCAAAATTAACCTAACCCTACAGTTCGTTATGCAACACAGCTTTGAGATCGAGTCCCTTTAGCTACATGTGTATGCGTTAATAAGTCACTTCGTCAAGTAGGTTAAATAACATGATTTGTAACCAAGGGTAGCGTGAAAAAGACCACAAACTGTTAATGGGCGTAAAAAACGCATGCCTTGATCATGAAGTGACAAACAACAAATGCAGATGTGAAACTATGTAAGACAAGTACTTCTAATATACGGTCACGATGATTGGCATGGTATTTCGCAACAGCCTCTGATCGATGCAATTTCATGATTAAGAAATTCAAAAGTAGGGTACGGATTGCTACTTTTAAGCAAGAGTAATAATAATAGTTATTTGATATTTAAAAAAGAGCGTCTATTTTCAGTAGTTAAGTTAGTTTTGAGACTAAATGACTCATGTTGACTTTGTGAAGCAAACCCTTCTTTTGTAAACCAAAAAAGTGGTCTATTTAACAAAAGATAACAAAGCCAATGCTTAATTTAAAGGGAGGTGCAGAGGAGGGGAATATGTCAACTATTTGTTGACCTAAATGATCCTAAGCCAACTCCTTGTGTGCCTTCAAACAAAAAATGCTTGCATAGTCGGTACCACAATGAGAAGTGGAAGTTTTCAGTTAAAGCAACCCTCGGGAGGATTTTAGCCTCACAAGTTAGATGAACAGAAGTGAAAGATAAATATTTAAATTCTAGATTTATTAGCAAAAGATACCAAAGTTGGCAAAGAGAGCAAGTGATCATTACATAAGTTGTATTTTAAGTGATATAATTTTGGGGGTACATTCTTTGAGATATATTTTAGCTGAATATATTCTATGATGGATGGTTTTGGGTACATTTTTCAAGCTTGGCTGTTCTTGGTTATTTGTAGTAAATGTGGCCCTTCAAATGATTTTAGGTTTAAGGATCTAAGGTTTAATTATGATGGTTTTTTTTCAATTCACGGTGCATGAATTTTGAACTTCGCATCATCAAAATATAATTTCACTCTGTGGTCACATCAGGAGTGAAATATTATATGATATATGACTTAATTTTAGGGACGATTAGCATTCTCGCACTGCAAAATCGCCTGGAGAGAATCAATGCCGTGAAACTGTTAGAAAGTAAATCAGGACCCAGGACTTGTTGTGAAACTGCGTATGCCAATTAATAATGAAATTATTTTGACTGAACGATTGAAACAAATGTTAATCACTGACAGAAGTTATCAGTGCAGTGCAAAATATGATTTTGGAGTTCACTAGTTCACGTCCAAGGGAATTAATTGCTCAACCCAAATTAATATGTTCTTTTGAATATTATACATGGTATAGGCATGAGCAAAGGTAAAGAAAACATGACAAAAGAGTGACCTTGGAGTGCAAGTTGAATATTTTTTTTGTCAACCTGTCATTGCTGTTATTTTCTACTACCAGCTCTGCTATCCTTCAATGTACATTTTTTTCTTCTCAAAGTAACAGGAATGCCTCAGGCAAATATTATTAGAAAAAATTAGCATAACTGGTGCATGATAACTGGAATGTTCAAGTATGAATAAATTTGTCGCCACACAACAGAATGTAAACAATTATTGTTATCTTTTTATCCTCTGTATTAATAATCAAGAGCTTCAAAGTCTGATAGTGTGTATCGTCGTAGCGGACTATGATTTGAGAACAGAATTCTATCAGATAAGAAACCATTCAACTGTGTGTTTTCTGTAGAAACGGAAGAGTTTGTAAATTGGCAACACAATAAACATGACAGAATGCCTGCATAATAATGAATAGACACTGGATGGGAAAAAATGCAGTTTTTCAATGTGGACATTTTGTAGGACGAGACATTTTGTTTTCCAGCCCTGAAACACCTCTTTGTTAGAACGAGCATGTTCCTTTGTTTTACCATGCAAGGATATTCATTTTAAAATGAACTGTGCCATCGATCATGATGTTAAAATCGTGTGCCCATATCATCCCTTGTGGATGGTCACAACTGGTCTTCTGAAACATAATTTAGGGAAACAAATTGCGTGAAGGGTTGTTCAATCTACTCTAAGAAGCTCACCTACTGAAATAAAGCTATTAATAGGGCCATAAAAAAAGTTAATACATAGCTATTGTAAATCATGTACATGTACTTTTGAGTTGTTCATTTTTTTGTTTATCTGTTCATTCATCATTTATCTCGACTTATTTTTTACGATATTTTGTCTAGATTTGCAACTGGAAGTAAGTAACTTGACACTGAATGGCATACCAACAGGGAAAGACTCCAAGGATGTTTCTGTATTTCAACACAAGACAGGCAAGTCTATCTTTCGACCTGATATAAAAATGTCTTACTAATATTTGATATTTAATTTACCATGGTCAAGGGTAGATTTAGGGGGAGCAGTGAAGGCTGCACCTCCCCCCCCCCCCCTTTTTCTTCTATTGTGAATGTTTCATTGCGATTTGGGGGAAGGGGGTGGCCTGCACACTGCCACAATTTCTTCGGCCCCTCTGTCTAAGTTTTCTGGATCCACCCCTGATGAGAGTAAAGCTCAGTCTGTGGTAGGATTGTTAGTGCCCTACATTTTGGTTTGTTTTGTTAACACTTCTCCAGTGATAATGATTTAACTTGGGCCAAAAGTTGTCTGGCAGTTTCCTTTTGTCGTCATGGAAAGTTCTTTGTTTGTTTGATTGTATTTGCCCCAATGGGCATCATTTCATGGGCATCATTTTGTTTCTCCATGACAGGAACCTTCAAGGTGAAAGCAGGATTGGCACAGATGGCTAAAGGAGGAATTATAATGGATGTCACTACAGCAGAAGAAGCAAGAGTAGCTGAAAATGCAGGGGTTGGTTTGGCCACTGGGCAACTTGACTATTTTCAAGTTGTGTAGATCTAGACTGAGTTAAAAAGTTTAGTTGTAACAGTTATGTACTGATTGTTGTGGTGGGCAAGTACCAAGTCAGGCAGATGAAATAATCACATCCAAAAAAGCCCTTGAACTAGCACACAATGGCTTCATCTTTTCCTGAAAGGCAACTGGGAAATCTTTTTTTTGGCACCCTTTTCTTGAAGCCAATATCACCTCAATTACATTTGATTTTTAACACTGACATTGTTGTTTTGTGTTATTACAGGCCTGTGCTGTGATGTCCTTGGAAAGAGTTCCAGCTGACATTCGTAAGCAGGGAGGAGTAGCAAGAATGACTGACCCCAAGGTACAATGGAATTTCTTGTAAATTGCAATCATCTTGAAACTGTTATGTGCTGCCTTGGCTAATTAGCATACTGTATTAACTACTTATTAACCGGTAATGAGGTTTTTATGGGAAAATCCTTGGTAGCTGTGATGATAATATTCTTTTTTCTTCATAAATTTTAGAGGACTAAAGAAATTATGAGTGCAGTCACAATCCCTGTGATGGCTAAAGCCAGGATTGGACACTTTGCCGAGGCACAGATCTTGGAGGCAATTGGTGTGGACATGATTGACGAATCAGAAGGTAAAGTATAAGTTGTTCTTTCAAACATGATCCCACAGTCACATAACATTGCTGTCTGACCTTTTAAAGTTGAATATTCTAGCTCAGTTAAAGACCAAGTCAGATTTACATGTAACATCACAGCTTTGGTTTCTTTTTATTGATTAACTAACTAACATTCTCATTCTTGTGGCTTCCAATTCAGTCTTACTAGTAAGTCTCCTGAGGTTTTTCAAACTTTGTTCTCTTTGAGCCAAATCTGATTCACGAGGTTAGATTTGTTCCTGATATACTTGTGTATTCCAACAGTATTGACTCCTGCTGACGAGTCACACCACATTGACAAACACAAGTTTACAGTACCCTTTGTTTGTGGTGCAAGAGACCTAGGAGAAGCTCTGAGAAGGATCAGTGAGGGAGCAGCCATGATTCGGACTAAAGGACAAGCAGGAACAGGTGAGGACAGCTTTCATAATATATGACCCAGTTGTTCAAGAGATAGTGCTATCCATTGGATAGTAGAGTTTGTTTTGTCAATATCTATTCACTGGATAGTGATTCAGTTATCTCATTGAATGGTATTAGTCCAGCCATTGAACATTAATTTTTGAGCCGGCCAACTGAACTCTGCTAACGGATGTTACTGTGGGTGGACATTCGCCATAGGCAGACACTTAGCCACGGTCCAGGCTTCACACTTGTAAACATTACACTTAAATGTCCCAAACTTCCCATAAATTATATACTAAGTGGACACTTCTGCAGGTCCCTAGGGTATCTGTGTTGGGAGGTGAAACTGTATTCATCATGTCAGAGTTGTGTCCATCTTTGAATTCAGATATTTGCCAAAAATTTTGCTAAATAAAAGTTGTAATTAAATAATAATGCTCGATTAGGTATCACAATCTAATAATAATGATTATAAATTATTATACTTGCTGTACTGTACTTTTTACTAGTTTCTGCAGACACATTATATTACATGCACTAGATACTACAGTATGAATAACCTTTACTGAAAGATACCTGTCTCTCAAGTTTACCACAAATACTTGCAGATGGTCTTGCACATTTAATTAACCTTTTACTCCTTAAGAGTGCCAATTGGCACACAGCGTCATAACTTTGTCGATATTTGATAGATTTCTATGAATTTTTGCCACAAAAATTGTCTTGTGGAGATCTGCGTATTGAAGTTATACATGTAAAATTGTGACCCCTCTCCTATCTAAGAAATAGTTGACCACCCCCAGAAGTTTTTAGTTTCTTTTTTGGGATGCACATGGAATGCAGGACTTGTTTCACATCAAGCTTTGTACTAAGAGCTGCTAAATAAGTTATAGTTTAGGGGTATACCTAATATTAGAAATTTGATACTTTTTTCAAGTTTTTCATTTTTGCATTTTAAAGCTATTTCTTTCAGAATGTCTCCCTCCTTCATAGCTGTTGTTTTCAATTCTTAAATAAGCTGATTAATGGTTTTCAAATGGCATATTGTACACCGGCAGAGAGTCTTTATTTGCTGATTTAGGAAAAACGTCTGTTTGCAGGGGGTAAAGGGTTAAGAACAAATTAGGTGTACTGGAGTATTTAAAAAACAACTCATCTTCTTACTCATAGGTGATGTTGCTGAAGCTGTTCGCCATGCGAGAACCATTCGCAATCAAATTCGTCATGCACAAACATTAGACTCGGCTGAACTATTCTCCTATGCAAAGGAGTTGAGGGTTCCATTTGAGCTTCTTCAAAAGGCCTCTGAAATGGGGCGCCTGCCAGTTGTCAACTTTGCTGCTGGTGGTCTGGGTAAATACATGTATTGTTTCTGTTTGTACCTGTGTGACCAGTAAATATGATGCCTATGGTAACAGCCTACGTTTACACATTGAAGTCCTACTTTTGTTATATGTTTCTTTGGTCTCAGAATGATAGTAAATTATAGTCCTGTTTAGCTCAACTTAAACAGACCTCTCTTGGTGTATTCATCATAACCCCCATAGTATCTGATTGGTTTTTGCTTGATTATGGCATTTTTGTATTCAAGTTACGAACTATTAGATCTCTGAAGAGCTACATCATAAGTGCAGATGTTTTGAGGGTCAAAACATCACACTGTATTGTGTGAGATGTCTCTATCTTGGTGATAAATGAGATGCCAAAGAGATGCCTGTGATCTAAGGCTAGCCTTCATTGCCCCAGCTGACAGAGCTTTAACTTAATTCTTAAAGCCTAGTGAATGTCTAATCCTTGATTGTTCTTTGTAGCCACACCTGCAGATGTAGCACTACTTATGCAGCTTGGGGTGGATGGTGTCTTTGTTGGCTCAGGAATCTTCAAGAGCGACAGCCCCAAGAAAAGGGCGTGGGCAATGGCACAGGCTGTCACTCATTACAACAACCCCAAGAAGCTTGCAGAACTCAGTGAGGATCTGGGAGAGGCCATGTTTGGAACACCTGTTTCTGATATCAAGCCAAAGTTTTAATAAGTTTATTGGGAAGTAACTGGAACACAAGAGTAAGCTTTAGTCCTGTAGTGTTTACAAACAACAATGGGACAGGTTCCTTAGTACATCATATGAAAAACTCCAGTGTTTGTATTTATTTAGTGTTTCAATGTACACTATATTTTTACTTTTTAGTAGGTTATAAATCCCAGAAACGTAAATTCAAAACTTTAATGTTCGAGGGATTTATTCGCTAGCTAGTGTTTAGTAAATTAAGAGAAAAATATCTTTTGATTCATGGTACTAAGTTGCCTGGCATGTACTAAGCCACTGATCATGAGCAGTGAATGTGATAAATTTATTGTCTACTCTCCTGTGCATTGGACATTTCTTTTTAATTAATTACCGGCAACAACAAAGAACTTAATTTCATTAGGTTAATCAATTTACTAGTGTCGTAGGTCATATATTTATGTATCCTTTGCAACAACGATTTGTCATTAGTTGACTAATTGTCAGTATCATGTATTTAACAGAGATCAGGCATGGATCTGTAACAATAAAGTGAAAGAGAATGCTGCAAAAAGTGACCTGGTGTTCCACATGAAAACCAAAACATTCTGACCTTCTATTGTACAAATTCATGGGAAGTCATAGCTAAATAATAATAATAAATTTATTTATGTTACAGTTAGGTCACATGTTATAACCGAGTGTATTTAGTCATACTTCATAAATGTACTCAATAAAACTGTCCTTCTCTTCTACAAATCTTGCTTTATGTCTAATATTTTTCACGGGGCTGTGTGCAAAATTCTCTGATGATATTCATTATTTTTTCCGGAGTTCTTGCATGGCTTTAAAATTTTCTGATAACATATTGTGAGGAGAAACAAGATTCTGATCAATATTAGGAATGAGAAGGTTGAATCTCAGTTTTAAAGCCTGCCAAATTTGAGTTAAATCTACATGTATTTGCACCAAATGTACATGTAGTGAAAACTGGCTTTTGTTTACAGTAAGACTCAGGGATTAATATTCTCTCCCATTTATAATGATTGAAGAATGAATGCAGTTGTTCAGAAATGTCCATTTTGTAATGGATTCCATTTGCTTGATTCAAATGAAAGAAATTCACAACGAATAGTTGAAATATGGAGAAATGATGAAAACATGGTTCTTTATTCATGATCTGGATCAGAAGGGATGGTTAATTTCCAGCAAAAAGTTGCAATCGTTATTTTCTCAATAAGGGGTTTCTGTGAACTTTGTTACAATCAAACTTAACAGGTACTTCATCTTGTCATATTGACTACACTGAGCATAAACCACATGAAGCATAAACTGACAACTGGAGATATATACAGATACTTTTATTAGTTTGAAGGGTTTTGTGAATAACCAATCTTTAAATACATGTACCATAAATATAATTAAAGGTGGTGGTATTTGACTATGAAAATATAAATCTTCAATACACGTGTATATATAATAACTAAACTTGCTTTGCTTGCTTGCTTGGTTTTTAAAAAATACAATTATTATTAATAATGTAACAAAACCAATTAGACCATTCCTGTATTACAGGCATTTAAAAGTTACTCTATCTATTTCTTATTTTTCATGGAATGAAGATAAACTTGTAAACATAATGGAGCATGCGCAGCTCAAAATAATAATTGTTAACTCCATAATTGTCACAAAATAATATTTAGTCCATTTTGTTAACTGTAAGTGTGCATGCAGAGGGACTTGATACCTGTCTAAAGAATTCGTCACACTTAATTTAGGCATTGTGGTAATGTAAATTATGTGTTCGTCTGTCAACTCTGTTGTTTAATTTCCTGTTGTCTTCACATTCACAATCCTGTACACATTTATTTTCCCATCATAAGTAAAATTTCTGATTTTGCCTATGGCCATTACCAGGTATTTTAAATGTATACTCCTGAATACATTCTTCCATCATGCCAAATTAAAATTTTTAAACTTATAAAATTAGTGTTAAGTTAATCACATTATTTCAAGTGCAATTTGAAATAGAAATATTAACACAAGGAATTCTTCAAATTTGCTTGAAAACGTTGTGTGACAACTAATAAGTACTTCTTAATGAAGAAACCATGCTTAATTAGTTGTACGTTTACTTTACACTGCAGCCACGGCAGCAGAGTTCTTATTCAGAAAATTAGCAAAGTAAACCTTTTTGGTAAGCATAGAAAGCTGACATGAAATCTGCTTGCTTCCACCTTGGGTGTAAAACTCGCTCATGGCCTTGTTTACTCGGGTCAACATAGTCATCAGGTCTTCTTTGTCAGAATTTGCCAGTAAAACCTGTACCAAGCAAGAGATGAACCATGAGCCCAGACTCTCCCCATATGCTGCTTCAGTCCTTGCACTGTCTGTAAATCTCCTGTGGGATACATACCCCTTGGTGGTTGAGTAAGCAATCAAAAAGTCTGCATCTGAGGGTAGTTTTACAGGCATCTCCTGGAAATTGTCAGAATCTGCGTAAACATCTTGAGAACTTGGTCCTCTTGGCACATAATACCCTTTGTCGTCAACATCACCTCTGCATGCTTGAAGGAAGAACAGTTTAGGCTTGGTTACTAGCTGGGGGCACTGGTCCCCCCCTTGAAATTTTGCAGTTATGTCAGCAACTGGAATGGCTTGGCTGTCGGTTCCCAGGATACCCTCTTCATTTCCGTGACTCATAATAATGCAGATGAAGCTGTCATGTTCAACTAAAGCAGTCAAGAAAATAACAAGGTTCAATATAAACAAAATTAACAAGTAATCTGAACATAGCTAGTAGAGATTTGAATGGAAAACATTTTGAATCAGATCCAAACTTTGAATGCAGGGTGCTGGGGAACTCACACATGAAAAGAGGGGACACTTGTACAAATATTTGAATTAAAACCCTAAAAGAGACCAATTCGGGAGTAGTTCGAGCTTTATTCAACTGCTAAAATAAGCGACAGTAATATTTTAGTTCTTCAAGTGCATCTTGGTCCCCCCCCCCCCCCTCCCTACGCCCCTCGATTGCGGAGAAGCAACTGGGTGTGAGCGACAACTTCCGGTTACATGAGTGAACACCTATGTCATCTCTGCCAAATTTAAGAAAAATCAAAATCAGGTCATTCATGGCTACTCACCTAGTGCCCCATTTCGTCGGGTTTGTTCAAGAATGTCCAGCATCTGTTTTTTCTGTAAATCGGAATGCTCCTCAACAGATCGGAAGCCAGCCTCTTTTATAAACCGTTTCAAGTTGTCCCGGTCATGTCGTGCTCCATTTCTTGGGCGCGGATCGTTGTAAAAATTTACGTTGTTTATCACTAAGACATATGGATTCTTGATTCCATCGTACGCATGATCATCAGGGAAATAATTTCTGGCGACGCTAACAACGTTCCGTTGCCTATTGAACTTTGGAGGAGCATCTCGAAAATCTGCTGTGGAGCTTGAATCACTTCTGTGAAACAATGCCGACCTCAGAGAAGTTGACCCTATATTAAAAAAAAAAACATACACAGACGTAAGACTAATGGCTTTCCTGGCGTTTTTCACTCTTACTTTCTCACAAGTATCGGTTTATGCATTTATGCGCACCTGGTGAGTGCTACGATCAGTGATTCAATTACACGTGCATCAGACGTCCATGGGCCATTCGAACGTGGGTGCTATACGCGTTTACTTCGTTTGCTTTTAAACGTCAATAGCTTTTCAGTAACTGACTCACCATTATTTTCCTCTGTTTGTGTACTCCTCTCATTGTAGCTTTTATTCCTGATAGCCTCCATTACTTCTTCACTGACACAACGACATTCAAATCCGCCGACCTCGGGGCAGTCGCATAAACGAAATCGCTGCAAAAGTTGCTGAGCTCTCAAAACTTGATCATGGGCAAATTCTAAACAAATACTCTTCGATAACGATCGGCATTCATCCTTCTCCATGTTTGTGAGATGGCAAACGTGCAACACTCTTGCCTGAAGCTGACCTTCCTACCCTTTATAGTCGGTCACTTGCATCGATACACAGTTTCGAATTTCATACTGTCAATATTCATAAAGGAAGTGATTGTGTTGACCGGAAGGTTTCGTACCGGAAGTGAAACGGTTTTCGGCCGATTGCTATGGGGCGACTTTGATACTGTCGTCCTTATACACCGTGACTTTTAAACCTGATTGTACTCTTGATCAGGACTGATTTTCTTGGCAATAGATATTTTTTCATTAAACTAGTTGCTCGATTTGAAGATCTTGCCTCGCAAAATTGCGAAACGCCGTTTATCAGGAAATCGAATGAAGTGCGTTGAAGCGTTTCAGAGCGTTTCATGACGGTTTACAGACTCGATGCACGAAGACAGATACCACTGGTTATTCTTAGCACAACGCACGTGGACCGCGCAGCCTAGCAATATTTCATTTTCCGACTGATGGATATTATTTTTCCGAAATAAATTTTTATTTTAAAACATCACAAAGATCGTAAAATTTTAAAAAGAGAACCTTTTCGTATTGAAAGTGAATAAAATGCGTTTTGCACGTAACATGGACCGTTGGAAAGTTTTTGGATGAGGCTGAACGTTTTGAATGTTTAGAAGTAGACTCAAAATGTTCTTAAAATATTTTTTCTTTTCAGCTTTTAAACAACGAAGAATTAAGGAAAGCAATTTGAAACGCATTCAAATAGTGCGTATCCTGCATACACGTCACTTCCTAATAGAAGATGACAATAACGTTTAAGCAGTAATATTGCAATAAAATGTTGCCATGTAATGTTGCCGTAATGTTTCGCGCAAGTCTTAGATACGAGTGTGCAATTTTAGTTTCACAAGTAAATAGAGCACAGATACTGACGTACCCAAATTTGTCCACTGATAAACAAAAAATGTTTCAGTAAAGGCTGAGGTTCTTATAGAAATCGAAGACTGCCATTTTTAACTCAGTGTATAAAATTTAATGATCACACCGCAGGTTAAAATGTTTCCTTGAACTTATAAATAAATGTTTAATGATGATACAGCAAGGCAGGGTCAGGAGAAAGATAACCGGTTGCTGAATAACCAGGAACAAAATTTACATAGAGTGGTCCCAGACACTGTTCACAAACACAGTTCAGTGTCAATCCTTGAACGGTTTCAAACTGGATTTTTTTCCCTTATCCGGCTTACTATCATACATTGAGAATTGGACATGGTAAGACAGTTTTGTGGTATTTCTATCATTAATTTTCTCAAAACAAAGTTCCTGTTTACGTGGTTTAGGGTGGCACTAATCCGGCCAGAAAATGTGAGTTCCTATTCCCTGGCGAATTGCTGTGGCAACCCACAAACATGCTGAAAAGGAGTCCTCCCAATCAGATAAAAGATGTATAGCATTAAGATATATTAATGTTTATAAAATAATTGAGCCACTACGCGCGCTCTCATTGGTCGATAGGTGTGTTTAGATGAGAGTATGTCAGCACTGTTGTGACGTTATACAATCGTGCGTATTTTTGAGAATTATTTTATAAAAGCTACGTCTTGGGTTTGCATAACTGTCTCGAATTCTCCCAACCCTCCTCGTGTTTAGACGAGGCTACTTGTGCAAACACGGAAAAGTGCTCTATTGCTTAAATTGTAACTTATGAGGCCAAATAAGGGGTTTTCGGGATGTTGGGTATTAAGCTAAAAGATAAACATGATAAAGGATATTTGGGGGAAATATTAAAGGAATTATAGGATGTTCAAAACAGATATCCAGGGATATCGAGAGGGAAAATTGTTAACTTTTGAAACTGGAATTAACGGGATACCTGATACGGAATATTTAGGCCAAATATTATAGGGATATGGAATACCCAGACCACCTAATGGGGCCTCACTTGGGACAAAATAAAATGATCCCAGGGTCTACTATGTTTGCGGAATTATAGTCTCATCATGTTTTACCTGAGTTCGTATGCACTCCTTCAGATGCACGTTTTCACAGATAAGTGGCAGGGGAATGTCCCCTAAGGATAAAGGAAAGTTCTAATTTGTACTGAATACTTGTTGCGCTACAGGCTGCATCGCCCTATTGATCATCTTTTGCAGGAGCCCTGTCTTTTGTGGGTATCACAATTCATTAGTTGTAGAATTACATCTTAATCGTTCAGAAGTGTAAATCAGGTGCCAAATCACAAGCTCAAGTCACCCACTGACTGGTTTTGCCTCCGTAGCCTTATGTCTATTTGTTCGGCTGGACAACTCAGAACTGTAAAGCATTATTTTCTCAATCTTCAATCTGGCAGCTCAGATAGTTTCTATGGTAGCAAAATACTTTCTCAAAGCAAACTGACAAGGCGACATTTGACAGTGGATGATCAAAAAGATTTTAGGTGCAACTTCCAGTAGAAAGCAAGCTCATGCCCCCACTTCCCTTAATTAGCACTCCGATCAAACGAAATTCAATATGTGAGCGTGACTCTTGGATCATTCTGTTGCGCTACTACTACTCCTAAAGCGTCATGTTGTTTCAAAATTGTTTGTTAAACAATAATAATCATATTTGTCTATATAATCAACTGCTTTCAGATATCACTGGCAAACAAACACACAGAAAGACCACCCCCTGGGGCAAACCATTTAAAGAACGACACAGGCGCTGTGTGTGTGTGTTCCGTTTTGTTCGCAAATGTTATGCGCATTCAACCCGAAACAATTTATCTTCAGACCACTTGAGCATTTATCGCAAAAAGTACAGAAGCAGATCGAGGCATGTTTGTCCGCAGCATCATGCTTGGTGGAACTGCATTGTGTGCAGATAAGCTTAGGGATCATTCAATAAAAGTATTTTAAACCATGTGTCATTAACTATTGATGCTACTTCAACCGAAGCGATCAGACGCAGCTACTGTAAACAAAAGCGGACGAGGATTGTAGTTTGCAGTGTAATGAATGTTTCATCGGCGAGGATGACATCCATTTCACTGTCGCGTGCGCGCGGTTTGAATTACATTTCTGGATGCTAGTTATCATAGACCGCTAACGAAGACTTCGACGCGGTTGTTATAGTTCGACGCGATTTCACGCTCGCGGCGAATAGCATTCAAAGCCAATAGGAAGGGACCAATTGGGGAAAACATTTTCTCGTAATACCCCGCTTATTAAGGGAATACAGCTGGAGTGGAAACATGGCGGATCGGAGCTGGGATAAAACAGGAGCTACGGACAAATGTATGGTGGCGATGCTAGAGGATATAGCACCGTGGATGGCGCATATATTGAGTTCAGAGATAACGGTAGACTCGCTAATAGAAGATCTCGACACAGGAGTGGTTTTGTGTAGACTAGCTAACGCGATCCAGAGAACAGGCGAAGAATTTATTCTACACAATTGCTCCATTCCTCGAAAATCTTTCCCGGCTTGCGGCGTCACATACAAAGAAAGGACAGCCTTCCGCGGTTCGTTCATCGCTAGAGATAATGTTGCAAATTTTATTCGCTGGTGTCGAGAATTGGGAGTATCGGATGTTGTTATGTTCGAGACAGAAGACCTTGTACTTCACAAGAACGACAAGTCTGTTGTTTTGACCCTTATGGAGGTAGCGCGATTGAGCGTAAAATTCGGCGTCGAACCGCCTGATTTGGTCCGGATGGAGAACGAAATCGATCAAGAAATTGAACAGCACCCAGAAGAAATCATGGTGGAACCGATGGTTCAGTTAAAGAAGATGCATAAATCACACAGCCTGGATGATTTGGTGAGTAAGGAACGTTTATTTATCGTCTTGAAAAATAAAATGTCAATAGATTATCGCGACCTGTCTTGAATGATAAAGTGAGATTTACACACAACGAAAAGAAATCTCTCAGCATGAAATAATATTCCCCGGCAGTTGAAGACCTTTACAAAATTCACTATACTACCATTATTCAAATTAGGCACGTCTGACAGCCGGATTGATTTTTTTATTTCAAAGAGTTTTCATTTATAGTCATATATTGTACTTTGCTTATGAACCTTGTTTGCATCACAAAACAAGTAACTCCTCGATCCGTTCGCGGTTTTTTTTTCTTTTTGATGTTCCACACTGTACGAAAACAAGCGAAAAAGAAAGCTAGAGAACCGCGAAAACATTTGCCGTATTCGTGAAGAATCCATACATGTAGCTTTTTCTTTTTTTTTTTACGCCGTAGTGATGCAGTAGAAGACGCGGATCCGGATTTTTAAGTTAAAATCATTCATCTGAAAACTAACCTAACAAAAAGCAAGAAACTAATAAAATGATCAAGCGAGTTACGATCGACAAAATAAAAAAGAAACAAATTTGTCTGTGGATCTTATTAAAATGCGACAAAATTTGTATGAGAAAAATTGCATTACTTTAGAGATATTTAGCATAAAGATTACCGACTAATTTTCTATTGTAAAGAACCTTGTTTTTTTCATTGTTCGCCCTGAAAACTACACTGCAGTAAACTGCAGGTATTTGTACGTCACACCATCGTTGTCCGAGCGCTGTTTTCAAGGTCCTCTCCAGAGATTATATTGATATTCCGCGGAAAGGCGGAGCGTTTTTTGTAGGATTTTACTGAAGGAATATTTAAATGTTGTCTTGATCGTTTTAAGCTTGTTATTTTGAACGTGCACTGTGTTTAAAGGTCAGTGAATCGCATTAAACGCGTGAATTCCGGATGTTGTATCACTGCTATTCATCGTTAATTTTTATTAGAGCGAACTGGTATAGTTTCAAATACGAAGAGTGACCATGAAAATTGATTATTGCAGATAAAATCATATTCCGCTGCAAACAGCCTTACCTAATATTGATAGGTTTTAATTCATAATATCGATCATCAGTTGAAAACGTGCGATAATGTACATGTTTCATGGAAAGCGAAAATCGGTCGTGCACTAATCATTTCCCTGGCACATTTCAAAATTTCTACGCCTTTTATTTGAAGAATCCAGTCTGATCGTTTGGTAAATATTATCGATTTTAATCGCGCGAATTCCCGATTACAAAGCTAGAAATCTCTATTTCTCGAACCCTCGATTTTGGAACCTCCCGATAATTCGAACCAATACAAAGTCGTTACTTTCTCCTCAGTCGAACATTTTTA
The DNA here is from genome assembly GCA_964020085.1 of Micromussa lordhowensis. Taxonomy (NCBI): domain Eukaryota; kingdom Metazoa; phylum Cnidaria; class Anthozoa; order Scleractinia; family Lobophylliidae; genus Micromussa; species Micromussa lordhowensis. The sequence goes on along the minus strand of OZ026596.1, from coordinate 30,088,288 downwards.
CTTTACCTCCAATTTTTATAGAACTACTCGATTTTTCCAACCCATGTTCGTTTCCCTTGGAGTTTCGAAAATTCGGGATACCACTGTATGTCTCGATATGTAAATTTCTACACCTGTAAAACTATTAAATATTGGCCTCCTTCTCGTTTTTTAATTTAAATGTAAAAACACGAAACGTCGAAGCCTTGGTATGAAACAATGAAATTATAAAGCATATTAAAAAGAATGTTCAAGAAAAAATAATTAACTCATGTTTTTAATACCTTTTTTTGTTGATCTGTTCGTGAGTCAACCAAACTGTTGGTTTTACAATTAGTTCTTATAATATTACTGATGTGCTAAGGACAGTATTGTTAAAAATTCATAGAATTTAGATAAATTGGAGCAATAAATGCTAGTCTGAACGTAATTATATGATACTTTGTGTTTTAAGCTCCCAAGTTAGAGAAATAATTATGGAGCGCTTTGAAACGCCTCGTTTTTGGGCGGGAAACTGAAATTACAATAATTTTGTCTTCTTTTGTTGAGATGCCAATTTTTCGCATTTACTCTACCAGTAAGAGTTGGCATCCCATATTGCTAACAATAAAATACATGTATCACATGTAAGGGGTTTTCAAACTCTCAATTTCTTGTTCAGCTAAAATATGAAATTCAAATTTCTCTACCTTTAAAAACCTGTCGCCAAACTGTTAGCTATTAATGTGGAAGTAAGAATTGTTTTCATGCCAAGTGTGCTAGTGAAGACGTCAGTGTTTATTTGACGCTTTTATGTGTCACTGTGAACATAAAAGAGGTGCAAATTAAATTCCCCTTAACGGCTTTTAGCCATCGATGTTAACCAAAAAAGAAATTTATATTGTACGTAAAATTCCGCTGGTTTGTTTTGGAGATGTAGAATAATCTAATTCACTATCGCAGACGAAATATCTGTCATCACTTGGGTTTCCTTCGCATAATTTGATAAAGAAAAATTCATTTGATAACAGGCTTGGTCCCAGGTAACAGGTGTATTTAAGTTTCTTATCTGAAACTTTCGCTTAAGAACCTGTTTTTTTGTGCTAGAATATATCTCTGGTTGCAGAGAGAGCCAAACATCCCGTTTACTAAAAGGGTTGATTCGTTTCGATCATTTTCATGTACACGTGGAAAATGAAACTCGGGAATTGCATGTACGCGTGTACACTTTTAGAAACAATTTTACCCTTTATATACAAAATCGTAGTGCAGACTTATTAATAAATGATTCCAGTTTGGTATAAGATACGGGACAAGTACGTCATAATCGATGTTACAGCCTCCTTTAAGATAGCTTAACTGATATGAAGCGAAAAATAACCCATAGCCAGAAATTCCGAACCATGAATGGCGTTACATAGGCCGCCACATTCAATGTTGTGATTGGCGTACGGCTTTCTCGTAAACAAGTCACGCCAGCGCCGTTGCCGGCAAGCAAACTTTGAGCCCAGAACATAGAGATTATTTCGAAATTATAACTTTATGTTTAAGATAATTTCACTAGAATAAACTTTTTAAAAACTTTACCGATACTCTCCTCTTTTTTCCCTTTCACTTTCGTACGACGAGAGGCCTTTTCAAGCGCTTTTGAGTTGCCGTAAATCAGATCGAGAATCAGTTTCGATCGGTGACTGTTATGTCACGCAGTACGAAAACCCTCAAGGGAATCCAAGTCCCAGGCTCAATCTCCTTCAAAAAATTGCCAAAAGAAGCCTGGAGGATAGCTTCAAGCTTATTCAAAATGGCGGT
>OZ026596.1:30011521-30081521 GCA_964020085.1 Micromussa lordhowensis | reverse complement strand
CCCAATATCACGAGTATGCCATTTGATTATCTTTTAAGTATCGTGGGCGACAAATTGCGCTTACAATCGTGGGCTTTTGACATATTAACGCTGAAATTTCGGGCTAAAACCAAGAACTAGTTTGCCACCAACGATATTAAAAATATTCTTATCCGGCCCACCACAAAGTTTAATAGCGTGATACGATTTTTCACACGAAACGATAACCTTCATCTGACCTCACAACTTATCGAGGATGATTGTGGATTGTCAATTACACTACATGTTAGTTTCCCCTTTTAACTCTTTTGAATTCAAAAAATCGGCGGTGTAAAAAGGCTGTGTAGGATCACCCTTGGATTGTAGATTATACTCTAGTATATTCCATTACAATTATCCTAGGTGCTAAGGGTTTACGTTCCAAATTTTCGCGGCCTATAAAAAAGCTCGAAACGTCACTGCCGGTTCGTCATTCTTTAAAGAGGTGCTCGAGATTTGTCGAAAGCTGTTTCATTAGTCGCTAAAAAAGTAGGCCTTTGCTTTGTCTACGAAACTTACTCTTTTCGATCACTTTCGCCTGTGTACTAAAGTAAGCGTATTGCGCTGACGATGAGCGTTTGACACCCGGGGTTTGACATCTCTCTGAAGTTTTCGGCAATATTCGGAAATCTTCCCGAAAATTAGAAAATGTTCGGGAATGTTAGTATCATCTTCGGAAGACCTCAGCAACAGCAGAATGCAAGACGTTTTGCAAAGGGGGAAAAGGGAAAATATATAGTTCTGCAAAGGAAAAAAAAATTGTTGGAAACATCAGAAGTGGAACTAACTTTGACTGACGTTCCAATTCCTTTTAAGCTCAAGAGTCCAAGAGATCCTAGGGGAAGAGTGACCAGCGTTTCTCCCACGAGAAGCCCTTCGCCTTTATCTCCACGACTACAGCCACGACAAAGACGGGGGACGATATCGCGTGACACGCCGCCTAGAACCATGGACACGCAATCACGGGGGCGGTTATCAAGGAAGAGCAAAAGCATGCAAGAGCTAAACAGCGTCTTTGTAGATGGTCGCGATCCTTCTTATTCCAAACCGACGTCCTCGTCGGTTCGGAAACAGAGCGTGAGTAGCGAGAAAGTTGGCTCCAGCGTTGCAGAACAAAACCGCAGGAAAAGCCTAGCAAACAGTTCTCGGAGATCATCCAACGCCGGGGGACAAGGAGAATCTTCGACGGCCAGAAGCCGCTTGAGCTCCAGCGGACCTGTTGGCTCTCAGAGGCCAGGACCTGCAACGGTATCTAGAAGCGCCTCTTTCGGCTCCAGACCCCGCCCCCTGATACCCGTGATGGAGCCACGCTCGAAAACTATGGTCAGCTCCAGGCCTCCACGAGAGACGCAGAGGAGAGCGTCCTCGGCTCTACCTGGAAAAGTTGAGAATAAAGGTAAGTTTAATGTCCTATAAGTGCGGGGAGAGGCGGCAGGCTGCTGAGGGAAGATGAGAGTGGTAGGGATGTTATGTTTAAGCAATAGAGCACTTTCTCCGTGTTTATATAACCTCATCTAAACACGAGGAGGGTTGGAAGACGTAGTCGAGGGTTTGCATAGCTTTCGAGAATTCTCCCAACCCTCCGAGTGTTTAGATGAGGCTATATAAACACAGAAAAAGTGCTCTATTGCTTTTATAAAATAATTCTCAAAAATACGCACGAATCTAAAACGCCACAACTGTGTTTACATATCGACCTATCGACCAATGAGAGCGCGCGTAGTGGCTGAATTATTTTATAATACCGTATGTAACATGTTTACCCCCACTTTATGTTTTTAAGGTGGAGTGCACGCGAAAAACAGGACATTTTTGCAGAAATTCTCACACCCAGGATTTTATTTCAGAAATTGGAAAACTATCTCCCTCCCAAGTTTTGACGATTCTTGGAATCTCTGAAAATACATTTTAGATATCAGTCATAAAATAAAACAAGCTAAATAAAAGCTAAGCTAAGATCCTTGGTCAGTGCTCAGATGTCGTATAAAGAAAGCTCAGTATGGACCTCAGTATGAGGCGGGATGAGGGAGGGGGGGGGGGGATTAGGGGCTCTCTTTATTTATACCTTCGTTACCTGTTTTTTTCTATTTATACATCGTCGTGTTTCATTGTATTTATATAGTTTTTTTATTTTCTTCAGCAGATGAAATTCGGCGGAGGGAGGCTAGTGCCAGACGAAGATCATCTTCAGTTACGGTCGATGGGAAAGGACGCGCACCCAGCTCACCAAAACCCGGGCAGAGGTCAGCGGAAGATAAACAAGAGAGAGGTAGAAAGCCCAGTGTCTCAGCGATCGATGGGAAGGCACGGTTACCTGGCTCATCGAAGCCTACGCAGAGGTCAGCGGAAGATAAACAAGAGAAAAGTAGGAAGTCTAGTGTCTCCAAGATACCCAGTCCGCGGCACAAACCGGAGCAGCCTGTTACACCTGCCCCTAGGAAAATGTCAGCGGGAAATACAGCTCACAGATCTCTTCCTTCTACACCAAGAGAGAGAAAATCTTCCACGACTCAGAATGGCGCCAAAAGTGACGCGGTCAAAGGGCCAAAATCCAGCGCGGTTACAGAAAAGACCAAAGGACGCCAAACTCCGCCCACTTCACGCCGCGAAAATACATCTAAGAGAAAGGATATGGCAGATACAAAATCTAATAAAAACGTTGGAAAAGAAAGAACGACAAAACTCAAGCAAAAGGACGAGAAAGAGAAGGCATTGAGAAGTGAACAAATTAAGGACGATGTTTTTAACATTTGCGATATCTCTATATGCGAGGATAATGTTACAAATGGACAACTGAATGATAAATCTGAAAACGTTAGTGAAAATTCAGACGATATTTCTTGTACCAGGGATATCTCCTCGCCGGATGGAAGGTTTTCTCCAAAGTTCACAATAAACGGAGGACGCAAAACATCCGAATGCTCGTTAGAAACTGATAGTGACGTCACTAGTGATCTTTTGAGTGACATGACAGACACTGATTACGATTTTAGGAGTCAGCGGTATTCGGGTCTGTCCGAAACGTCAAGTGATATATCATTTGGTACCAGTCCTGCTTGGAAGTTATTCCACTCCGTCGAACTCGACAAGAATGCCCTGGAGCCAGATAGCTCGGAATTGGGAAGCTCACTCAAAGACTGTCTAATGAATTTGAATCTGCAAGGCTCCGTCACACCAACCATGAAAAGACGCATTTTCGATGCTGCTCCAACAAGAAATCCAAAGGAGGAATCGCCAGATTTAGCGATGGACTCGGAGACTCCGCCTGTGGACAAAGCGGTCTTCTTTGATATCGAGCACTACAACGATAAGGCCTCGGATGAAGAAGACGCCGTCGTTGGTTCACCTCAGAAGTGGTCACTCGTCAAGTCCCTTATTAGCAGTATCGAGAAACGAAGCGGTAGCAGCGCTGCTACTTCTAGAGCAAGCAATAATGCTGCAGCCGTTTGCAGGGCCTCTGCTCCAGGCCCCACCGGCAAACACCACGGAATGGATGAGACAGCGATTACTACCCAGAAGACTATGAGCAACCACGAGATGCCTCGTGCCAGGCCGCCCCGATTGAACAAGCATACTGAGGTACAGAAATTATAATCCAAAAATCCCAAATATAAATTTGAGTTCGAGCAAAAAAAAAATCTTTTTAAAAAATTATTCTTCCTTGTTCGTTCATTTGTGTTTATTTAGATTTCTTTGGTTGCACTAATTGCACTAAGCTCTAACTCCGCCTTTAAATCTTGTTTTCACCAAAACTTTCAGGATCAATCTGTTGAAGGTGTGATGGCGGGAACCGAACTCCGCACCCCCTCCCCTGAAGGGGAGCTCGCTGCTTCACATGACACAGTGATATATGACTTCAACAAGAACGTCTCGAACCCAAAGCCAGGAGAAGGCGATGAAACGTCGACCAATTCGCGCCGGATTCCAGGAGAAAAACCACTCGAGAGTTTTGAAAGCTTTAATCACGGCGTCAAAGCAAAGAAGTCGTCACGTGAGACGAGGCGAAAGGAGAAAGAGTTGGACGTGTTCCCTCGACCCCAGCGCCAGTTCACCCTTGAAGAAATGATCCAAGACATGATGCCAGGAGACAGCGAATCTAAGGAGACTGGAGACCAGCGAACGTTGTCACCCGAACCTCGATTTCAAGCTTGGCTGTAGCCATATATGGTGCTCAATTTATCATTCGTTATGGAAGATTTTAATGGTGACCGACCCAAAACAACTTATTCAATAATTCTTGCTGTTCGAGAAGTCTATACATAGACTTCCGGAAATTATCAGCAAGACTAGTAAGACTACATAAAACAGTTTCTTTATTTTGCGCTGCCCGCACGCCAAAATTTGCCATAACTAAGTGCATTTAAATACGATATTTTTTCCTTGGATAATCAGCTGTATTCTAACGACTTGGCTAATTGACTTGCTTTAAAGAGATTAAGTGACGCTAACAATTAATTATTGCTTAATTTGTGTCTAAAAGATGGATTATTAAAAAATTATTCCCAACCGGTCAAAGTAAGAATATATAACTTTCGACTTCAAGTATCCGACCAATGGGGAGGAGTGTCTCATAATGCTAACAATCATTATGGACTGTTAAAAAGTGAGGTCACAATTATCTCGCATGACAAGTGCATAAGTTATTATTATTATTTGCATCGAAATCACGGAATTATTTTTCGCTTGCCGATCGCTGGAAACGAAGGCAGTGAACTACAAAACATTTATTACCATAAGTATCAGATATTATTAAATTTTGAAATGTTATTTCCATTTTGTAAAAGATTAATTAAGCTTGCTTCGAGCTCAGATAGTTGACTAAAAGACTACCAAGTGTATTTATTTATTATAGAAAATATATTATGTTTGGGTGTGAACATTGAGTTAAATGCTTTGCGTCTGCATATCTATGTCAATTTTTCAGCTTCATAGGTGGAATGTTAGCGAATGACAGAGGGATCGATGCGGGAGTGTATGTACAATTTGAGACTTAAGTTCGCAGTGCAGGCGATATTTTGGAACGGATCTCGATAAACCAGAGATGTTAATGTGTCCACAGCTGGGTGGAGGATTGGAGAATGCTAGCTGCTTTGCCCGGTATACCCATGACACGACGTCCTAACGAACCTGCATACAATACTAAGTATATGGTCCTAAAACTGACACTTCTAGGAGTAAGCCTTTAATTAATTCTAAAATGAAGAAACTTTATTCTCATTACTGACTTTCATACATTTCTCTTACTGCCAGCTCTGAGAATGTGAATATTTTTGTAACATTCCTCTCACTGGTTCGCCGGCCCTTCAATGTATAGTGATGTAGGGTGAAACTCTTGACGAATTAAGGGTTATATATGTTCGGGATGAACCTGATAAAGCATGTTGTGTTAGCGTATACGGCTAATGTTGATTGCAAGATCAGTCTTGATGCTTAAAGAAATGAACAGACAGAGTGAAAATGAGTAGACAATGAAAACTGGTTAATCATGCGCTAATATTATGTTCAAAATTCGGTCTTTTAAACGCCGGATTTGTGTTCTTTTATACAATCTCGTTTAGCCTTATTGGTCAAAACCAAGTGTTTTCGTTTCTGAGTGCAAACTGACTGTGATACATTCCTTATAATGTGCATCTACCTCCACAGCCGTTGATCCTCTTGTCACGTGTTTGAATTAGTGATGTGATTTCAAACACGCTGTTAAAGTTATTTTCAAATGCATCCTTGCTAGAGAAAAAGCTTTGAAACACAGCGCCAGGTTCTCAAAAGCTAGAAAATCTTTCAGAAAGCTTGAAAACAAAACAACAATATTAAATAGTAGGAAACGCAAAACAAGCTGAATAATATTTTGCTGCTGAGGCTAGAGTGTGTTTCATTGTCACGCAGTAAAAAATGAAATCAAAAACCGTTCAGTAGATTAAGTCAAGAAATTGTGATATTATAGACGATACTGATAAACAAGACAGTTCCCAAGGTATGCGCGTTGTCCCAAAATTGATATTCGTCGAAATGTTACGCGCAAAATTATAAAGCCTAGTATGGAGCCGCCATGTTTAGTGGAGGACCTTCTTGCTCCTTCAATATGGCGGCCGGAAAATAGTGTAAACATCTGGAACTTACTTTGGCTCTCTAGTCGACTGATTATATATCGGAACAGAACCAAAAAACATTTACACAAGCACTTTTCCTATTTATGAAAAAATTGGCCGAAATCGATACACTATTTCTGACCACAACTGCTGAAAACTTGCACACCCTTTACGTCCACATATATAACAATTATTCCATGACGCCCTTGTTGGATATGAAGTGATAAAATAACCAACGAGCGCGTAGCGCGAGTTGGTTATAATCACTTCATATCCAACAAGGGCGAATGGAATAATTGTTTTAGTAAATTCTCAAACCGGGTTTTGCCGACGATTTTTATTTCGGCCATTATAGAGGGCTGAAGTTGAAAACTTCGTGCGGAAAATTTTTAAACTTCGGCGCACTATTTTCCATATGACGTAAAACTCCGACTATTGGCTCATAGTCGGAGTTTTTGAGCCAATCAAAAAGTTAGAAATGCAATAGTCGGAGCTGAGAATTTACTAAACCTATATAGTTCTTACAAGGGAGTATGTTCTTTTCACCGAACTGGATTTGCGCAACATGTGGAATCTACCATGCATGAAAACCGTCGCTTTTTTGCTCTTCCAACAACAACAACAACAACTTTATTGACCTTTACACTTGACAGAAATTAAATTAACACGTTCCTACAAGATATTCTTGAAAATGCTTTACATTTTTGCGATGAAATTCCTCGAAAACTTCAAACCTAACAACCATACCAAACTCAAACTGGTCCAGCAACTGTCCTAACCATTTATCGCGTTATATAACTTTTAAACTCCCTTTTTAGGAATTTGAATAAATATATGTATGATTGAGATTTGAATCTAGTGCTTTTCTCTTAAATTGTAATTAAAATAATTAACTTGCAGAAAACTTTTCCGCGTCCGAGTTGTTTTCATTGAATTGTTCTTGTTCTGTTGATCCGTCTAACGCTGTTGTCGAACTTGTTCCTCCACTGATCGCCATACTCACTTGGTCAAAATACCCCGTGCCTACCTCCCTCTGGTGTTTGTGTGCGGTGAAGCCGAACTGCGCCTGCGCAAACTCGTCTCCTTGTACCTTGGTGTAGGCAGACATACCGTGATCTCTGTAGTCACGTGCAAGCTTGAACATGGCATGGTTGAGCGAGTGGAAACCAGCCAAAGTAATGAACTTATATTTGTAGCCCATTTTACCGAGTTCTTTCTGAAACACGACAATCTCTTTATCGCTGAGGTTGGCTTTCCAGTTGAAGGAAGGCGAGCAGTTGTAGGCAAGCGGTTTGCCTGGAAACACAGAATGGATTCCGTCAGCAAACATGTGAGCTTCCTCCAAGTCAGGTCTGCCTGTCTCACACCAAATCACGTCACAGTATGGAGCATAGTTTAGTCCTCGAGCGATGGCTTGTTGTAAACCTGCAGTTGAGCGATAGAATCCCTCGGGAGTTCTTTCACCGGTCAGGAATGGCTGGTCACGTGGATCAATATCTGACGTCACCAGGGCCGCTGACTCGGCATCTGTTCGTCCAATGATAACAGTGGGAACATCCATGACGTCAGTAGCCAGCCGAGCAGCGTTGAGGACCTTGATGAACTGTTGTGTTGGAAGAAGAACCTTTCCTCCCATGTGGCCACACTTCTTTTCTGATGCCAGTTGATCTTCAAAATGGACGCCAGCAGTGCCAGCACAAATCTAAAATGAAGCGCACACTTTGTGAGTGATCAAACACATTCCGCCACTCAAAATACCAGTTCACTACTTCATAGCAGAAATAAATCATCATTACTACTAGAGACATTATTTCGCTTTTCGCTAGTTCATTAATCAATGGGTCGAATTCAACCTCGCGCGGTGAAGGCTCAGGAGGTGAGAGCAAAATTGAACATCTTGATGTTCGAAGAGTTGATTGTAAAGTTCTGCTATGCTTTAATGAGATACAGTACTTTATTTCTGAAACGAAATTTGATAGTTCCCTCTCTATAAATGGGCGGAAGTGAAACGCGAGAGAAGCAGGGTGTGAACTACGCATGATCAACAAGCGCGATATTCAATTTGGTATATCGGCTTGTCACTTGATCTATTTATAGGAGAAAATATTCTGGTCAAATCTGCTTGGAAAATATAGATTATAAAACGCTTTTCCATACATTGATCTAGAAATTTTGGTTGTTAGTCATCTAACTTGACACATGTAAGGCCGTTAAAATTGTTATAAATCGTAACGTTAAAAATAGAATATAAAAGTACATTTCCTTACCATTGATTTAGTGAGTTCAAAGGCGTTCAGTGGTCCGCCAAATCCTGCTTCACAATCAGCAACAATGGGTAAAAAGAAATCAATGTGTTTATCAGATCCTTCCATGTGTGCTATCTGATCCGCTCTAATGAAGGCGTTGTTGATTCGTTCAACAAGTTTAGCGGCTGAGTTGGCTGGATACAAACTCTGATCAGGGTATGTCTGTCCAGCCATGTTACAGTCTGCCGCTACTTGCCACCCACTCAGGTAAATGGATTGTAAACCGGCCTTGGCCATCTGAACTGCTTGACCGCCTACAGTAAGCATAGAGGTGTTCGTTTGTTTGTTTTTTTGGAAAGGAATGTTATCTGCTTACTTTACGCTACACTAGGGCATACATTCGTGTAATTTATTTTATTTTTTATTTTTGTTTTATATTATAATGACCTAGTTGTTAATTATAATTTAACAACAGATTTCCGTGTTGCTGGCGAAATCATGCGTTCATTCATTTCGCGTCTTTTTTTAAACACAAGCGTCATCATTTTGTTTTGTTGCTTACCCAGCAAAAATTGTGTAACTTATTGGGTCAAGAACCAAACGATTTGCCTACTTTACCATAGCTTGCTTTTAAATATTTCAATTTTACAAAAAGCTGTTTACTTATCGCGCAACATCGTGGTTCATCTTAAGCGGAGCGTTAACTGACAGCAGCATTGATTAACATATTCTCCTTTTCACGAGCCGTCTTAGTTGATGATCATATTTATGATAATAATAACAACGGATTTCTTAGTTGAGTTCTTATAGGCCTGGTCAAAAGATATGAGAAATTATCTGCACTATACTTTCCAAAGTAAGTTAGTTTTTCTCGTACCTGTCATGGCGCCCAGTGCGTTCACATAAGAGTCTTCTCCTCGATTAATCAGCTCCCAAAGCCTCTCTGCTCCTCGTCTTGCTAAAGTTTGCTCGACCTTTAGAGATCCGCGAAGTTTTTCTACGTCTTCAGGGCCATAGTCCCGTCGAATAGCCATGAATCCGTAGTTTCGCTGGGTACAAACTCTCAACACTACTTTAAGCGGCCGAAATTTCTTAAAACCCAGCATACCTTCCTGATGTCGTGATTCAAGGAGTTTGATAACGCGATATTGTTTGCAGAACTTCGAGAAGTGAGTGTTCCAGGTAGTGGCAAGTCTGTTTATATCAACTAACTGTGCTAATTAATGACGTCAAACTACGTAAAAGCGGCAGGAAGAACTTAGGTTCAATTCGCAATTTTCGTGAGAGGCTTTTATAAAATCGAGTGGCGTAGTAGGAAGTCTTTTTTTATCACACTCTGCTTCGTAGAGTACAAAAAACGCGGGAAACGAGTACAAATGTCACACGATGTTTGTACTCGTCTCATTCCTACCGGCAGCAAATAAGCGGCATTATTTCTAAAATAGGTTATGCCAGAATGCTTTCCGTAAGAGGTCGTATTGACACGTGGCTACTGCAACTTGTTTTCGCCTCACGTATTTGAACTGTTTAAAAGCAGTATGGACTCTAGAAAAAAAAGAATCTTATGGCATATTTTTGGCACGACCCCACAACGGAAGTGGGCTTGACCAAGAGGCTCACGGACATGGTCTCTTGGTTTGACCAACCAGCATGACGAGCTAGGGTAAAAGCATTCATCCGGGACATGCGACAAGTCATTTGTAGCACACGTCATTTTACTACGACTTACGCAGCGATTTTCAGTGAGAAAAATAAGCAGCAGATGACAATTAGTACAGAAACTGTAAGAACTAAACGACTGACTTCATAAACTGTGGAATCTGCAGAATATCCCGGAGGGAACGACATTAAAAGGAAGAAAAAAGAACTACAGGATCGTCAGAAACTACTAACATAAACTACAAGAACTGACAGTTTTTAAATTGTCATACATGAAAAACTGACGTCAATTTGTTACGGTTGACAATAGATCAATTTCGAGATATTAAAATTCCGCCTAAAACAATAGACCTCAGTACGAGGCTCTGGGGAATAACTAAACAGTTTGTGGGGTTTATTCCCCAGAGCCTCGTGCTGATGTCTATTGTGTTAGGCTGAATTTTAATATATCGAAATTGGTCTATTAGACACTGAATATTCATCTGCCCGCTTTGCATTAAAGGAACTGCGTCACGGTTTGCTCAGTTTGAAAAGTTTACCCTAAATTTATCGAGTTCTTCGTTTGTGATCGGCGTTAAAGGGACAGTCTCACGAGTTGCGCGTGCGCGACTCTCTGCCTCTCGGAGCACTCACGCAGTAATTTCCCGCCATTACAGGTATGGATTCCGGCGTCGGTAACATGAAGTAAACTTGGGCTCTATTAAGAAATTTTTGAATCAGAAATCGCAAAATCGAATGTTTTTCCGTCAAGGAAAGTCAATCTGAAGGCTGTGAATGCAAAAGGTCTTGCAGCACCAGGCGGAAAATACGAGTAATTGTGGTTGTTTTTGTCAGAGGCCGCCGGTATTAAAAGTGCACTGTGGAGACATTTGTCGATATAACAGAAAGAAAAGCCGTGGAAGAACAGAGTAAGTTTATAATGCGAATAAATCAAATCTGTTTATAGTTTGATTTCTGACGTTTGTCTTACCGTCTACGATTTTCTAACAAGAGTAAATTCATCGCGAACTCGCTGTTTCTTGTTGAACTGTACGTGGCTTCAAGTTTGGCCTGTAACCACGACTTGTAGAGATTTATTTCGAGCCGAATTCTTCTTCTCGACTTCTCCCGTTCCTTTTTCCTGCCGCTGCCGGAATTAAAAAAAAACTGTTTGCGGCCAGAGTTGTTTCTACGGCCTCCGTGACTGTGAGGATTGTCCTCCGCTTGTTGACGCCATTTTGTTTCACAGATCACAAACTTGAAAACGTCGGACCACTTTTGGTTGATTACCTGGACATGCGCAGTCTGTGATACTGTCCCTTTAATCTTCTCCAGACTTAAACATGCTTGTTCCTTTATGCTTTATTATTCTCTCTTTGGTGTTTTTCTATCTTAATGTAAACAAGTATTTTTAGGCTTCCTTCACATAGTAAAGGTGATTTTGAACCTGGCCCAATTGCCGTGACTGAGCTCTTTTAACGTGCTGTTAGCTAAAGCACTCAGTAGTGTCATTCAAAGGACTATTTTCAGCGGCCTCACCTCTCACGTATGAAAGGAGATGTGAAAGAATGAATAGTGCCATTCTGCCGATCTAGCCAAGGGGTATAGCTGAAATGGCTGACGTTCCCACGATGTTCAAGTTCCGGCGGACGGAAACCTTCAAGCGCCGCTCCGGCAGTCGCCGTTGCACAACCACCACCGCCTCCACCTCCACCTCCACAAATCCCAGAAGAGCCTGCTAATCCAAATCCCGGTCAAAACGCCGCAGGACAAGAGGTCCCTTTAGAGGTTTGTTCAACAGTTTACTTTACTCGTTTCGCGAGCGTGTTCTTGCATTTGTACTTCAGTCCCTTGCAGTTTTAAATTCGTTTTCAGTTCATGTTGGTCCATGTTGTGTCCTGCTTCAAAACTTGTAGTTTTAGCTTTGCGCACAATTATATTTTCGGTACCGGTTTTGTATTTAACTTTTTCCGTGTTTACATAGCCCCATCTAAACACGAGGAGGGTTGTGAGAATTCGAGACAGTCAGGCAAACCCGAGGCGTAGTCGAGGGTTTGCATAACTTTCGAGAATTCTCCCAACCCTTTGAGTGTTTAGATGAGGCTATGTAAACACGGAAAAAGTGTTCTGTCGCTTTTATAAAATAATTTCAAAAATACGCGAGAATCTAAAACGTCACAACCGTGTCCACATACTCTCATCTAAACACGCCTATTGACCAATGAGAGCACGAGTAGTGGCTCAATTATTTTATAATATGCCCTGCTGATAACGTGCAGCTTGGTTGCTTTGTTCAAGGTTATATTGTGTCCGGCTTTGAAGCCTGTAGTCTTCTAGCTTTGCTGGCCGCTTCTAAGTTGAACTACTGTTTCTGTTATGCTCTGCTGATAACAAGCGACCTCGCTGCTTTGCGAGCAATTTTAAGTTTGTTACAATTGTTATTGTGCTCTGCTTCGAAACGTGTAGCTTTCTAGCTTTACATTGTTACTTCTAGCCCGTTATATGAATCGGAAAATTGCGGAGCAGTCCGGCGGTTACCCCTTCAATGTCTTCAATTCCAGTCTATTTGTATTGTCGCGAGACCAGGCGTTCTTCAAGGCATTTTTCTTTTGTGGTGATCATGGTTCAGAACTTGGCATGGTGAGAACAGAACAGATCCTGCGTTTCCCCCGGAACGATGGGCTAATGTTTAATCGTGCTTCGTATAGACGGTCCCAATCCCATTTGTCATCTGCAGACTGCTCTGCGACATCGGCTCTAACAGAGAACTACATGGAAATTAACCGTCTAAAAAGCTTTGTATCCGCTCTTCCGCACACTTCCTAATTTTTATACGTCTTGTTATGAATTTTAAGGATGGGATGCCTCGAGATTTGGATACTGAGAACAGGAAAGTCTTCTGGTCCTGTGATTTGGGACTTTAGGGCATGCTTTAACATAGAGACTGTCGGTGCCCAATCTCAAGTAAGCGTGAGAGAGAGAACGATGATAATAAAGTACTTTCTTTCTTTAGTTTGTTAGAATAATATTAAAAAGCTCTTTAATAACGTGCACTATACAACTGATCCTAGTCAGTCTGATCAGCTTAATGAACTGTGTTCACTGAAAAATCTATTTTCAATAGTTAATTGAAATATTTTTCAGACACTCTTATCAACTTCAAATTGTTATTACTGACAATTAAATAGCTTTTGCAAGCTTCTCAGTGTCGTTTCACTTTGTTATATACATTGACTAATTACAAACGTCATTTACAAATTATATTTCTGATTGATTAACGTTTTTTTAATGAACAGAAAACGTTTCCGAGTCCGAGTTGTTTTCATTGAATTGTTCTTGTTCTGTTGATCCGTCTAACGCTGTTGTCGAACTTGTTCCTCCACTGATTGCCATACTCACTTGGTCAAAATATCCCGTGCCTACCTCCCTCTGGTGTTTGTGTGCCGTGAAGCCGAACTGCGCCTGCGCAAACTCGTTTTCTTGTAACTTGGTGTAGGCAGACATGCCGTGATTTCTGTAGTCACGTGCAAGCTTGAACATGGCGTGATTGAGCGAGTGGAAACCAGCCAAAGTAATGAACTGATATTTGTAGCCCATTTTACCGAGTTCTTTCTGAAACACGGCAATCTCTTTATCGCTGAGGTTGGCTTTCCAGTTGAAAGAAGGCGAGCAGTTGTAGGCCAGCGGTTTGCCTGGAAACACAGAATGGATTCCGTCAGCAAACATGTGAGCTTCTTCCAAGTCAGGTTTGCCTGTCTCGCACCAAATCACGTCGCAGTATGGAGCATAGTTTAGTCCTCGAGCGATGGCTTGTTGTAAACCTGCAGTTGAGCGATAGAATCCCTCGGCAGTTCTTTCACCAGTCAGGAATGGCTGGTCACGTGGGTCAATATCTGACGTCACCAGGGCTGCTGACTCTGCATCTGTTCGTCCAATGATAACAGTGGGAACATCCATGACGTCAGTAGCCAGCCGAGCAGCGTTGAGGACCTTGATGAACTGTTGTGTTGGAAGAAGAACCTTTCCTCCCATGTGGCCACACTTCTTTTCTGATGCCAGTTGATCTTCAAAATGGACGCCAGCAGCGCCAGCACAAATCTAAAATTGAAAAACAGAGTATCCAGAGACCTGGCAAAATATAAGGTAACTTACAAAGGCTATCAAAGATCGTTAGGCCTCCCATATGAAAGCGACGCTGTACTCGTCGGAAATTTTAAATTGAAAAGAACCCCTAAGAGGTACAAATGGGCCGTTTTATACTAATTCTGAGACAACAAACTAACTGGCACTCTCATAATTTTTAATAGCGTTAAAATGATTGCTTCAAATTTCTTCTACTCTAGTAAACTTAATTATCAAATATCTCTTGTCATACCTTTTTTGGCTCAATTCCCCAAAAAAGTACAGCGACAGCTCCTGCAGTGGACCTTTTGAGGCTTACTACCTTAAGAGAAGCCCAAATCAGTTGTTTAACCCCGAAAAGGTACCACAAGCACCGTCCTCTTTATATGCGAGCCCCCCTTCCTCCCCCCTTTCCTGGGTATCAATTTTAATTAAGTAGACAAGAATTATGGAACAAACATTAAACTCGATTTTCTCCGGCGAACTGTAACAATAATAATAATAATAATAATAATAATAATAACAATAACAATAACAATAACAATAACAATGACAATGACATTGACAATGACAATGACAATGACAATGACAATGACAATGACAATGACAATGACAATGACAATGACAATGACAATGACAATGATAATAATAACTTGATTCAAGTGTCATATGTATTTATCACTGTTGTGCTAATTGGGAACACCTTTTGTCAGGGCTGTTAGCCTTCTAACTCGACAGATCTAAGGTTGAATTGTCGGAGAACTGAGCTTTAAAAATGTGTGACGCGCCAAAGGGGACAAACACGCTTCGTTAAAATATATCAATTTTGTTCCAAATATAGCAAACTTGCTCTAAATAGATAAAACCTCTTTTCAAATAAACACAACATCTTTTAAAAATATACTGCTTCTTAAAATGTGTACAAACCCTTGCTTGTTCTATATATACACACTGAGATAAATATTTAAAACTTAATTGATCATAATATTAACCTGGCCACACAAGTACGAGTTGCTTTTTGTAAAAACCCTTTTGCTCAATGTTTTTTATCGGTTAGCATTTTCGGAGGAGAGGTCATAGGCGTTTCATACCATTTCGGCGTGCTGCATATTTAACAAATAAAGAAGCCTAAGCCGTGTATTACACTGTGATAAAACACGACGGGCATTTGAGAACTCGAGGGAAATGTAAAAAACACGAGCCGCAGGCGAGTGTTTTCTACATTTGCTTTATGATATAGATTTTACGCGCGCAAATCAATAAAACACGCTTTTTCTATGTTTTATTTACGGGTTAGAGACTGTTGTGAGTGTTTTGTTTTCAAATACACGCACGCGCTTACTGTACAATGAACGAGAAATTTTCAATACTACACGAAGCGAAGCTAATAGCGATAGAAGCGAAGCGATAGACTTACAATGGCTTCCCGCCCGACCTGTTTAAATGAGAAAACAATGAACACTGCACAGTTTTTATGCGTTATTGTAATAACGCACTCTGTCACTTTGATGTCGCTAGGTAACGGGAAACCACGTGATCAATTTTAACCAATGACGCGTGCCGATTTTAGACAGTGAACGAAGATTGAATATTAAACTCTGATAAAACATGGGTTTTTGACCAATCAGAGCGCGCACAGGGTCCTATCTATGTTATAATAAACAACAGAAGCAATTATTCCATGAGCGCGCGTTGGATATGAGATGATAGATAGCCACCGAGGCGCGTAGCGCCGAGTTGGCTATAAACATCTCATATCCAACAAGCGCGAGTGGAATAATTGTTTTATTAAAAACGCCTCCCAAAAAAAGAAAACTAGGCTACAATAAAAACAAAAAGGCCCAAAAAATCACGCATACGCTCGCCATCTTTGTAGATCATGGTATAATGGCTCATATACCATGATGGCTAAGCCAATGAAAACTCACGAATTGCATTATCCAATGATCTAGTTTTTAATAATGCGGAATATCCTATAGAATTCCTAAAGATGTTGCTTTTTGCTTCCGCAATGATAATGCAGTTTGATACACAATCCATCTCACGTAATGCAGAAATATTCTTACTAAAATCAGTTTGCAAAATTAATATGCGATACCGCAATAAATGATAAAATTAGGGACCTGATCGAACTTGAAGATATATGTCCCCTGGCCGGAGCACATGTACTGAACTCGTAAACATATCAAGTATAAATGAGCTGTGACTGTTTGAACCGAAATCTCGAAGCCAACGCAGGCAATCAGTGGTGTGCGCTGATGACCAGACCTTCCTTCATGCATTTGAATGAGTAAACTTGAACCTTAAAAATTGTCCCAAAATGTTATACTTGGTCTGTGAAGCGCATGCGTGACTTGGTTGGCATGATCATGCTATACGCTCTAGCAATTATTGGTAAAAGTTCACATGTGAAAAGATGAAAGACTATTTAAAAGCGCCGTGTTCTAAATTTCAGACAAGGCAATTTTTATTTGAAAAAGAAAAACCAACATGTTCGCATTTGAATACCGTTTTAGAGCGCTGGGGGCTCGGTTGGGGAGTTGAAAAGATGCAACCTTGTTCCCATGGCTTTCCCTTAGAGATTGGGAGAGATTTACACCAACGTATTGACGATCACCGTTATTCAGCAATCCGCTTCAAGCACCTAAAAAACAACCACGGTCCGGGAAAACATTGGCGACCTTACCAACAACGGAAAACTGGACTGTCTGATTTATGAAATGTTGTTCATAAAGAAGAAAAAGGCCATGCTTGAACACACAATCAGACTCCATACGCGCAAAACTATTTATTTAAATTTGTCACTTTTTACATGCATAGTTTACGTTTTATCGCCTTGCACGGTATATATTAAGTTAAATGTTATTCTCTTTTCACTTCAAAATGATGACATGGAGTCATCGAAACGTTGTGTAAAATTTCTTTCGCTTATTTTTATCATTAGATGTTCACCTAAATCTAATCTTATTCGAAGATTGGGAGATGCCCTGGGAATGAGGTTTCCGAACCCCCACCCTAGGTCCGCAGCTTCCCCCAATGATCTTCTTCAACTGTCCTAAAGGTACATCATCATTTTAAGAAAATATATTTTTAATAATACCACAGCCCAATAACCTCTTGTTCAGTTAAAAGTTTACAGTTTCGTGTGTGGCGATGTATGGTACTTTTCATAACAAAGAATGGCAAAGAATCAGACTCCTCCCCGCCGCATCACTTCACTCACCGTCACAACCCGCTCTTCCCTCGCGCGTGACTCAAAGGTGAGCCTGCTCACAGGCTAGTGATTAGTGATGCAGGAATATGAGAGAGACAAAGACAAGCAATTATGAGTTTTAAATCTTCGCTGTAAGGTTAAACAATATCACATAATATCATCGACGATAATAAATTAAGCCGCGGAAATTATTATCTAGTTCGTCATTCTGACTAACGCTGAATCACATTTGTTGTCAATAGCTCCCAAGAGCAAGGAACTGTTGATCACACCTGGGAGTCCATCACGTGTGTACAGTACATGTAGGTCAAATCTGAACAATTTGAATTTTTTTCTGCTACCATTTTTCACAGTGAACCGAAACGGCGACACGCGCTCGACAGAGAGTTGTAGTGAATCGCACACAGACAGTAGGTGAAATGAAACGAATTTAATAAGTGGATAAAATTATTTAGAAAGAAGCGCAACGAAAATACGAGCGCTGATTGGTTTACATTCGTGTTGTTATAACTTGATAGAAGCGCGGTACATGTTTTCTATTTCTTAAATGTGAATCAGCAAGGGAACAATCCACGGAGAGGCTTGCTAATTAGAATACTTTCAGATCGGGTTGAAGTTTAAAAATGTTTGTTTTTCAGGAGCTAGGGAGGAAAACAGGACAACCCAGAGCGAAACTGCCAGAGAGAAGTCCCGTGATATCGAACTTTTCGTAAATACCTTATAAGCGTGTTCAACATACTGGACTAAACACTGACAACATTTAAACGACTTTTTCCATTTATTGATAGACGTTTCTTTCAATAGATTAGCGCATTTAAATAACACTTCTGCCAAACACATATAAATGGATTTTAAATTACAATCACGTGGCGGATGCAACATGATCGATATTGAATTTTGTACAAATGGTCACTCAAAAATGTTTACAATCAATAAGATATTTTTTTCTCTTGTTTTCAATATATTACTTATATTTTTTAAACACTCTCATTAATCTCAAAAAGATATCTTTTACCAACAAATAAATAGCTTTTACAAACATCTTAGCGTCGCTTTCCCTTTGCTATTTACATATTCGCTAAGTACAATCTTTTATAAAATAAGTGAGCCACTACGCGCGCTCTCATTGGTCGATAGGTGTGTTTAGATGAGAGTATGTAAACACGGTTGTGACGTTTTAGATTCGCCGCTTATTTTTGAGAATTATTTTATAAAAGCAATAGAGCACTTTTTCTGTGTTTACATAGCCTCATCTAAACACTCGGAGGGTTGGGAGAATTCTCGAAAGTTATGGAAACCCTCGACTACGTCTCGGGTTTGTATAACTGTCTCGAATTCTCCCAACCATCCTCGTGTTTAGGCGAGGCTATATAAACACGGAAAAAGTGCTCTACTGCTTAAATATTAGTTCAATCTATTTTTGTTTTGAAACAAACTCAATTCCGTATTCATTCACCTTTTTTATGTATATTCGCCACTTGAAACCTTAACTCATTTTAATTAGGTTAATTGATATCAGTTTTTTTTTCATCTAGCATGTAAGTCAATTTCTTAATGCTGAACAGAAAACTTTTCCGAGTCCGAGTTGTTTTCATTGAATTGTTCTTGTTCTGTTGATCCGTCTAACGCTGTTGTCGAACTTGTTCCTCCACTGATCGCCATACTCACTTGGTCAAAATATCCCGTGCCTACCTCCCTCTGGTGTTTATGTGCCGTGAAGCCGAACTGCGCCTGCGCAAACTCGTCTTCTTGTACCTTGGTGTAGGCAGACATACCGTGATCTCTGTAGTCACGTGCAAGCTTGAACATTGCGTGGTTGAGCGAGTGGAAACCAGCCAAAGTAATGAATTGATATTTGTAGCCCATTTTACCGAGTTCTTTCTGAAACACAGCAATCTCTTTATCGCTGAGGTTGGCTTTCCAGTTGAAGGAAGGAGAGCAGTTGTAGGCCAGCGGTTTGCCTGGAAACACAGAATGGATTCCGTCAGCAAACATGTGAGCTTCTTCCAAGTCAGGTTTGCCTGTCTCACACCAAATCACGTCGCAGTATGGAGCATAGTTTAGTCCTCGAGCGATGGCTTGTTGTAAACCTGCAGTCGAGCGATAGAATCCCTCGGGAGTTCTTTCACCGGTCAGGAATGGCTGGTCACGTGGATCAATATCCGACGTCACCAGGGCCGCTGACTCTGCATCTGTTCGTCCAATGATAACAGTGGGAACATCCATGACGTCAGTAGCCAGCCGAGCAGCGTTGAGGACTTTGATGAACTGTTGTGTTGGAAGAAGAACCTTTCCTCCCATGTGGCCACACTTCTTTTCTGATGCCAGTTGATCTTCAAAATGGACGCCGGCAGCGCCAGCACAAATCTAAAATTGAAAAAACTTTGTAAGTAATCAGAGACTTTGTAAAACATAATAATGCCTTCAACGTGAAACTGAGATAGAGAAGAATTAACAAACAAAAATACACTCGATTTTCTCGCCTTTTAATTTGTTTTAATTCAATGATAGTTTGTTTCTTTTTGTCTAAGATTTTCTTTGGCCAAGCTAGGACTGGATCAAAAACGCGAAGGTATGGTGGTTTTTACGTGTCTAGGAATTTTGGTTGTTAGTAAACTAACTTGACACATGTAAGGCCGTTAAAATTGTCATAAAACGTAATGTTAAAAATAGAATTAAGTACATTTCCTTACCATTGATTTAGTGAGTTCAAAGGCGTTCAGTGGTCCGCCAAATCCTGCTTCACAATCAGCAACAATGGGTAAAAAGAAATCAATGTGTTTATCAGATCCTTCCATGTGTGCTATCTGATCCGCTCTAATGAAGGCGTTGTTGATTCGCTCAACAAGTTTAGCGGCTGAGTTGGCTGGATACAAACTCTGATCAGGGTATGTCTGTCCAGCCATGTTACTGTCTGCCGCTACTTGCCAACCACTCAG
Organism: Micromussa lordhowensis; assembly: GCA_964020085.1. Lineage (NCBI taxonomy): Eukaryota > Metazoa > Cnidaria > Anthozoa > Scleractinia > Lobophylliidae > Micromussa > Micromussa lordhowensis. Next base: position 30,061,258 of record OZ026596.1, on the reverse strand, counting down.
GTAAATGGATTGTAAACCGGCCTTGGCCATCTGAACTGCTTGACCGCCTGTAAAAGAGAAAGAAGTTCATCACTCAAGGCACTCTGCGGAACTTTATGAACTCGTTTTTCTGCAATAATTGAGAACTGACTGAGAATTAAAGACTAAACGGTTCCATGCAATGAATGATATATATTTCACGACTTTTCGATTTTTATAAGAGCCAATCTGGTTATAGAGTGGTGTATGTTACTTCTCAAAATACAACTAAACAAAACGAATTGGATAAAAAATATAGAAAAGTTTAAATTTTCAGTTCTTAACAACTTTTTTAACATCTTTTCTCGTACCTGTCATGGCGCCGAGAGCGTTTACATAAGAACCTTCTTCACGATTAATCAGCTCCCAAAGCCTCTCTGCTCCTCGTCTTGCTAAAGTTTGCTCGATCTTTAGAGATCCGCGGAGTTTTTCTACTGCTTGAGGGCCATAGTCCCTTCGAATCGCTGTGAATCCATAATTTCGGCTGCAAACTCTCAACACGACATTAACTTTGCTGAAAACCCTCATGTTATAGCGTGGTATGCTTTGGCTTCTAAAGTGAGGATCTGTCTTCTGTGACTTCTGTCTGTGAACTGCGCTCGGCAACTGATGAGCAACTGGTAGATATCGTCTTGTTTTATAGTCTTGCTTGCATTCTTGTACGTGAAATGACTGCGCTTATTTGGAAGTGATGTGTGCGCTTATTTGGAAGTGATGTGCGTCATAACTCCGACGTCACGTCTTCAACGAAATAATCGTTTCTAAGAAGTTAACGTAGTGTTTCGTACATTTTAAACTCATTGTAAAACTTAGTAAAAGGTGTTTTTGAGAGCTTTTTTACAGCTTTTTGCCACCTATGCAAGTCAAACTTTTTAGCAGCTGCGTCAGCTGTTTTAGCCTAAAAGTAAAACTAAGTTTTATCGTTGCTCATAGGCATGTACAGTTGTAACACGTGTTTCAAAAGGTTATTTCCGAGACGTCATTTGGCGTAACGAAAAGAAACTAATATGAAACGGAAAACCTTTAAGTGACATTTTCTTAAAGATATTTCTTTTAACATGAAGTGAATGTGACAAGGCAGTTTTAAGGCACATTCCATCTCACGTAATGCGAAATTGTTCCGAGTAATTTAAAATCAACCAGGGCATGGAATCATTACACAGTGCAAAGAATAATAAACAGTTAACAACTTGCAGAGAATTTTCCTTGTCCTGAGCCATGATGTACGGAACGCTCCAAATTGACTTAGTTGTAACAATATCGCGTGTTTAAATGGTTCGTGACCTTAGGGGTAGGGGTGGGCGATGGAAACTAGTGGGTGTCGAAACATTCAACGAGAGTTCAGGACCTCTATGTCCAAAGTGGTTTGAACCAAAATGTCGAAGCTTACTCAAACAATCAACAGTCCGCGCTATTATTTTTAAGTAGATTTGAAGCTCTTTGTATAGGAAAATGTCGTCAAATGTTCTGTTTCTCTGTGAGAATCTGTGAGACGTGACCTGGGTTTTATAAAACCGCACGACAGACTTCGTGAGAAGTTGTATTAGTATGTTGGAAACATCATGGACAATTAAAAACGATTGGAAAGTCGACTTGATTAAGAGTTGATTTTAGAGTTGATTAGTTAGTTTAGAGTCCTGTTTCTAGATTTTTAAATTACTCCCTCCCACAACTAAACTTATTCAACCCTGCTGCGTTTTATATCATCTTTTCAATTACAGCAGCTTTATTACGTAGATCAGTAAATTCGCAGTTATTGCATGTGCCAAGTCTTGAGCATTTTTCTTTAACTACAGTACGTGAGAGTTTTTTTATGACGGTACTGCCGGTGTCACAGTGATATGTGTATCCCCGTGATATGTGTATCCCCACACACATATCACTAGTGATATGTGTATCCCCTCCAAAATGGCGGCCAGTGATATGTGTATCCCCCACCCCCCTCCCCTCTACTTGAAATAACAATATCCTCCTTGAAAGGGATCACGTCATCCGGTCACTTATCGGACGCACGAAAAACCCAAACAGACTAAAAACCAAATTTCAGTTTTTATTGTTGAAAAAGCTGAGTATGCGTATGTGCTGCTGGAATTGTGTTCTTGATTATAACTGGTGCTCTGCGAGCAGTATGTACTGAATTTAAACATGAACACCAAAATAGATATATTTCGATCAGTTTCACGGCAAGGGATTTCTAGGACGATATTAATTGCGCGGTGCATTTTCTCGAGAAACGCATATTCTTCACTGTTCATCGCCTTTTGCTGCATCTGAATAATTCGAGGAGTGAAACACGTCAGCAACACTGCTTCGAGCCGCTCGCCATAAAATGATTAGTGCTTTTCATAGTGTCTCCCCGTATAGATCCCTCCACGCTTTCAGATTGACTTTTTGTATTGTATGTATTGCTATACCCAGAATATGGCTAGCAAGTTTCAGAATAATGGACGTTTATTCTTCTGTAGATAGCCTAGATAACGACTGGCTTCAGGGGATACACATATCACTGCTCCATGTAATGATTAGTGATATGTGTATCCCCCGCTGCGGTCGTTATATATTAGTGAAGCTCCAGAAATCCTACGCTATAAAGAAATGTCGGGTGTGAATATTTCCAGCGAGCCAGTTTTGAAAATACAAATGTAATGTGAATTTTTCGTCTGGGTAGACAGCCAATATAACAGCTGTGTCCCTGGGGATACCGACATATCACTTTATGAAACAATCAGTGATATGTGTAACCCCTCTTATCTTGTGCACCCGTTCACGCGGTTTTTTTTGAAATCATCCAGTAAACCCAAGCCCTGTAAAAACTTCGGGTGCGAATATTGCCTGCAGTTTTGGAAATAATAAGAGCTTACGTCGATGCGCTATATTATAACAGTTGTTTATCGGGATACACGTATCACTAAGCCATGAAATAATTAGTGATATGTGCATCCCTGCACGCGAGTTCAGTTTAGATATTTTAACAATCGAGTTTTAAACTCCGCAAATCCCAACATCGTTGCGAATATGCTTAGAGTCATTTCTGGTTTCTTCTGTTCTTTACAGCGCTCACTAGAACCTCGCAACCGAGCCGCCATTTTGTTCATCGAATGCCCAGACGCGCTTCAGTGTTTTGTGTATCCCCACCGGGGATACACATATCACTAGTGATATGTGTGTGGGGATACACATATCACGGGGATACACATATCACTGTGACACCGGGGTGTAGTTCGCTTTCCGTCACACCTGACACCGGCAAAAATTAACAGAACTAGAAAATAAAGCGGATGTTATTAAATATTCCGTAAACGACGCTATTGTTTCCAGTTGCTATAGTGATCTTTAGTTCGTTGTGTATGAGAGATTAGTGGCACCCGCGAGACGAAGAGACTTAAAATGATTAATCCCTAAACAATATCAAATCAATGATGTTAAAATAAAAAAATATATATTATGAAGTCTAAAAAAAGACTAACGCTCGATATTATTTGACGTCAGTGGCATCCAAGAGCCAGGAAAACACGTTATTTAAAAACGTGATCTGTTATGATAACTAGGGTGCCATTGTAACCTATGCCACGTCACTGCTTTCTACTATGCGTGTTTTACATCTGTGTCAAGTATTCTTCGTGATTCATTAAGTACGGTATTTAGCTGCTGCTAAGCCGTATGAGATTTAGCCTGTTCCAGGCTCCCGGTTCTTGCTCTCCCTCTCTATTTCGCTCGTCCCCAGGCTATAGGAGATTATAAAATACCTGCCAGAGATTTTTACATTATCAGTTCCATTTCTTTTCTGTCCGCAGATTAAATTGTAAACGACTAAGAATATAGTTGTTACGTTTTACTCCCGCGATCCCGGGGGACGTACTCACAGTCAAATTGGGTGGGGGTGTGCGGCCCACTTCCCAAAACCCTTGCCTATCCGTCTACTTATCGGCTTCACTTCAAATTTCAATTTTCCAAATACATCAAATCTTCAACATTTCATATTTTCCTCACTTTAACCTATCCTTTGAGATAAAATATCTCTTTCCCAAAATGCCCAAAAATCACCCAAAAATTTAAACAAAACCGCCAAACAGTGGTTAATGAGATAGGCAGAGAGATTTAGTGTCGCTTGAAACGTGACCGAGATATTGGCAGAAAGGCCGTGTTAAGCAACCTCAAAACAGCCTGCACATACCTATTTAAGGGAATACCCCCCTATGTGGTTCCGGAAATAATTACGGGCGGAATTACGGAACGTAACCTTTGATAAGCGCCGTTCGTTCAACTAAGATTTTCAAAGGTCCTCAAATACAGTTGCTTTACATAGCTTAACACTACAGCTGACATTCCACGTAAATTTTCAGGCTGCTTCATGTTTTGCTACCTCCTTAGTTATTGCTTTTTTTGCATTCTACTCGCAGCAGTTTAAAAGCTAGCAGTTTCACTTCGGGCTTGGCAGCTGTTCTTTTCTCCTCCGCAGATGCTACGGTCAACACAGCTCGGAAGACCGGGCCTCTGCGAAGGAGAAAGCAGACTTGTTCAGTTTACAAGTGATTCCGCCATGTAGTAAAACACAACAACACCTCGCTGAAAAGGTGGACATGCCGAAATTCACAAGTCGTAATTATAAACTGGACCACTGGAATAGATCAGAGCCAGGGTAATCATTGAAAAATTATTGCCTTTCATCACTTAGCAGTGTCACTGCATTTTACAAAAATAACAACTGGAAAAACGTGAACAACCGCGCGGAACTGACTGGCGCGAAATCCTGAACATGGGACGAACGTGTGACTGATGATGTTTCTTACGCGTGCCGGAATGATGATTCTTTTATCCAAAGCCTCCGTTATATGTTATATGTCACGTTTTTTGCGATAACTAAAGAAACTTTCAAATCGAAGCCAAGAAACCTCAAAGAATAGTTGCCTAGGGTACATGGAAATACGGCAAAAAACTGAGTTCTCCCGACCCTCAGTGGAATCGACTTTTTCAAAACCAAGCCAGTACAGTACACACTAAACGTTAAACCAAGGAAAATTATAAGAAAAAAAGAAACAACCGTTATTTTGAGATGCCGATTTGTTTTTACAATTATCCGCTGTCACGTTTACTTATTTTAAACATGGTTTTTGTTTTTGTCTTTTTCGTTTTGTTTACACAGATCAGAGGAAAACAATGGTTAAACGTGACGGTCTGTCTGACTTGCTAATCACACACACACACACACTAGCCCCAGTCACCTCTTAAACAAGCGCCCGTTCTAAAGAAGCGTATTTTAATAATTCAGACACTCTAAATCCCATGTTTGGTGAGTTTGCTCCCGTATGAGATTATAAAATAAACGTTGATAAAGAAAAACAAAAAGAAAACTACGTGATCCATTAATCGGCGATCTGAAACGTGACTGGAACTAATCTCAAGTGACTGGACGTCACGGGTGATAGCGACGGCAATTTATTCTGTAGAACTGACAGTTTAAATCTCAGAACTGACAGGCTGGCTTAGTGTACACATCAGAGCCTGGCAGCGATATTTGAAATCCTGAATTTGCAAGGTAGATAGCTGTTCAGCCGAAAACGTTGGGTTGATGGCTATCAACAGTTGGAAAATATTGCAGCCCGTCTTCAGGGTGAACCGGCAAAGCTATCGATACTTGTCGGGTATACGGAAGAGAGAGACGATGGCTCTTTCGCGATCAAAACACGCCAGGGGACTTGACCGCGGTAGAAGGCTTAGTGCCACAGGATATCAAAAGAACGAAATTCATCAGCCGGGAAAAGACTCGTACACAAATGAATTCGTCGTCACAGGTAAATGATAAATAAGAAAGAGCTCCGAGCTCATTAGACTCAGCTCGAAGGGTACCCCCATTTGACAGAAGCTGAGCAACTTAACGCACTATAAAAATGTTTGCTTCTGTCGTGGAAAATTATTACTCTTTTAGTCTTCTCTACTATGATTGAATGCCTAAAACTGGAGGACACATGCCCTGTCACGGTATTCAGAACGAAAAATTGTCAGTCCAGCAAAGCAGAAAACAGCATAAATTACATTGCGAAACTGTCATGTTAAAAACATGAGATTGAATTTTAGTACACGTGAGTCGGTTGAATGTCTAATTTTACCTGAATGTCGCAGCAACAACACCATTCTTCTCGGGTTTTAGCGACAAATATCATTTTAAGCCTGACATAACCTGTTTGGCTATATATCAAGGCGATATGCGAAAGTTATCTGCGCTTGTTTGATGCAGGCATGACCTGGCGCATGTTTTCGGTTCTACAGCAGGAGCAATAGCATATGCCTGTTGTAAGATCAGTAATTTAAATTCTCTCTTTGTCTCTATATTTTGAAATCGTGTGATAAGATCGTGGAAAAAAAATCCAAGTAGTTTCAGGCCCCGTCCACAAGTCTCCGGATATTTTTGAATCCGCAACTTTTTCTTTCCGGGTATGGCTTCCGTCCACACGCATCCGGCGAATTCGGCAGTGAACCGGATAGTTTTGAATCCGCTCTCCATGAACACGTTACGTATGGACGGGGAAATTTTTGAATCTGGAAAGAAAAAGTTGCGGATTCAAAAATTCTCGGATACGTGTGGACGGGGCTTCAGAGATACTAGGTAACCAAAACATGCACATCAAAGGGTTGTTTGGCAAACACAAATGACAGAAAAAATATCATTGTACAGGCTTAATTCAGATTGCCTACGTGCAGACTTCCCTGCAGATGTCAATGGGCGGGCAGCAAGGTCTCGGAATTATTTTTTTTTAGGTTGTTGTGTCGCAATTTGGCATTGTCGGGATGTCAGTTGCAGTATGTTTCATTATATTTATTTGCACCTCAAAAGACTTTTTTGTTCCCTCATGTCTAAGGGGTAAACCGATTTAAAGCAAGGTTTCTCAGGAATATTTTAAGCAGCGAGAACTGTTTTTTCTCCGAGATAGGTACAGAGAGTAGGAATTAATTTGATTGATTGATTGATTGATTTTGGTTACTACTAAAATTACTTTAACATATTTCTATATTTAGTATAGTCGTACTAAGAAAAATGCATCATATATCCATATTTCAGGGTCAAAAACCGTCTCCGTTTAATATATTCCCCACCACCACCCCTATAAATTCCTAGGCCATCGTAGCTTGATTAACAATATAACACAAGCAGCGGTGGTAAATATTGTATTCCAACGCATTTTTTTACAGAACTTGTCGTTTCGTATGCTAGTCTACATACATTTTCAAAAGTGTCCGTTACAATTTTGTGAAAACTACGTACATATCGTAAATATTAGAGGTCTGGAACCTAGACTGTGAAGAATGATCTGCAACAGTACGTTAACCTGTCTAGACATCATGAGGAGTGACAGCTGATAAAGCAACAACTTCTCACTACTGACATTAACATTAAGGGAAGGCTTAAACGAACAGGCTTCGATATTCAAAGATAGCAAAATTTTATTTTGTTTACTGATCAGAGATCTTCTATTTAACAGGTGCTAGCCTATCAGCTGACGTTGGATCATCGCCTGTTGATTTGCCTGGAGTCAAAGCCGAAGAGTTCCCCTCATCAGGAACAAGAAGTGGGTTAGAATGCAAGACATGTTTAAATCTAATGCTTTTTGGCAAGAAGACATCAAGTTCAAGAGCTGATCAAAAGGACTTCACTAAAAGAAAAGAATCGCTCTGTGGACTTTTATTCAACTGTTATGTAGTCTGCTTGTTTGTGTTCGGCTCAAATGTTCCTTTACTAAGCTAGGTTTTATAAACTTTTTGTCGTTTATCGGTTCTCGGAGTCGGCATTGTGGTTCCCTAGGGAAGCAGGGGGAACCTCCCTATGGATAGAGTATAAAGGGGATAACCTGTATGCCCATGGTATGCCCCTGTGTGTGCCCCAGATCTGGAAGGTACGAAGGCTCAGTGTTACAGCCTTAAAAAGGTTTCCATATCTTGCCTTTTTGGTTTGGAATAAGTTCTTATAGATCGGGTATTGAGAAACATACCTCTAAACTTGCAAGGGAGAAGGAAAATTGTTATTAGAATCATTTGATGACCTGGATAGATTCCGTCAAGACTCGGTTATCAAAACAATACGAGACACAAGAAGAGACCCAGCACTTTGTATATGTGTAAAGCCGGTCTTCAATCGGTTTATTAAACAAAACAATGTTGTAATATATAATACCAAGATAACATGGTTTGAATTGATTTTTGGTGAGATTGTCTATTTCTCGCCGTCAATAAAGAAGTGAAAAACGAATTGATTGGCATAGTTTTTAATAAACTAATTCACTCCTGCATTTTCTGCGGGGCCATGCTTCCTCCTTAATTAAGGGTATCTCATTACTCCACTATGCCATAACACGCAAATAACCCACAACCTCCCACTTTGCAATTACCCTATAGTCCTTGAAAGCGCCGTACTCTAAACGTCAGCTTCAGAAACTGACTAGGTGGGTTAATTTACCTTTTTAACAGCTTCAAGTCAATGAAATGAGATTTTACTGTCACACTAGTAAAATAGAGTTAATGGCGCTTGACCTACGTTCTCAATGAGCCGTTCATGGCGGCATCGCTTTCTATAGAGCTATTGAGTAGTTGTATTCCAAAGGTCAGCAAATTGTAAGCTTCATTGTGGCAAAACCTTAAACATTGTAGCTTTGTTACCTTCAGAACTTGTTTAACATTGATTCAAAGCATTAAAGCACTATTCATGTCTAAGATATTACACGTGCTAGGGTAAGCTGTTCGGTAGTACAGCTTTTTCTACTAGCTTACCAGCAGACGAACGTCTACGGATGAAAGCTTCAAAAACTGTTCAGAGTCCATTTTGAGTTCGTCTAAGCAACGTAGTTGTTACTGATTGTAAATCTATCGTTAAAGTTTTCCCTCCCTCTCTCCCTTTGGAGACGAGGTTGGTCATGTGTTCCTGTATAATAAACAAAGGGTCACTCCTGTGTGGTGCGGTTAAGTCTGCGCAGCGACTTCCCCCAAGCTTGTTGTTTTTTTTATAGCCTTTGAATATCGCTTGCTTGTCTGCCATTCAGCTCGTAGTGGTGGGGAGATAAGTGAGGTTGTTTTGTCAAGCTATCATTGGAAGTCGCATGGGCTAACCAAACGCAAGGCAGAGTTCCCCCATTAACGCCAACACTAGTTGTTTGTAATTGTTTTATAGCTCTTGTTCAATTGCAACTCCCCACAGTTAACTTGCTTTCGTCAGGAACAACGACATTGATAGCTTTTTATTACAACGGGCGTATAAACGAGGGCCGGCAAACAATAAGTCTGCGCGCGGTTTTATTTAAAAACGAATGGTGCAAGACCAAGCGAGAACATATTGACAAAACTACACGAAACTATTTTGCTAGGTGCGTCTCAGTTTAGCTTCGCCAGAGCTTAAGTCTGCATACTTTATCCGCAGCAGGCAGGCTTTAATGTATGCGGCAGTGCGTAGGTTAGCCGGCATGCGCTTAGCAGTTGCCCTTGGTAAATTCTGTGGACAGATTTTCAATCCACAGACTTCGGTAGAATAAGGAATCGTTTTCAAACAGAACTCTAGCACAATGAGCTTAGAAACCCATCGGTGACACATTGCGACACTCACAAACTAAGTGAAATTATTGCGCCAAGATAAAATGAATTTCAACTAATGACGAGAAACTGAATTAGTATTTTGCCCGAGCACAATGTAAGAGTTATAAGCGCTTCAAGCTAAAATTAAGGGTGTTTATAGCAGATCATATTGTTGCTATGGTAACCTATTGTGCCACAAATTTGACAGCAACATGTTCACCAATGATGGGGCAGTTTTTTGATACCATGATGTTGGCATCAATTGATATAGCGTGCTTATAATGACCCATCAAAGTCTACGTCTTGGAATGTGCTGGAAACTGTGTAGTATTTTAGTCATAACTGTATCGCTCACAGCAATTTACTATTCTGAAACGTTTGATTTTCAACTTTGTAGCAAGTCATTGGACTTGTCTGGCAAAAATGAATCCATTTTCCTTTAAAGACATAACGGCGTGAGAGGAAAATCGAATAAAAAATCCTAAATCGTCAAGTTAATAGAGCATCAGTAACATACTGGCTCGTAAGCATATTTGCAATGTTTCCTGAAGCATGTCAAGCAGACTAGAAAAAATCATCATTAAATTTGGCAGTTTGTTTGATTATTTCGATCTAGACAGGAACTAATCTTAAAATTGGTAGGTTTTCTCGACATTGCCAAGGTCGCTTGTTTGACAAAAGCCCTGGCCTAAACGTACAGTCATACTAAAACGACAGACACTGTTTTGTCTTCTAAATCAGTTTAGAGCGAACAAGCCACTGAAGCATAAGTTGCCAAGTAGAACCTTCCACTCACAAAATAGGATGTAAGTTAAAAATTGAGATTGTTTAGAATCAGGAGACAAAGCTTTTAACTTTTTGGTATCCTGATTACCTTGTTGGCAACAGAATTTCGTAACAACCGTCCTGTCTCACTTGTTGAGTTCAGAGTCAGTGACTGACTTGAAATTTTGACGTTGCAAGCTAGACGACTGTTCATGGCTATCATTTGGAAAATATTCCAGCCCGTCTTCAGGATATTCCGGCATAGCTTCATGTCGGTGATACAAAAGAGAGGTATTTTGACTGTTGCAAGATATTATAAGAGAACATCTACCCAACCTACCGAGCAGCTCGGTGCAGAAGGACCTCAAATGAAGGAAACTGGTCATGGCGGGGAACACTCGAACAGGAATAAACTTGTTATCACAGGTAAACTTTGTTATTATAGACCTTGTTGGCTTCAGGAATCGGAACGAGCTATGTGAACATTTCGTCCACGTGGCTCAGTCATAATTAATCCACTGAGATTCAAAGCTCACGCACGATGCGAGATTCATTCAAAGTATTTATATGGGACCTAACCCTTACAGAAATATTGAGAAATGTTTGAATAAGAACTAGCTTGTTGATACTGATTATTTCGTGTTTCGTGACTTTCTTTTGAAGAGCTTAACACTGGGACAGTTGACGAAATGCGATATCGTCAGCTATTTCAGGGAGAGAACGAGGCGCTTCTGATAGTGGCGGGGAAACATGTTATTATCTCGTTTATTGATATTACCAATATTCCATTCAACAGGAGATAAGCACTTGCCAAGAGCAAAAGACGAGTCTTTCGAATAGACGAGAAGTAGTTTGGGCAGCAATAAAGTTCAAAAGTATGGATGCTCACATCTCGGCGAGTCAAGCCCAGACTCTGATCGAAAGGATTTTACTAAAACAAAAGAATCACTTTGTGGAATTTTGTTTTATTGTTATGTTTTTTGTTTGTTCTTTTTCGGTTCAAATGTTTCTGCAGGTTAGTTAGAGGGTCTCATGATGAGGTCCTGAAAACTAGCCTTGCGATATACCCAGGGCGAATACAGTGGTCCCCTATAAGACAGCGTGTGGTCCCCTAGTAAGCTCATTGTAAATGGTATTTTTTGCTGTCAGTTATAGATCTTGGTTTTATAGTACAAAACCGATTTAACAGTATAGAACATAACAGTATAGAAACCAACTATAAATTTCTAGTAAAGAAAACACATTTATCGGCGGCGTTAGACCGTCCTGGACAAATACATAGCAACTGATGAACAGCCGAGAGCCGTGAAATTCAAAAACTACAAGTAGCTTTGTGAAATATAACAATAATAATGTAGCCTTACCAGTGACTAATTAAGTATATATAGTTCGTTCCTGTTGGAGATTTCCTTTCGACAAAGAAGCAGAAAAGAGGAGCTTAGAAAAAGTAACTGAATGAGCACATCGCTCATGTATTGCGCAATTATTTCTCCGCGTAGGTCTTACTGACTACCACGTAAAAATAAACTACTAGGTGTAAATATACACAAATTATAACAGTCTCTTCATCTGAGCTGAGAATCCGATATTAATGTGCGAATTCCTAGGCAAAGTACTGAAATAAAAAACGCATGTTTATGCGATCTACATTAAATCGATAACCGGGAACTGAAAAACTGATTTCATAAAGAGATATGCTTTTGGTCCGGTTTTAAAACTGCATTTCCAGAACTAGAATTAGTTTTTTCATCGACATCAAAGGGTTATACATTCCATAATTTAGGTCAAGACAAACCTAAGTAAAAGGTTTGTGTTTAGAGTATTATTTTCTTCAGAGGGTGGAAATGTATCGAAAAAACAAAAAAGAAAAACAACTACTACCAAATTTGTCAAAATAAGAAGAACTGGAGGCAAAGTTATGCGTTCCAGTCTGCAGCGGAAAGCGTCCGTTGATATTTTGTCTTCCTTAACTGCTCAATATTGATGTTAATGTTGTTATTGCTGAGGAAAGTCAAATTAATTCAACCGAGCAGCCTTGCCATTGCAATTTGCACGTGCCAAAGTTGAGGCGTGAGAATTTTTTTTTTCGATCTCGCAACTCATTTGCATTTTATCTTCTGTTCCTCGTGGTCTCGAGACTGTTTGGCTTCTTGAACGAAAGAACTACAAAATGGCGAAGAAATGGAGTTTAATCTTTGTGACTGCACGGCACAGCGCAAAGCAATGCACTTGAAGACCTGATATCGGCCAGCAACCCGCGAACTCATTCATCTCCCAAGAAAAGGTAACTGATACTAGAATTAGTAAACTTGTTAGACCGTGTTTCGAGCGATGGACTGAAGTTGTACATGCATGCAGTAGAGGCGAGATGAATTATACTTCTTTAACAAAATGTTACACTCAGTTCTCCTAAAGAAAGAGTGAATTTATTTTTTTTCCACAAGGAACCATTTCCAGGTCCATGTTACACAGCATTCAGCACCAACGTTAGGACTTTAGAACTGATTTTGGCCGACACGAAACTTTTTGCGAGGGTTAGTGATATTAAAGAAACCCCCTCGCTGAGTATTTATTTGTTTAAAGTTTATACTGAAATGATCGTCTGTTTGTTTCACTTTCAGATGAGACTGGCTAAACGATGGCAACAGCATTGATTTACACAATGGTAAGCCACTGTTGAGTCTCACTTTCATCTCACCTTCGATGTGCTTCAAGTGCAAAATGTGACCGGCACTGAATGTTAAAGATCAATATATTTTGCGAATTTTAAAAAGTGAGCTAAATTCGTTAGCTGTAGACTTTCGTCTTGTTTTAAAGAAATTCAAAGGAATTTCTTAAGTCGTATACATTGCCATGACAACGTTTTGATCTAAAAAGGAGTTTTTAGATGTTGATCTAAGGGGAAAGGAGTCATAGTACAAATCAGAACAGTGCTTCGATCTGCAGATGTCATTTTTTTTCTAATCAATCAGTGCAATTAATAATATTTGCTAGTATGCCGTAGGCTTGCTGTCTCTAGAGGAGACGATAAAAGACCCAGTCATCGTTGCTAGAGATATCTATATTATTGCCTTTCAATGGATATTCTTGATTTTCGATAGATAGTATTAACTCATGTTCTGCATTGGTTGATCTTGGTTATTTCCCGTCTAGGTGAAGTACAGTGAAGGAATATATTGATGAGGCACAGGGCGGCTAAAAGAAAACAACTGCAAAGAATTGCGCTAAGGTAAGCTACAGAACTGATATATATATGCCGATACTTGTGATCTGCTGTACTGGTGTGTTGAAAATATTATATTTGATCCATGCGTATAAATGTATTTTTGGGAAAAGTGAGCCAACTCCTCGAGTGAACTGAAGACTTTTCTTAACTGTTTTAAAGAAATACAGAGGATTTACTTTAATAAAGTACCACTATGACGAAAATCGCATCCTTCAAATCTGAGCCATTTTGAGACATAAACAAGTAGTCTGTACAAGAGTAAAAATGCTGTTTACTGTTTTCAAATATCTCTTTTCGTTCCAGAGATATTCAAGTTTTTAAAATATGCAAATTAGCCAAGTGATGACGTCATAGACTCAACCGCATTTTGATCAAATATGATAAACAAGGATATCTCAGTCAATTTGTATAATAAATGTTTGAATTTTTACAGTAAGATTCTACTAGTGGTGCTCCGCAATATGAGCTTAACAATTTTTGTTACCATAGCAACATACTAGGTTCCAGACCTCCACAACATTTTAGGGTTCTATATTGATATTTGCCAATGGTGCCTCATCTGCATAATCCAGCAAGCATATAAATACATTAGGTTGAGTTCATAGCCTTGTTTAATGTTTTCCAAGCTTAAAATCACTAAATATTGATATCAGGCTAGAGGGGACTGGAAAAGAGTGGGTTGCCATGGGAACGGAAATTGTTAAAGCTGTACCTGTGTTGCATTTAGAACTATTAGGCTACCAAGTTTCAATGGTTACTGCTGCAAATTGACCGAGATAGCGCTACTTATATACTTCATGTAATATTTGGTTGAGTGTATGACGTCATCAGTAGTCTCATTTGCATATTTTACTCATTTTTTAAACTTAAATATCTCCTGAACCAATGCAGCTATTTGTAAACGGTAAAGGGCGTTTTTTAATCTTTCGTAGAATTCTATGTGATTAACCTAAAAAATCAAGAGGTGAAAATTTGATCATAGTAGCATAGTAGCATAAAAATTACAATTTCCTCGATTATCATTGGTTTAAAAAACTCCTATTTTCCACTAATTCACATGCCAAGTTGTTATCGGACAGTTTGTTATTGGACAGTTTGTTATCGGACAGTTCAATAAGCCAATCACATCTCAATTTCAGAGTGACACGAAACAATTTTACTTCTCCTTTGTCAGTATTTTAATGCAAATTTTCCTTTTCTTTCATAACTTGGCTATTCTTCTTTTCTCGGAAATTGTAATTTTTATGATTAATTGGTAATAAGACTTCGTGTCGTCCAATCCGGTCTGCAATCATACTCGTGATAAACAAATTGTTATCAGTTGTATGATTACAGACCGAATTGGACTCCACTCAGTCCTATTACCATTACTTATCGCCATGGCCACGTTTTGAATATCACAAAAGGAATAGGATAATGATCTTGGGTAAAATACAACTTGTAGAGATTTGAATCGTTTCAAATTAAACATTCGTGCACAATTTTACAAGCAAAAGAAGACAGCATTGATCGCTCAGTAAATTCAGTCACGCTGTCACTCGGAGTTAAGCACGTGTTAGAGCCTACTGCATGTCTCGAGTTGGTTTCTCCGACGGTTGCTTGAAATTTTAATCTCGGTTCTCAACAGTAATAAATTCGTTTCAAAGTTTATTTAGGCAATATTTATTCCTGAGTTTGAGAAAAAAATTAATCTGTTACGAGATATTAAACAGCGAAACAAGACCAAACAATAGGTAACTCGTGTTTTTTGACTTATGCTCGTCTTATCATGGTTTTGTTTCTTTTAAATATTTATTATTTTCTGTTGCTACAAAGATGACGTTTTAGCTTGTGGATTTTTAACTTGCACCAGGCGAGATTTTTGTCAGCGGAGTGTGTCACCAACAAAAGTATGATCGGAATGTGAACGAACATGTGTCGGAGGTCTTAGTTGAATTTTAACAGAAAGAGAAAACAAACAGCGGTTACAAACATAACAGTAAGGTTTCGCATGGTATATTTAACTTGACGTTTCGTATGCTACAACATACATCTTCAGAAGTGACAGTTACAAAATATGACGAGATTTAAAAAGACAAAAACTAAAGCGAGGCATTGGTAACTAGCTAGACAACAATGGAAAAAAAAAAACTACATCCGGTGTGAATTAATAAAGAAGGAGATTTTCACTACCGACGTTTTCATTTAGGGCGGGTTTCAAGTCCCGTATTAACAATGTTTCCTTGATTTTACACTGTAAATCACATTGACCACTTGCTAAGATCTCAAAATGGTCCCATTTGATGTTGTGACCAGTGGAAATCGAATGCTCAGCAACAGCGGAGGCGTGACCAATTTGAGTGAGAGCTTTGAAGTGCTCAGTCTTTCTGTCATGTAATCTTCTTTTAGTTTTGCCGATGTAAAAAGCATCACCAATGCCTCGCTTTAGTTTTTGTCTTTTTAAATCTCGTCATATTTTGTAACCGTCACTTCTGAAGATGTATGTTGTAGCATACGAAACGTCAAGTTAAATATACCATGCGAAACCTTACTGTTATGTTTGTAACCGCTGTTTGTTTTCTCTTTCTGTTAAAGTTGAAATGGCCGAAAAACAAGAATATTTAGTTGAATTTTCTTCCCCAAGTGAATAAAAAAAAGCTTAAACTTTTCTTGCATCAGCCAAATAAGATATTTTCGGCCGAATTTGATTAAAAAAATTCTGAAATAATTAAGCGTTGACACGTTTGATCATCACACGTCGTTCGCGCGTACAGTAGCCTCTTAATCTCGTCACGCAATCTTCCTCCCCCACGGATGAAGATTGCGTGACAAACCATACTACGTAATGTAAGCTGGTAGATTTGATAGTTTGTCTTTGGACAGCAACAATGATACATGCGTATATTTTTCTTGAAGCTTAACAAATTACCTTTCATGTTTTAAAAGGTGAGATGCTACCCTCAAAGGGACCAAAAAGTGTGTTTAAATATGGTGAAAAAAGATCAATCGTGTGCGATTGCACTCATGAAGAATAAACAAATTTTCTTAACTCTTGTTTTCAGTGCTTTTTACAAGCTTTATTTGGAAATAACCTTATTTTACACCACACCCAGTGGACAAATCATCTCATGTCACGTGACAGACGTTAAAATTTTACGATGTTTTGGTTTATTGCATCATGACACTATTGGTCTTTGATTAGCCCAAGTTTCAGGAATTCTACTAAAATACTTTGCAAAGTAGAAATGTTGGCGTGAAGTCAGTCGGTACAAAAGCAGAAATTGAGAAAAATGCACTTTATGTTTCTTACACGAAGGATTAAGCATTTAACAAGCTGCAAATAGCGGGAGGGGGTGCAGATTGGATCTCGGGGGAGGGGGTGCAATGGTTGTTCTATTTTGTAAAAAGTTACCGCAGTTGTAGGAAATATTCCTTTTCATAAGGGAAATGAATGAGCCATTGATGGCAATTCGAGGCAAAGGTTTTCGCAAGTAATCACACCAATCGAGTTGCGCATGTCTTTGAAGCTTTTTTCTACATAGCTTTGTTCATATATGTTAAAACTAATCTATATTTTTGGTCACGTTCATATAGTAAACATGCAGTCGTTGCTACGTAAAAAACTCTCGGTAACTTTGAAAGGCGCATTCTTTTCTACAAGGAAACTTTGTGGCCATAAATCGCGTCTATGTTGCTTTTTAAAAGCAACTTGAAATTTATTTCTAAATACAAAGAAAACGAGAATATCAAGGATAGTTATAAGTTTATATATTTTCGTAAATAACGCCATCAGAAAGTCATCAGCTGGGGCAATTTGTTTGATGTGCCACCCTATAATCTGTCCATTTTTTTTTTTTTTACTTTCTGGTTGGACTGTGTTGTATAGGGGAATCCTTGTTTATAATATTTACCTCATTAGCATAAGCAATTCAGTTTCTGATAGAGCTACAAATAAATCAGTTCTGAATATTGAAAGGCCATAGTACGATTAACTCTGCCAGTGAATATGGGCCTGATGTATTGAAGACTTTTTGTGCAGCACGGGTTTAAAAACTCAAAATTTAACAAAGAATGTATGAGCTCGTTAACGCTTTTGCCACCCAGAAATTTTGCAGTTTTTGAAAGACAATTTCTCCTTGAATATTTCACCCAAAGAGCTAAAATTTCACCATGTACTGAGTTTCACTAGTTCTTTAGCTGCCTGAAGTCAATTCTTATCTAACATGTTGCCTTCTGTACGCAAAGCCGTATGCAAATGAGCAAAAATGTAAACAATGACGTCAGCATGAATCCGCCTATTGTGATCAACGTCTAATTTTCCTTGATTATTGCCATGAGCTAGTAAACAGAATAAACAAGATCGATTTAGGAGATATTGTTTAGATCTACTACCAAATTCTAAGAACAATTTAAAGACTTGTATGAAGATCAGCTATTTAATCTTGGTGCCGAGAAATGAATTTATATTTTACCAGTCTGTTCAGTATGCAATGGGCTCTAACTGAACGTGCTCAGGCTAAATATGCAATAACATTGTTTCAGTTCCAAATGAAAATACGACAAATTAGCCGTCGTCGTTCGCGTTTCACAGACTACACGCCGCAGAGCTTGGTAGCAGCTTACTTGTGAGATATCGAGTAGATAAAATTTGTATCCACAAGCGGGCATGTAATGTTCTGTTTATTATATAAACATACTAATTACGACTTTTTTACGATTTTCCGAACACTTTCCGAAGATATCCGAGGAAGACCGATGATGTTTCGATCACAAAGCAACACATTTAAGTTGGCAATGGTGATCTTTTCAATATCCTCAAAGATAAAGCAATGAAGACATGATCTTTTAGTAAAAGGACACCCATTAAAAAATCCTGGTATTTCACTAGTATTATTTTTTTGTACAAAACACGTTACTGAAAGAAGGAAAAAATTTCATTTCTCAAGGTTTCGACAAAGCTATTCTAGATTCGTCGCCAACCAAAACGTTTCTTTCCTAGTTTGTGAATTTCCAATTATTATTTAACTTGTATTCAAACTTTCACCGCTGATTTGTTCACGTTTCCTTTTCAGGTTTTTCAGTACCGCTTGTTGATGTGTATGGATCAGTACCAAGACGAAAGGATTACAAACAAGATGAGAGAAGACAAACTGTTGAAGAACATGAAAAAAATACCAGGTAGTCAGAGAGTCATTTTGGAGGTAATACTTGTAATTTGTAGTCGCCGGGAAGATTCATAGGTCTTTGTCACCGTTGACTTAAACAAACAAGTAATCAGGGGTTCTACAAAATTAAAATTTAATTATCAGACGTTTTGACAAAATCAGTTCAAATAATTTAACTGACAAGGCAGGATTAAGACATCAAATAGAAACGAAAGATTCAGATTTATGTTCAACAGGATCTAATTGTCTGGTTTTTAAAGCCAGGCCTCTTCTGTTCGCTGTTGCAAGTCCCAATAGAAATCTTTTGGGACTTGAGTCGAGAAAAATAACTTTAATTTGCTTCCATACTTTTAGCGCATATTCTTTTATGCTATTTTTCGGCGGTATTAATTCACTCGACAATGACATCGAATAAATTTCGTGAACTTACCAGTCAAATTCACAGCATGCTTTCAACGTTTTTGCAGAGCGAATTAATACCACCGAAAAACAGCGTGAAAAAAATGCGATAACAGCATGGAAGCAATTTTTTGATTCCGTATGCCTTTATGTTAATTTATCGCGGCAATAATTCGCTCCTTGTTTTAAGTTTTCAATAGTAAACAAGTTTATTTATTCACTTCCCGTAACTTAGCGATTATTTGATTTCATAGCAAAGATTTTGTAATTTAGCAAGTTCGTTTTAGAAAGCAGAAGTATTCTTTGAATTGTTTTTCAGTTTTTTTAGTAGTTTCATGAATGGGCAGAAATATTACATGCAATGTTGTATAATTTATTGTAACCGTTTAAGCGATGTAAATGACTTTGCTTCTTATTTAACAATTGTAATTAGTTTATTAATACTTAAGAGACAAATAAAAACAACTTTATCTAACAACAACTGTTTCTTTTCTTTATTGTCTTCTACTGAGCGTAAGAAAAACAAAAAAATTGCAATTTTAAAAGGGCCTGGTAACTAGTCGGAATGTAGGCTATCTCTTTTACTATTTTTTGACTAGGTAGGGTTGCCGCGAAGAAAAAAAAGTTCTGAGCTTTTGAACAGAGTCCAGTTACAAATCAAACATAAACTCTGACTTTTGATGGGTAAAATCGTTTGCAAACTGCAAGATTTTTTCCCGCCAAAAGACTTAGTATATTTTTGACTCAAAACCAGACACCATTCAAAAGCGCAGACTTCTTTTTCAAAGGACAATTTTCCCGCCAAAAGACTTAGTTTTTTTTTCTCAAAGTTTTTCGCAGACCCTTCTAAAAGCGCATCCTCTGTACCGCAGATAATGTTTCCCGCCAAAAAGACTTATTTTTTCAGTCAGTTTAACTTTAAAATGAGCAGAATTTTTTTCCTTCCAAAAACAATTAGGGTTAGGGTTTTCTTTAACTTTTGAAAAGCGGAAACTTCTTTTGCCAAAAATCATCTTTATGTGGCTTTTTAAAAGCGACCCCAAATTTATTTCTCAAGACATTAATTTCAATCATTGGACTTCTTCTTGATTCTTCTGGCGTTCTTTCCACCTGAAAGAAAAAGAAAAGTATTTGAGTTTAATGGCAATAATCTGAGAGTAATTTGTAGAGCGACAGTGTGAGTCGCATTAGTTATCACTGTAATCACGTATAAACATGCTTGGTGTCTTTCTTTACATTACATGTATAAAGCTTAATACAGTTTTAAAAGTCATGTAGAAATATATTCAGTGAGATGACCAAACTCGTTATAAAGGAATCGAGTCTTGAAAAAGTTCAGTGTTAAGTAACCCTAACTAAAGAGAAACATGAAAACCCAAGCCCTTAAAGCCGCTCCGAGTGATGTTTTTTCTTTTTGCTTCGTCAAGAAGTGAGAGGAAGAAATAATATAAATATTTAAGCAATAGAGCACAAGTTTCTATGGGTTATAGGCTGATAAACCACGCGGGATGTTGGTAGAACACGAGAAGAATTTGTAAATCACGAGCCGCAGGCGAGTGGTTTACGAATTCTTCGAGTGTTCTACCAACATCCCAAGTGGTTTTTCAGCCTAAAACCCATAGAAACTTGTGGTCTATTGCTTAAATATTTATATTATTTCTTCCTCTCACTTCTTGACGAAGCAAAAAGAAAAAACATCACTCGGAATTTTAAGGGCTTGGATTTTCATGTTTCTCTTTAGTTAGGGTTACTTAACACTGAACTTTTTCAAGACTCGATTTCTTTATAACGAGTTTGGTCATCTCACTGAATATATTTCTACATGACTTTTAAAACTGTATTAAGCTTTATACATGTAATGTAAAGAAAGACACCACAAGCATATAATAATTCTGAAGACGCGCGATTTTCCCATGGGTTTACCGGCACAATAACCCATAGCTGATTGACCAATCAGAGCGCGCACATCATCAAGAAAATGTTGCCTGGATCCAAACATTGCTATACTTATACACGTCTTAAGAATTTTTTTGCGAATCAAGACAATATCAAAGCACCACTAGACACTCAGTTTATAATGATTGCTATATCAATGCGCATTTTGTGAATTTGTTGGGCATCAAGACAGTATTGTCTAGCTTAAACTGGTCTCTCTGTAATCTGCAGGTACTTTTTCGTTTATATTAAGTTCTAGGAATGCGGTGACAAGTACAGATTAAGTTGTTACCATAATAACAAAATTGTCTAAATTAGTCGCTCGACATCTTTTCCAGTCTTCCTAGTCATCCTATATTGCTGAGCTAGAGGAAAATGTGGCCCTTTGATCTTGAGATGAATTCTCTTCATTGCTTGTCATGCATTTCTTTTAAGGTAGATTTAAAATTTGGTTATTCATCAAGACAATGATTTCGTCAGTTATATGTATACAAATTTGCGAGTCAGTTGCACTAATTTTGAATATAATTCTATTTGACAGCGGTATATATATAAAATTAAAAAGAAACTTTCACCAAGTAGTTTTAAAGTTTTTGGCCTCATGAAAAAGCCGGACGTTAGACCCCTTTCATGTTGTCATGGTAACAAAATTTATAAATGCACGTGTTACCATTCATGACTGAACGCTTTGGAGGTTCAGACGAGCATTGTGAGTAATCTTTATTGAGACCAAAAAAAACGTTCCAATGCATGCAAGAAGACGAACTATACAAGTCGATTTAAAGATTGCCCCATCCGGGGAATAAATGATTTGATGCAGCTTGTTAGTGCAAGTCACCCAGCTATTGGCTGGGGGTCATCCGAGTCTTAGAGAATCCAATATTTAAGAATATAAAGGCAGAAACCGACACAACGTAGAATGTTTTTTTGAACGTGTACTATTTTTCGGCTGGCCAAACCAGCCTTCTTCAGGTACAATGGGAAATTTTGCATCGGGACATGTTTTTTATGTAGCAATTACCGGAAATACGTAAAAATAATTGACAGCGTAAATTACAGATAAACATATGAAGAAATAAAATAGTAAATAAACAAAATAAAGTAACAGGAAACGATTAAAATATTTCTTAACGAATGTTCAGACCATCAGGAACAATTTATAACCAATATTTAAGCAGATATGGCCAGGCTACTGTCCTCTCTTCCAAAACTCGAGCTCCCCACGCAGTTCGCAATTCCCTACCCATCCACCTCTTTGGATAGACAAGTAATATTTCAAATATTTGGTTATGGCGGGTCTTCTCCCACCTTTGCTGGGAATTATTTTGATTGTTGAATGTTTTTCGGAGTCAAAAATTAATTGCTATAAAACTAAACGGCCACCTCGGTGGTCAAAAGATGGCATATTATGCTCTGTCATTTCTTCCCAGCAAACTTTCGCGCAGCCACCGTATCGTGTAGAAAGCTCAAGTTTGTGCAATAACAGAGCATAAATCCGCTATATTTGAAATTTAGGTGGCACTAACACTGAAACAACTATATGGATATCACTAATGTGAATCATTTGTTCTTGCGATTGTTAAAATGTTTGCACCACGAAACTGATTGATGAGCAAACCGAGAAAGCTGATGAACATTGGTTCTTCAGCTGAATTAAGAAGCTGGAGAAAAATTCATTTTTGATCAAGTCACTGCTCGTAAAGAATCGGCAGGATCCGATGAGTTCCCCGGTGATAATCATGTCTTCTAATCAGAAATAACTGAAGCGATTGTTAAATTTCAAGATACTCCAGCCTGGAGTCATTTCAAAAACCTTAAGCAAAAAATCTAAATTTATAACAAAAACAAAAACTGACCTGTCATAGTTATAACTGACTCCATCATCCATCTTCATTCATCTTCCAGTGTCATCAATTTGTTTATTTTTCTGCATCTTGTTTGCCTGAAAAGCAACACAAAACATTTTGATTAGTTACGAGTGGTCACATTTTACTTTTTCTCAAACAACCCACTAGGTTGAAAGCTGAACCAAATGATATGTTGCATGAAAGCCTGGGGGGGAGGTACTCTAGCTGTAAATCTTTGGGTAGGGGTGAGCAAATGGGACACCACCACCCCCCCCCCCCCGCCCCCATCCCAGACTAGTAATCAATCAGTTTAATGCAAAAACTTTGTCACTGTCATAGTCCAATATACGATATCTAAACCAACATTTTACAAATAAAGTATTATAGAACCCTGTGTAAAGAGACCCGTTTTAGACTAACTTATTTATTCACGGGCCACATTCCCGGTAAATTAATTATACCCTATTTTAGACAAAGCAATCTGATTTCTATACCCTATCCCAGACTAAACTGAAAACCATACCAATATAGCTTAGATATGCCATAATCCCTCCCCCCACCCGCAAGGGCAAGAAAGGGTAAATTGACCTGATACAGATGTAACCGAGTCTGTTCTGTAATCAATCTTCGTGTTCCAGTGTCGATTGTCATTTTATTTATGTGCACCTAGTTTGCATGAAACGCAATGAACAAATTTTGATGAGTTACTTTACGATTGGTCGAATTTTATTTTGCTCACATAGCACACTAGATTAATATATGATGCACAGTTTGGTTATTCGGTGTCTTCAACTGGACTTCTTGAACACGGAAAATGACGCAAACTTCACGACGATTATTCATTAAATAATTCGAGTCATTTCTGATAACAGAACTTTTTTTCAAGGAGTTTAAGAAATCATGCAACAAGTTCTGGTATTCCAGTCCAGCAGCTCGTATACAAAAAGTAGATAGATTTAATATTTCAGACCTCTTAAATTGATACATTTGTACTATTCTCTAGCTACCTAACAATGGCTTCCACTTGCGTAAACATTTGAGAACGAGCTTCAAATTCCCAGATTTTTGGACGAAGGAAAAAATTGTTTCAACTATAAAACATAACCAATTCCAGAGTGCCAGCCATAATCAAATACACGAGAGTAATAACTTTAAATCTTAAATAAGAGAATACGCAGCCTTCTTCGGTGGAGTCTCAATACAGCGTACAATACTATATCAATCGTACAGGTTACCGTCCAAAGAACATTAATTACATACCATGAGCAAGAAGACTCTTGTATAATTCTGCTTCTAACTTGCTTGCCGACCTCGCCATCACTGTTCCCGCATGCGGTAAGCCTTTTAGCTCCAGACGCCGATGTTTACGTTCCAGCTACAAAAGTTTTCGTCTGGGACATGCAAAGCAATTATTTTATAAATTAACACTGTATGTCTAAGGCGAAGTTTGATCAAAGTTGCCCAACGAACTTTCACTGACCTCCTCGTGTGGAGGTGAAGATGCAAAATGAATACTAAATGATGAAGAAATATTTGCAATGCAAATTAAATATTCTATCTGTAGGTATTCAAGAAAATGATGGTGGAAAACATGAAGTGCTTATGAACAGACAAAAAGAAAACTAAAACACACTTTCACCTTAATGCGAAATACAATTTCCCTTTCTGTTGATAGAATCCATCATTTACAGAAGATTGCTTTACCTAATAGAGATTGTGTAGTTCTATTAAAAATTTATACGTCATGGCATCTCTACCCCATGCAAATATACCCCCATAACAAGCGCCGATGGAACAGGGCCCGGGGGGAAATTCCCATATAAAGAGGACGGGGGTCCGCGTCGTACCTTTTAGGGGTTAAAAAAGGGAGTTTGTTACCTCTTTATAGGGTGTTCAGCCTAAAGAGCTGTGGGAGCTTTCCAGGAACCTTTTGGGATATTGAGCAGAAAAAGGTGTCTTATTTGAGAGTTGGTACCTCATTCAAGCCACGCCCACAAAACAGGATTTTGGTACATCTTAAGGGTGCTTTTCAAAATTGTCAAAATTTTTTCAGAGTTTCGTATTTCCACTAGATTTCTGGCAAGATATCAGAAGTTGCCCCTAATTGAATTATGAGTCTCAATACTACAGCGGAATGTGGAAAGCTGAACCGCCCAAACCTCATGCAGCGCTCGTTTGCTTGAGCAGGTCAGTTTTCCTTGCAGTCCCCTGCATAAAATACCATTTCCCATTAATGATTGGCAAACAATCCTTGTAATGTTAGTTATGAGATTTTACATCAAGATCATTTACACTTACTGCTGAAGCTCTTTTTCTCGTAACTGTCTGCTTGGGAAAATTTAGATATTTATGGATTTAAATCTATGCATCAAGTCGTAATCAGACATCATTAATTTTAACTGTCTTTTGGATACTTCGTCCAAAAAGCATTTTCAGTATCGTCACCATCATTATTAAGGTGGTATGATACCCTAAAATACGGTGATGCTCATGAAAAATTCAATTTCTTGAAAATAGAAGATTTAAGACCCTTGAACACTTGTAAGGGAAGTATACAGAGGTATAAATGTTTTTACGCAACAACGGCCATAGCAAAGGTTGTTTACTTTAAGACCGTGACCAAAAATATAGATTAGTTTTAATATATATGAACGAAACTATGTAGAAAAAGCTTCAAAGACATGTACAACTCGATTGATATAACTACTTGTAAATAACTTTGCCTCGAATTGCTATCGCAGGCTCGTTCATTTCCCTTATGAAAACGAATATTTCCTACAACTGCAGTAATTTTTTACAAAATAGAGCAACCATTACACCCTCTCCTCCAAGATCCAATCTGAACCCCCACTCCTCTATTTGTGGCTTGTTAAATGATCAATTCTTCGTGTAAGAAACTTAAAGTGCATTTTTCGCAAATGCCTACTTTTGCACCGACTGACTTCACGCCAGCATTTCTTCTTTGCAAAGTATTTAAGTAGACTTTCTGAAACTTGGGCTAATCAAAGACCAATAGTGTCGTGATGCGATAAACCAAAAAATCGTAACATTTTAACGCCTGTCACGTGACATGAGATGATTTGTC
This sequence comes from Micromussa lordhowensis, assembly GCA_964020085.1. Lineage (NCBI taxonomy): Eukaryota > Metazoa > Cnidaria > Anthozoa > Scleractinia > Lobophylliidae > Micromussa > Micromussa lordhowensis. Next base: position 30,035,284 of record OZ026596.1, on the reverse strand, counting down.
CACTAGTGTGGTGTAAAATAAGGTTATTTTCAAATAAAGCCTCTTAAAAGCACTGAAAACAAGAATTAACTGTCAAAACTTAGGTACATTGCACAGAACAAACATAAACTTGCACGATGTGCCTGTTTGACAGTCAAATTTTGTTTTGTAAAAGAGCAGGAAGTGTTGGCGTCAATACTATAAAACACTACTCAAAAGGCTGTGGCTGGTTGCCATAGCTACCCTTTTAGAGTGAAACCTTCAAAATTGATTTTCTCTTTCCGAGTGCAAGCGCACACAATTGATCTTTTTTTTACCATATTTAAACTAACTTCTTGGTCCCTTTAAGGGTACTATTCAACCTCAAACCGTACCCCAATATGGGACGCGTAAGGTCTCTACAAGTACAAAGTCTTATTTTTAAAGCGGTTTACAGTTTGACTATCGTGTTTCAAACATGGTTGGCTTTACTGTGAAAGAGCTAGTGTCCGAAATTTGGGAGAGCTTATTCCCGGGGGTGAAAGCGGGGGGAGTGGGAAGGGGGAGAGAGGGGGAATAGGGAGGGAAGGGTTTTTTCGAACTTTTTCGAAAATTTAAACTTCATCTCTTATGTGCGTTGATTAAACTTGCGTTTGGCTTTTTTATAGCTCTCAATAAAAAAAAAAAAGATTCGATGCCGGTCAATGGAAAGTTTAAGCACACTGAAGGTTACTGGAACACTTTACCGACTGTAAAAGACTCGTAGTGCCTGAACGAAGATGCAGATCAAGATAAGAAGGTGGAAGGTTTTGACGACATGGCCATCACAGGGAAAACAAAGTGAACAGGAGAACATAACGATTCCTCCAGGGAAGAAAAATTGCTATGCGGGATTCTGATCAATATTTATTGTGTCTGCTTGATATTTTATCAAACATGTCAGTGAACAATCATGGATTTTTATAAAAACGTAAAAGTGGAAAATTGCATTTTCAAGCTTAAAGGGTTTTGTTAATAAGTGCAAACTCATATATAGTATAGCTCGCAAAATAGGTTTTCTTAAGCAACTAAAAAAGCAAAGTCAGTACTTTTTATTATTATTATTATTTTATTAATTTCTCTATCATATGAAATCAAATTTTAATATTGTGGTTTAGGAAATACGGTCGACCCACTTTTGGTCTGATTTGTGATACAGAATACACACCGGCCTTTCTTGCACTATAAAATAATGTTGATAAAATAATCTTCAATGACTGCAGTAGAGAACTACATCCAATTAAAGGCTACTAATAAATATATTAAAAATCTTGTTTACATCAACCTAAACGATATCTCGCTACTACAAATGTAAGATTTGAAAGCATAGCTATTTAATGCCTACTATTTGCCTACGAAAACTCGGAGAGAAAAGTAAATATTCACATTTTAGTGCTTTGGAACCCTTCTAATATCATAACTGAAAACAGTGAACTTCATAGATATTTTGCGACGTTTAAAAAAACATACTAAAACTTTCGAATCCCAAGGTTTACTGTTCACCAAAATATGTATTTTTTTTAAAAAAATCTACCTTTAACCCGTTGGCAAACAGTTATACGACAATTCCCAAAAGCAAATATCTAAGAAAAAAGTTCTATCTCAAAAACTCTAGCCTGCTGAAATACAATGTAGTTACGAGTTGTTCTCAAGTAGTTACGAGGTAATAAAGGTGCATTGTATCATCAAAGGGATGTTTAATTCATTGTCATACGCCTAAAACCAAAGAACTGTACTCAGTGCCATCACCAAATACGGTTGTCTTATAGGCCAATCACAAGCCGATGCGCAAAAAAATGCGCAACCAATGAAAAGCTGAGAAAACTGAGTTGGCTTTGATTGACAAATAAACCAGCAACTCGTGAAAAGCGCAGGAAAAACCACGTTTTCAGATTTTATTCAGGTTCAGTCGCAGTTTCCTTGGTTTCAGCTTTAGGAAGACAACGGAAGCCTATTTTATTGTCTATTTGAATAATATTCTTCATAAAACTGGGCTACGTGTCAAAAATACAACTGACGCTAAGTACTTTAGTCACACCTTCCAAAACTTCATGTGCTAGACGTCGTAGAAATCTTAAATTACATCATGTTTAAAAGAGGGAAATGGTTAGGAAACCAGGCAAAGTTCTTTGTTGTATGTTTTTGTTGGCTATTTTGGGGATTGACCCTGCACAAAACCAGGCAAATACAAAAGGTGGTGATTTGTGCTCATACAACTAACCAATAGAAGCATTGTGATTATGTAATTTATACATAGTCTATGAACATAAAACAAAAGATGTGCAGGGTCAAGGACCTTCCAACATAAATCTTAGCCTGTTTGTTTGGTTCTTTGATGTTTACCGGGCTTCTTAACCATATCCCTCTATTAACTATGATTACATGTAATAGAAATTTACTAATCCGATATAACCGTATAAATGTTTCCTGTTGTTTGTGAAAAAATAAAAAATTAAAAAGAGCAAAAACTTTGCGTATAAAATTGTGACTGTGCTTACAGTTTTTCAGGGAAAAGTTCTATTTAAAATTACAATCGGGATCGGAAGCGCTCAAAATCCGCCTTCTGTACACTATATTGACATTTTAATAAAACGTCTCACTTTATATCTCCATTAAATAATTGCTTAACTTCACCTACATTGCTTGTTTCACTAGTTTGCTTCCTTAAACTATCGGTTATAACCCCTGGCATTTAGACATCTCCATAGAGGAGGAGACGGAGTAAGAGGTAAGGAGCTTATAATCGAGGGACCTGAAATTGATGGGCCTTATCAAGACTGCCATAGATGGGCCTACAATCAAGGGACATAACATTAATGGGCTTTGTAAGACTGCCACTGGTGGGCTTACAATCAAGGGACTTAATATTGATGGGCTTTAACACGAGGCTTATAAATAAGGGGCCTTAAAATCGATGGGCTTACGATAAAAAATCGAGGTCCTCATATGCCAAGGCCTTTAATCGAGAGTTTACGACATCATTACTTTGTTGCTTTCTGTTACTCTAACTGATCGAAAACTTACGGCGAATCATTCCACTAGCTTACTCCAGACCCCGTAGCTCTGGCTTAGCTCTGACTTTTCATCTGTGCTTGCATCTGAGCAATCATTTCTTGCATACGGCGGAGCTGAAAATAAATTAGGATCACAAATTTCAGAACCAACTTTTTAAAGCACAAAACTGTCCAAATGTTTCACTTAGGTGGCGTCAAACACATTACTACGGACAGCGTTTTAGTCTACGCTGAAATCCACTCATTTTCTGTCAATATTGTCAAGGGAGACACGAACGCGAGCGCGAGGGATGATGGGAAAGATATATGACGGGGGACTCTTTCTCTCTTCGTTTTCCTTCCCATGATCCCGACAGCTCGCATACCCAAGTTTCACCCAGACTCCCTCGACCATCGCCACAGACCTCAAAAGACGACTGGGGATGAGTCAGCCATTGCCGGTGTCCATATTAGCAGAGAACAAAAATCTTATTTGGCAGGCTGCAAATGAAACCAGCTTTTCAGCTTTCCAGCTAAACCTAGGATGTGCTAACCCCGCATTCATTTTCGCTTGTTGCCCCCTCCCCCCACCCCACCCCCCGCCACACCGGTCAAAAAAGGGAACTAATCCCAGTTGGCATGATTAAGTAATTATAAGTTAAATTCAGAAAAATAATTTGGACTCTTGCGGTACTTCTGCGATACGTTGAATTTACAGGGTTGCTACCCACCGAAACAAAACAAATCCCTGACTGTATAAAGCAATTTTCACTGACTGTGCAGGATGACTGTTCTGGCCATGAATCAACAAAAGTAAGCATGACTCAGATAATTTTTAAAACAAAATTGCCTTGTCTATACGGCAACATCTAATAAAATGATTTGCAGCAACCTCAAGAAAAATTTCCTCACGTAACACTGACTTCCAAGAGGGGTTTAAAATTTCCCTGACCCTGTATAAAATCTAATTTCCCCTGACTTTTCCCCGACCGTGGCAACCCTGAAGATAGAATCCTCCATCTCAAGGCTATCGGACATCTCAAGGCTATCGGACATCTCAAGGCTATCGGACATCTCAAGGCTATCGGACATCTCAAGGCTATCGGACATCTCAAGGCTATCGGACATCTCAAGGCTATCGGACATCTCAAGGCTATCGGACATCTCAAGGCTATCGGACATCTCAAGGCTATCGGACATCTCAAGGCTATCGGACATCTCAAGGCTATCGGACATCTCAAGGCTATCGGACATCTCAAGGCTATCGGACATCTCAAGGCTATCGGACATCTCAAGGCTATCGGACATCTCAAGGCTATCGGACATCTCAAGGCTATCGGACATCTCAAGGCTATCGGACATCTCAAGGCTATCGGACATCTCAAGGCTATCGGACATCTCAAGGCTATCGGACATCTCAAGGCTATCGGACATCTCAAGGCTATCGGACATCTCAAGGCTATCGGCTATCTTTGCACGCTGATTTCAATAACTGAAAGCTTGCTAAGGTAGGAAAACAACGAAAATTGAATTTTGCAAGGTGTGCAATCCTTGACATACATGTAGCCCCTTTAACTGTACATGTAATTCGTTGGTTTAGTTACAAACCTCCTCTTCTTTCTGCATCAAGGCACGGTCTTTCTCCAGGATAGCGCTCGATATGTGATGACCTCTGCAACGAAGAAAAGGAATTATGTAAATGTAGTGTAAAAAAAGCTTTTTCTGCAATTCTCATACTGTAATGATTTAACACCCTCCTTGCAATAAGCACCACTTCCTTGGACGAACCGCACCCTTCTGAATGTACTTTTGTTAAAGTGCAGTAAGACCCGAAAAATAAGTCATTTTAAAAATACGCTCATTTAAGACTTTTCAAAGTTGAGTAAAATGGCGTGATATCTCGTTTTGTTCTAGAGATATTCAAGTTTTCCCATTATGCAAATAAGGTCACTGATGACGTCACTGGTTGTGCGAAGTGTATTGTAAAGTGGTGAGACACAAAATCAAGAATATCTCTGCCAATAATAAGGCAATGCGATTGAAACTTGGCAGGGATGTTGCACCCTACACAATATACCAGATGGTGTACATTTTGATGTTGCTATGGCAACATGCTCGGTTCCAGTCTCTTTCCTTTTCAAAATCAAATATTACCATTAGTAGCTACACAGGGCAAAATATACAGTTCAAAATGTTCAAGAGAAGACCCAGTGGAAGGTGGGTCTGGCATACCTCTTAGGGCCAGGTATTTTGCCCTGTTGAGTCAGGGCAAACAAAATTTAAGGGCTGCTTGTCCGAAGGGCAAGCTAGAATTTAGCTCTCAAAATAAAACACGCGCCCCATCGCCCCCCAGCCGCTAAATCGATCAGGCACAAAAAGTCTTCAATGCTGTCCTTACCTTTTTACATTCTTTGGCGCGTCAATCAAGTCTTGGTTGGAGACTGGACTTTCACTTGACAGTTGAGCAGCTCGGAAATTCTCGTAATGAGTCTCCTGGGTTACCTCTTTGAGATCCTGCATCTGGGTGCTGTTAATAAACGAGCACTGATTTTAGAAGATTTCATAACCAATAATCGACACAAACGCGTTTTGTTTTTTTCCTTAATGAATCAGAGCAAAGCCAAACCTGACAGACATTTAGCTGATTTTCAGCTTAAAGTTGTCAAAGGAAATTAACCACCGACACAACGTGGTGAATTTGGAAAGGCTCAAGTTTTGAACACGTTTAGCCCTTAGTCCGTCGGAATAAAGGTTTCTGCTCTGAACTCAGTTGGATATTCAGTTACGTGTTTGACTTGCCCGCCAAAACAGACAACAGTTGCTTTTCAAACTGAACACATTCTTTCCTAAATTGAAACTTGGCTTAAACTTGTTTTCCCGCGCTTGGCAGCAGCTTGCCAGGCGCTGATTGGCTCATTGAATTATGTGCGTTTTTTGTGATGGGCTAGAAGTGATCTTCTTAATTTGGCAAACGAACGTCCCCGCCATAGGTAAAATGTTCCCCCTACTGAATCATCTTGGTTAAGAGTTCTACAAGGACATTTTGTTTACCAATGTTTTCTTTGGCTTCGGGTTTTTGAGTATTCAAATAAATATACATGTATCACATAATTGAGAGACACTTACATAAGCATAGTGCGCAACTTCACAAAGTCACAGTGCTTTGGGTTTTCAACTGAAAAGAAATAGAAATGCACACTGTAAGCAATTTTTTTTACTTCCTCTGGGTCAAATTTCAGCATTGTATATATATTTCGGAAGCATGCCTTACCTTCTACTACCCCCCAGGGATACAGTCGCCCTCTGACTTTCTTGCCGCATACCTCTATCAAGGTGTTACTTCCTACTACAGCAAATGGCATGTCGGCCTGAAAAAAAAAACGCACGTTAAGTTAACATGTAACAGTTAATGCCAGTTTGTAGTGTAATTAATACAGTTACTAGCATCCCATCCAGGGGGGGGGGGAGGGGGGCAGTAACACTCATAGCCTCTTATGGCTAGTATTATCTTTAAGTACCAAGTTTTTACAAAGTGAGGAGATTCTATGAAGTTCCACCCTGCCTAATATCTCCCCCTCTCCCTAGTTTGAGGTTTTGCTATAGAGGAGTCACTCAATATCTACAGAGGCCTGCTGACTACTGAAAGAGGTAACCCCTGGAAATTCAAGGCACTCAACTTTCCATAAAACTATTAGTGGTTTGTTGTTGAATTTTATCTGCAATTTTTTGTTCTAAACACTTCCCCAGTTCCTTAAGTGGCAGATGGTCTGAAACGTAAAGAATAGTGTGAAACCTCTAAACACCTTCAGTTGCTTTGTTTGTTCCACATAATCTTCATCCTCGTCACTTTCACAGTCTGGCAGTTCATATGTCTTGATTCCTTGTTCTTCAATTTCATCTAAAATCTGAAGGGAAAGAAAAAATAAATTTTCAATGGCATACATGTAGCTAGGGGTCCTGGGTAGCCTGTTCCAGGCTCTCGGTAGTTGGGGACGAGCGAAAACGAGCGAGGAAAAAACGAGGGAGGACTAAGGCGAGGAGCGGCGGGAGAGCCTGTAAGACTTTCTTTAACGGCCCTCTTCTGGTATAGCAGGAGCTGCTATACCCTCTGATTGGTCAATTTTGACAGTACTGTCAACACTCCGGCGGTTACCTCATATCTTGTCAATCCAAGTTTACCATCTCGCAATTCCATTCTCCAAGAGCTTGATGGCCAGGTCTCTGGACTCAAAATTGACCAATCAGAGGGTATAGCAGCTCCTGCTATACCAGAAGAGAGTCGTTAAAGAAAGTCTTACAGGCTCTCCCGCCGCTCCTCGCCTTAGTCCTCCCTCGTTTTTTTTTTCGCGCTCGTTTTTGCTCGTCCCCAACTACCGAGAGCCTGGAACAGGCTAGGTCCTGGGGTACCTGTGGACCCCCCTTTTGTAAGCCTTTTTTAAGCAAACAACCCACAACAGGTGGAGAAAACAACATGACAATCTGGTGAGTACCCTCACTTTGACACAGTGTGACCCCCCCCCCCCCTTCTTTAAATAAATGATATCAATTGACTGGTGCATCAGAAACTTCTTTCAGATTTTTCAACCTTAAACATTCACAAGTCATGGGCAGATGTGAACATTCACTGATGACAGGTGATTATTTTGTAGGCTGCAAAAGTGTACATGTAAAAATTGCAAACTGTCAAGTTATCTTGACAATTCTAGACTACAAGTAGTCCCTCTTTGGCTTTGTCTGTCATGCATGATGCGAAAGAAAACCATAAGAATAAAATGGCCACACAAACTCCAGGGAGCAAGAAGCATGTGTCTCGCCTCCAGGATCTCCAGCGGCCATTTTTTCCCATGGTTTATTTACAGTCTCGACTGATGGACTAGTACTTGAACTCAGACCAGTTTGGACTGTCAAGAAACAGCTTATAAACAGTTGAAGAGTGGCCTCCTAACTTAGCATGTGGGAAAAAGACAAAAGAACATGCCATAAATAAGGCATGCAGTGATAATGTACTGTATACTTGAACTGAAAAAACATTGGACAGATGTGTAGAGTTCCTACTCTCATGCTAGGGAATGGATGAAGCATATCATGCATGAATTGTAAGAGAGCCACTCTGATTACAGGTATTACTCTCTGATCGGCACTCAAAATCCTTCATTCATTGCTTACAGTGTACATGTATTTCTAAATGTCTTAAAGTACAATATATGTTTGGTTAGGACAAAGCAGTAGGTTTAATGATACTCAATAATTTGGAGGCAATGGTTTACACCTTGGGGAACAATTAAGCAATAGACCACAAGTTTCTTTGGGTTATAGGCTGATAAACCACGTGGGATGTTGATAGAACATGAGAAGAATTTGTAAATCACAAGCCGCAGGCCAGTGGTTTACGAATTCTTCGAGTGTTCTACCAACATCCCAAGTGGTTTATCAGCCTAAAACCCATAGAAACTTGTGGTCTACTGCTTTTATATAATAATTCAGAAGACGTGCGATTTCCCATGGGTTTACCGGCACAATGACCCATAGCTGATTGACTAATCAGAGCACGCACATTGATTTGGTTATTATATAACATGTAATAACCAGTCAGAGTACCCTCTTAATTAGACAGTCAGGGGTACTATACAAAGTTTTAAACCAGGAGGTTCTGCCCTGAGGTCCAACCCTTACCCTTTTCTATACCATTTTGACAGAAAAGTACTCCTTTCATGTACCTTTCATTGAAAAAGGTACAGTACACCTTTCACATACAATGTACCAACTTAAGAACACTTCATCTCTTTTCTAATCCCTTGGAATGAAGTTAATGATGTAATGTCAAATAAATTAAAGGATACAGCCATATAGCTTCTGTTCAAAATATTTTAATTAAAGGGTCTTTTAAATACCTACATTGTAAATGACAGATTTCCCTACCCTTTCATATACCTCAACTTGTAAAATCCCTACCCCTTTTGGGCGGAGCCTCCCTATATAGGCCATTATGGGAACACCTTCCATTCTCCAGGTTAATTAGCCAGCACACCAGTGGAACTGATGTGTGATCACAGAGGATGTTTGGGTACTGAGCCCAAAACAAGCAGCTGCAAATGCAATTAAAACGTGACATCAAGTTATCAATGAAATAACTTACCCTTCTTTTCATGCTGACCAGTTCAGTTGGCGTGAGAGTGTCAGCCTTTCCAATGACAGGAACAATGTTCACTTTATCGTGAAGCTGCTTCATAAACTCAATATCAAGAGGCTTGAGTCTGAAAAGGAAAATACAAACAGCATTGAAAAAGGCAACAAAATTAATTTACAGGTCTGCATTGCAAAACTTTGTATGATTGCTTTGGAGAACTTCATGTATTTTAACATGAACTGAACCAGCTGTCGTTATCTACTGAAGTACAATGTATGTCAAGTGCAGGTGTAATTGTATCAATAACATGTTGTTCCAGAAAAAATAATGTCTAGATAATCCAGTGGAGGAGTTTGGTTTGAAATCCCCTACCCCCTTTGGAAATCACAGTTAAGCCAACGGGTAGGTATGAATATTTCCTAGAACTGCAAGTCGTCGACTACCACTGAGTCACTTGTAATGAGGCACCCATTCTTGCTGCGGCTATTTAAAACTTCCCACAGAAAATTAAAGTTACAATCCTCCATCCTTATCAAAAATGATTTCATGCTGGTCTTAGCACAATCTTATTAAAAAAAAACTTTCAAAAAGGGCAAAGGGATTTTATTGCTCTGTTGATGGATGTTCAAGCAAACACCAACAATTATTATTTGAGGGGCCCTAGGCCTGTAAATTTTAATGAAAGGGTTGAAGTTCAAACTGGGGACATGCATACCCCCCTCAACCCAACCCAACCCAACCCAACAGGGCCTGAATGGAGCAGTGGTCCCCACAAGGGAGTATCTTTTTAAACTTTGCGCTTAATAGCAGAATTATACACCTACAATGCATACATAAGCCACAAGCCTTTTAATCCCTCTACATACATCAATGTGTGCTAAGGTGATTCCTCAGTATTGCATTGCGCATCCCTACTGTGTACAATTTTCACATCATTAGCGCATGCACATGGGTGTGTGCACATTCAAAACTTAAGAGATTTCCCTCAAGCTAAGCTCGGCAATGAAATAAATGCTTGTTTTCTGTTAAACAAGCGCAATGACTCCCACTTTTTAATGCTGCAGCATGAATTTAAATTGCACAATGTCATCTAAACAATATATCTCAATTTGAAGAAAAGTATAAAATTCTGCTTAAATATATTTTGACTTTAATGCTGTAAAAAACACATCTTTAGGTAGTGCTGGGTATGTGCGCACACAGAGAATTCTTAAGTTTGTAGTATAATCGTAACTCATGTTTAATTAACATGGTTTAAAATGTAAGTTCAGGGTATATTTTGTTTAACTTCTCTAATACGTTAATCCAATAAGTGTTTTTCTTAGAATTTCTAGTGCCCCTGTCTGTTAACAGGGTTGTCAAAATAAGCCGGCAACCGGCGCATTTCACCGGCTATTCTGAATACTGCGCCGGCTACTCCGAATGTTAGTGGGTCAGTTCTGAGCATGATATTATAGAAATAAAATGAAAATAAAATTGTTCAGGTAAATAATTTGGTTGAACACAAATTGGATTGGAGGGGTTAAAAAAAAAGAGTGTGTGACACGATTCCAAACTGATTCAATAAGATGTGCGCGTCAGCGACCACTTGGTGGAAAGGAAGTCATGGCGGCCGGAGGCGGCGGAGCGAAACGGAATGCAGGAAATAGAACTTTTAATGTTGTTAAAAAGAAGAAGATCACGGAAGAAACAGAAGATCTGTACCAAAGTGGCGAGCAAGGTAGGTGAGGTGTTGATAAAAAACTCTTCCTTTACACGTTTCGTATTGTATACGAAATAGAAAGACCTACAACACCTTCAATACCCTGACCGTGAGATGGCAAAACAAACTCAGTCGTTCCTGCGTTGAAATACTAATTTATGAATTGTATTAAAAAAGCTTATCAGACATGCTAAATTGATCCCTAATCAAACTCGAAAACAACCATAAAATGTTCTACACCCGGCCTAGGCACATCATTTTAGATTCCGACAAAACACAGAATATTTTGAACAAAATCTTACAAGTTTCTGGTAAAAGGTAAGTTCGTTCTTTACAAATGGCACTACAATAAAGTGGATTGTAGTGTTGTGTTTTTTCCAGAATTAATGAGACAAGTAGATTTATTTACACAACTATTATTAGCATCACGACCATTGGTGCGGCGGTGTGAAACTGGTTGATACTCTCCACAAAACTGCAGAGTTACTTATATGCTTTCCCTAACTTTTAATGTAAATAAAAATACTCCTTTGTATTTTCTGAAGCGAGGTAGTAATTGTCTAATTCTATAAACACACACGGCTTGAAAATGGCTTAGAGTGATACAAACACCGCGGTAAAGTTACAGTAGTCCCGACAAGATGTCTATCAGATAACGCGTGTCTGACGTGTGTCAAATCTGTTCGCTTAACTGAACGCATAAAATTGAAATAAACTTTGTTCCAAAGTAAATTTAAGATGAAGCCAAGAAATGCATTCAAAAGCCCCAAAATATCGATAATTTCAAAGCCGATAATTGCCAAATTTACCGCTACTTACTACCACTAGAGATAACGTTGATTTTTTAATTAGTAAACACGTAAAATTCTATCAGTTCTTTTTTGACACCTTTTCACAATTTGTAATTGCATGGCAAAGAAAATAAAGGTAACGACATGCATATTGACCGTAAGCTGTCCAGTTATACATGACCTCAGTTTTCACTATCTCATAGAGGTACATTCCAGAACTATAAGATCAAATTAAGAGTGGGAAAACGATCACAAATTTACAAAATGTTTGCTGAAAATAGCCCCAAATGGTGTCTCAGAGAATCATTTTTCAAAACATTTTCCCAGTGGGAGGGGGGGCGACCCCACTCCAATACTCTCCCTGACAGATGCACACTGTGCATCATAACCAGCTGCTCCGTGGCAAATTTCTCAGGGACACCTTAGCCGCCTACTTTTTGGATGGAACCTGCTACTCAAAAACCTACTGACAACCCTGTGTTAACTAAGATTAAGTAATACAACCTCAGTGGTCCCAAAGTTGCCATAAAGGCCACCATCCATGTTGTGCAAAAACAAGCACAGTAACCCCTACTTTTTATTGCATTTTTCTAATACACATAACATGATTACGGACCAGATGAAGTTTGAGAAATTTTTTAATACTCCTTCTTTTTAAGTGGAATCACCTTAAATGCTTTTGACAGTCATGCTAGGTACAGTAATCACTATTGGAAATACACTTTTGTAAAGCTTACCCATGCCCAGTTGGTGCAATGAAGTAAAAACAGCAGTGTACTCTTGTGTCCACAATGTGACGTCGATTGAGCCCAGACTCGTCTTTAAGGTAACTCTCAAACTGGTCGTTAACATAATCCATAATTGGTTTGAAACTGAAAAGATAAATTTGGCAGTCTTTTATCATTCATTTCCGAGAAAACCCAACTTGAAATAAAAATTATATGTATACTGTATGTCAACAAAAAATATCAAAGACAAAAACCCTGGGAAGTGAAGATATTTGTAAAGTTGTGAAAACCTTCCAAAAACTGTGCAAAACATACCTGTCTTTGTTGTCCATGCCATCTCCATATCCTGGAGTGTCCACGATAGTCAGGCGTAGCTTGACACCTCTTTCCTCTATTTCCACTGTTGAAGTCTCTATCTTTACGGTCCTTTTTATACTATCTGAAAACGAACAAATTCAGTCAGTGACCAAACAAGAACCCAATAGGGTTTTTTCATCAAGGAGGCACTGTAGCCGAGTGATCAGCGCATCAGACTTGCAATCCAGGAGTCCCGAGTTCATATCCTGCTCTGAACATTACTTGGATTTGTTTCTGGATGTCCCGAGTTCAAATCCTTGGCCACACTTGTAAATAGCCAACTGGTTTGCTTCCTGCCAGTTGGGATCCTTAACAATGTTCAATTTGAATCATTTGTTCAGTTGTTTGCTCAGCCCCACTAGCCTTTGTGCTTTATGTTGTTTTTTTTACTTAAGGACATGTAAATGGCAGAGTCATTTGCATTGTGCTTCTAGTGCAGACTTCCTTCTACTGTACTATATCTTACAGGAAAAATTGTTTACTTATTTCTTGTTATCCATTACAAAAATAATAGCAGAATGATATCTTTCCGATATAAGAAAGGTTTCTTAATCTAAAGCGTAGAGAATTATACACAATGTAGGTTCAATCAGGCTTTCAGATAGATGGGCATCCTGTGGACAGCCACTTTTTAAAGAAAATTGTTTTATTTTCAATGTGTTGCCTTACAAATTTTTCACTTGAGAAGGCCCTATAGTGCATTTTGGACACCCACTTAAAATTCAAATCCTGGCTAAAAACCTGGGTAGTAGATAGATAGTAAACTTTATTTTACCAGGGTGGCCCATTCAGCAACGAGGCTGATATCCAGAGGGGCCCTGGACTAAAAATATAATAATTAAAAATACAGCACATCATGATAATTTAAAAATACAATTTAGAAATACAAGGTATAGATTTTAAAAAAAAAAAGCATGCAATAATTAAAAATATAGAGTATAAACAAGCATGCAGTAATTCATAAAAATCTAATGTCTATAAAATCTAAAAATTGTAGGTATTAATTAAAACTCTGAAAGAAGAAAGTGACTTGGCGTTTTGAATGTTACGGGGTAAGAGGTTAAAAAAAACTGAACAATGTGCATTTAGCAATGTGGATGTGCCTAATTCCTTTTTTTCATGCATAACAGAATTCCAATCTTAATCTTCATCTTTTGCATTTCATCCTGTCACAATTTGTTTCATGCATAACAGAATTCCAATCTTAATCTTCATCTTTTGCATTTCATCCTGTTACAATTTGTGTACATGTAATCTGATCAAGATTATAGGCATGTCACAGCTGAAAGTACCCAAACTAAAGGGAAACGTTTTCACTGCATCATCTCAGGATCAAAAGGTTGTGGCCACTGTACTGTGTGAGTACATGTAGAGATGAATCAGACAGGTTTCATTCCAACCTTAGAATATTGAATTTCTTGCAGACCACAACAATTTGAACTCGTTTTATGGTTTAGAAACAGTCATACATGTAACCTTGGATATAAAATTAATTTTGACTATCTATGATCTCACCAGCAGCTTTGGATAATTTCCTGTCTGTGTAAAGATCTGTCAGGAACAGGCTGTTAATAAGTGTGGACTTCCCTAGTCCAGATTCACCTTCATTTGGGGACAAAACGTAAACAACTATCAACAGCTGTAAAATATGAATTTCCTTGTTTAACAATTCCTTATCAAATTGACATCTCTTATCCGGGGTTTCATTCCAAAAATATCACGATGGCAGCGCCTGAAAATATCGCTTCGTCCTGACTAGCTACCCCTGGGGATCAGAGGATTATTGACTACTAATGTTTTCAACAGATGGGCAACTGGTTTTCACTTTCAAAAATCTTCGAACTGAACTTCTTTATAAGAAAAACTTTCTTTTAAACTACACTGTATACAAACCAGGCAGGTAAGATCATCCTCACAGCCAATCAATTTGCTTGGTGCCTGGCCCTTAATGAAATCTGTCTTAGAATCGCGAAATACTGGTAAGTTATTGATAAAATTGGAATTTGGTCAACCCTGTCCCAGCATTTGAGAACAGCCAGAAAAAGGGTCTATTTTTGAGCTCTAAATACATGTACCTCTGATGTACTAGCCCAAACATGATAATTTCTACTATCTAGAGCCACCATGAAGGTTTGTCCTTGCAGCATTTGAATTTCTGTGTTTTGAGAAACTTCACTTGTGTACCGTCACATGACCGACAGAATCCTCTAGGACTAGCCTGACTGGTAAATCAAATAGATTTGGGCAATTGGAAAGGACTTTCTTTGTACACGGGATAGGATCCTACACTTACATGTGTAACTAGGACGTTTAATAGTGTGATTAGGGGGCTAGTACTCCCAAAAATATTGGGTGGGGTGTGCGGACTGCTTCCCAAAACCCTATTTAAGACCAAAATCCTATTTATGACCTAGACCTGACAAAAAAAAAACTATTAATCAATACCCTTTGGAGCCGCACATACTATCCTATATAGC
Organism: Micromussa lordhowensis; assembly: GCA_964020085.1. NCBI lineage: Eukaryota > Metazoa > Cnidaria > Anthozoa > Scleractinia > Lobophylliidae > Micromussa > Micromussa lordhowensis. The sequence continues at coordinate 30,020,112 of OZ026596.1, read as the reverse complement.
CCATATACAGTAAGGGAGTTCTACCAGAATAAAGTTCAATCTCTTTAGTTTACTGTTTATGGAGTTTATTGAGCCTGATTTATACACTTCTGATTCATGATTCCCAATTCCAAGATCATTTCACATGCATGTGAATGTAGTTTTTAAGTAAACTGCTGTCCCTCTTAATATAAAGCCAATTGAAATTAAATATGATTTGAGATGGCTAATCTTAATCTGCATACATGAAATAATTTGGTCAGTGTTCTGGTGAACAATTGCTGCAATCTGGAAATCAAATATCCGCAGTTTTATGGTTTATGTCTGCCTGAGAATTTGGTTAGATCTCCTACTTTTCAAATGTAGCCGTAATAGTCTGAGAAGGTTGGAGGATGTGGAAATAGTTCTTCATTTATGTACATGAAACATGACTGTAATAATTTTTGCATTCAGATGAAATAATTTTGTTCATTATTATTTGTCATGTGCAACAATGGAGCTCACAACATTTTTACATGAAATTATGCATTTTTCAAAGGGGTGAACAAGTACACTCTCTAACTCTGTACAGTACACAAGAATGCAAAATACATTTAACATTTTAAAAATTAACAGTTAAGTACTAGAAGCTGTTTAATCTAGGCAGATGAATTTTTACTGTTAAGTGTTCTGTAGAATTTTGTTCACCTATCATCATAACTGAGGAGAACTCACTGGTAATCCAAATACATTTCACAGCTACTGTACAGTAACTGAAATATTTTTTAATCATGTGTAATTTAATATTGTCATGTGCGTGTGTGCAATCAATGCACAATACTTGAGTTAAAATATACAATGTCACAAAACTAACATAAAATGTCCTGCAGAAAATAAATATAAAAAATATTGTCCATGGCAAGCTGTGAAAATGTAAGGTTAAGAGAGCTGAAGGTGAAGAATGTGACTCAAACGTCCTGACTGAAAATGTTCAACAAACCAAAATCATTAGTTAAAATTGCTCAATCATACCAGTTTGTCTGTCTTTTAAAATCTGATCAATTTATTTTGTCAAGCTCAAGGCAATGACAGAGTCCTTGAAACTGGTACAGCTGTAAATGCTTCACAATCTAACCAGATGAAACAGATTGAAATGTTTACAGGCAGTGGCGGGCTTTTGTCGAAAGAAAAGAAACTGGAAACTTACCCACAACCATTAAAGTAAACTCAAATCCTTTCTTGACAGATTTCCTGTGGACTTGATTTGGCAGATTAGCAAACCCCACATAGTTGGCCATGGCTGCTTTATGGTCCTTAGGAAAGAAAATCAAAGTATGACACACCAGCAAACGGAAACCTCTAGACTGTGGACTCGGCTAGTGCTGATTAATGAAGTATGTGTATTGTTTCTCAGATGCCAAAAGCTGTGAATTTCAACAGGAAATGAATAAGTTGATCTTATTAAATTGGAATTATGATCTTATAAGAGATCCATTTCAACAGCAGAGAAAAATTCATCAAAACTAGAATGCACGTAAATGTGAGGCCAATAAGTTAACCATACAAGATATATACATGTAAGCTTAAAGATTGCCCTTCCATACCATGCAAAAGTCTTTCTTCAAAAGCCATTACATAAACTTGCTGTACTCTACTCATTTGTGACACACGATACATTAATATGTCTTTGCTTTGATTAGTTTGACCTGGTGTAATGATCACATGCAGATAGCATGATGACCCAACAGTGTTATCTTTCACCAGGTTAAAATTGAAGATCAACATCCTTTTGATGACACAAGAATTAGCAAAGCAATTAGCTGCTGTAATAAACAATTCTTCACTTCAGAGAAAGGAGGTAATGAGCTTAACTTCTCACTAAATCAAAGTTCAGCAACTGGAGGAATTTTTGAAGGCACATTTACCACAGGATAAAGAATATCAACTTAAACCACTGTAGCGCAAAAAACATACATGTATAATGTTATAATTGACCCACCTGATCAATAAATACACTGCAGGGAGAAAGTGATGACATGAAAACACACAGTGGAACTTTTGGAGTCTTAGGAATGTTTAAATTCAAGACAATCTTCACTAACACTTGAGTTAGGATCAGTTTTGAAACTAAATAACTTTCTCTATGCCAGACCAGCTAGGAGTAGTATTGGAAGGTGTGCAGGAATACTTATAAGACACATTGAGTTTGACTTTCACAAGCTAGAGTTGGGTCAGACTGGATTTTGCGTGCCATAGTTTTTATTTTTTAGGTGCCGCGATTTTTAATTTATTGCCTTTAAGTTAAAGAAACATTAACTCTAGAGTTTTATTTAGGAAAGCCATGGATGATTATTACTTGTATCCCTATTGGCTTTTACCTTTATGTAGTTTTGCCTTAATATGTACTGTATCTTGCTTTAAATATCTTAATAATTCTTATTTATTAGTTTTTAATTCTTAGTCAGCAGGAGCCCGTTGATAATAGTAATTTGTACTGAAGGGTTATCCTGGATAAATATTCCATTATTATTATGAAGAATGGGAGATTCCAGAAAATATCCATACCCTATCGCGAGTGATGGTTCATCTACATGTAAATCCTCCCTCTACTTCAGAAATTCCAATGTTCAACCAGCATGCAAAGGAGATTGTGTCTGATAGCCTGGGACAGGTAGATTTTGCAGTCAGGCTAGTAGATTCTGCTCTTCACTTGCACGAAGGTCAGTAAAGTCTCTTGGGAAAATGTTTTAAACACAATTCAAATTTCTCATTAAGTACTGTATGAGATTAAATTTGGGGGGGGGGGGGCTAGTGAGAATATTTTCTGCTGGTTAATAATTTGCTGTTAATTAGAGCTCGAACAAAAGCCAACCATGAAACCTGTTTGCACCCCAACAACCTGCCTTGTCTTCAGGATTTCGGTTCATGAACCTCTCAATGGCCTCGGAATCCACTATGGAAACCCTCCCTCCCTACCATACACCGTAATTCCAAGATGCCATTTTGGGTAGATTTTTAAAGAAAGCTACAAATAAACCACCCGTAGTTGCATTGTTACTTAGGATAACATTATATTCTGACCATTATTGTTAGTAATTGAAGTTGGACAAAATAACTTCCAAATAATGGTGATACACAGACTTTCCAAAATTATATATGCAATGAAAACGTCTGGTACAGATGGTGGATGTACAACAATAATATTTTAAATGCAGCACTCACACCTGCATCAAGCAGGGCTTCCCTGGTTGTCAAAAATAGGTTGTCAAAATTCACTTTTAAAATTAAAATGTGGCTCTTGCTCTCATCAATCCAAGAATGTTAAGTTTCTGGTAGCAAAATAAGATGACACATTTCTTTATGTACATGTACTAGACAGTTAAGGGCTATTACCTATAGAATTGCTTAAATTATAACAAAATAGACAAATTCTTCACTTATGGATGTTTTTACTTTTGGTAATGTAAAGGCAAATTCTAAGGAAATATCTGAAGTTCAAATATTTGGTGTTCTTTTTGTTTATGAACAATGCATCACATCTCCTTGCAACCTTGCGCGTAGGCACATACAGCTGTATCCTTGCAAGCAATAGAACTTTTAATATTCCTCCTTGTGTACATTTTCATTTTGAAAAATTTCAAGAGTAGCAGGCACACACAGGACGATCAGATGGCGATTCTCACTGATCACCAGTGCTCACAGAGAACCCTGGCTTAGGCCTGGAGTCCTCTTCTAAACTTCAATTTAGCCTTAAACTACTGCAGGACTAAGTTTGTTTATAAAACTGACCCAGAAGGTTTAAGGTATAGCAAGCATCTCTGTCACCTGCAAATTCTCCCCTCCCTCCCCCCTGTTAAATGTAAAGCATAATATTATAAGTGTCTTGGTACCAGTAAAACTTTATTATGAATATAGGAGAGTCATCACAGAAATAACTGAGGCAAATTTACATGCAGAACATTATCTTGTCTTCTATTTTGTCTTCTATTTTGAGAACAACAAGAGAGAGGATGATAAGGACTCTTGATTTGTTAAAATTTCTGTTTTACATGATAGTTGCATTTTTTTATGTCTATTATATCTACTGTATCTCAGAAAGTGAATACAACCTCAAAAAATTATACACATCACTTTCTGATGCTTTCTTTGAACCACCGAATGGCAAATATTAAAACATTTATATAGCATTCGCAGTGTTATTTATTTATAAACTTGCATGTGTAGAGAACAAAATATTATAATTTGCTCAGAATTCTCCAATATCACACCCTACAAATGACAAATATTGAATCTTCGAATTGATTTGTATAGGAACAAGAAAATTAAATTCCCTTGAAACATGTCAAGTTACCTTTTCTCAGTGAATGTACAAGCTTAACATAAACTATGAATAATAAATTTATCATTAATAATTAAGATATAGATAAAATATGAGTTATTTTATGAATGAAATAGAACATAATAAAAATACATAAAATTTAAGACGAAACAGTGCTACCTATCGACGCCTTTTTTATTTTAGGTTAAAACCTTTTTTTTCCTCCGAGATTTTTCCAATCTCTTACAACTTTCAAAAACGAACGAATATCGGCAGGGGGTCGGTGTAAAGTTTGATTTGGTAATGTTACGCAAATAACACAACTTCGACCTATAACATTTAAAGCTTACCTGTAATTGTATCGAATATCACGATTGAACACTCAATTCAATCGAGAATTGGTATTACGTATCTGTTGCCGGCAATATCTATTACAGAGCTATCAACCCTATATAAGCTTAACCCGCAAGTGTTATGAAGAACCGGAAGAACCGAACAAATGAATTCTCGAACCTCGAGCGAAGCAAGGTTAAGCTTATCTTTGAACTTCAAAAGCAGATGGTCTACGTTGTAAAATGTCACATTTCACTGTTAGCAGTTTCCATACATATATGTTCTTTGCTTAGAAAAGGTCTCTAATACTAATTCAATCTACTAAGTTGAGAAAAAAAAAGCATGCTAGCGTAATTTGCCATATTTTCGATTGAAATATTTGAAGTTCAGATTTCCCGCGCGCAATGCATCGCCGAACGTGTGAGTGCACATGAATTCTCTTGGTGTTCTCGTGCGACTTCTTTGGCTGGGAATAGAACTGACATTCCCAATAACAGCATTTCTTACCTTTCAGTAGCTGGAGAGTACAAATATTCTCCTTGTTGGTTTTGACTGGGGTGAGGCCGACCTCAAACACGATGACTTCATGCATGGACTTCCGACTCGATTTTTAACGAGAAATCCCATGAACACCAGCGAACCACTTCGAGATGACCACGCGTGGAGCACGCGAGGAAAATGTATACACTTCTTGAAAATACGGGTCACGGGTTAAGGGTTCAAAAAAAAAACCAAAAGGGTTCAAAAGCGACGTTCCTTTTTATAGCCCACAATATTTCTCTAACGCTGCGAACTACCAAACTAGAAAACTCCCATAAAAAATAAGCGCTTTATCGCTTTTGGAACACGATACAAGATCGAGTTCGTAGGGCAAGAGCAAGTACAAAGTGCGTGAAAGAAAAGAAAGAATGGTCTTGATGTGTCATAACATTTACGTTTCGGGTCGTGTATCGAGCTTCACGCTCTGTCCTTCTTAGTCAACTGTACTGTGGACTACCTCTTCCCTTTCTTTTCTAAGAATTCCCACCATGATAAATAATCCAAACATTCCTGTGGTAACTACCTCTTGCCGAAACGAGTTTGTGACGTCCGCACCGGTGTAAGTTGGGGGCCAAGTTTTTCCCCTTTCGATTTATGACGCACGTCGAAAGAGAAAAGAGCAAATTCAAAATCGTTTTAAGGGTTTTTTAAAACTTTAATTTGCCATCAGATGAATGTCAATAAATCACGAGACGTTTTGGCAACACTGAATAGCTTAATTAAAGCGGGCTGTACTCAAAGTACATGTACACGTTGTTAAACTTAAACTAAACTAAAAAACACAGGTGTTCAGGAGAATACGTCCTGCTAAGGCCCTGTACACACCGTACTGAGCAGGAGGAACTTGAAAACGGAGATTCAGTTCACTCTGTACACACATCAAATGTTCTCCGTCTACACCACGCTGGAGAAATTTAAAAACGCAAAAATTACCGGTTATTTAGGACGTGATTATCGTAAGGTCATCGTTTTTAAAAAGCTCCGTTTTCAAAATGTTTTCCGTCCACACGAAAACGAAAAGCCGACGTTTTCCGGTTCCTCTGGTTGTAGAGCGTTTTCGCGAAAAGTTTCGTTTCCAGGCCTAACCAAAGAAATAAAGCAGTGCGTTTTGAAATTCCTCCATCCTCGGAGACCCAGCTGGGGCCACGAGTCGGGACTAATTTTCTCTTTTTTAAAACTTATTAAGTAACCGTAAATATTAGCGGAGTACTGACATTTAAGTAAAAAGCCCACGTGCGATAAAATTTCGGAAGGGCTTTTTTTTTGCAGTCGCATTTCAAGTTTTCCGATTAAGTGATCAATGCAAAAACATCTAAAACATCTACGCGAAGGCTTATTGTGCAGAAAATGCAATATTTGGCTATCAGTAAACAATAACTTGGGTGACTTGCCAATACTTTGTCCCATATAATGCCAGCCGTAAAGTATATGGCTTGTGGATAGTGTTATTGTTTCGTTGGTTTTTAGGTACCACCAGTCTTGAAACAGGATCCAGAAATCGACTGTTAGAGTGCAGTTTATTAGCAGGTGATGTAACGTTTGTTCTTCGGCTTTGCATAGGTTGCTGCATATGGGGCTTTCTGAAATGCCGTCTCGATAAAGAGTAGCACGAGTTGGAAGCACGCCTTATGAATCACTTTATTCTGAAACATTATTATTTTTTTAACTTCATTTGTGGCTGTAAGATAAACGTACCTTCTGGATGGTATTTTCTGTAAATCTATGGCGTAGAAGTTTGCATGGTTTCGGCAGTGGAGTGGGGTAACGAAGATGGTGTTTAAAAGAGAGGAGTAAATAGAGCTGGTTCTTGAGTTGTTAACAGTGGCATTGTCTTTGACGTTGAAAATAAGGCTTTTAAGATTAGCTTTCCATGGGTTTACGTTAACCACGCCATAGTATGTAGTAAAAGGAACATTCAAATTGAATCTTGATACAAGCTCATGCCACTTCAAAAAATCTTGGTTTTGGTTTAATCAGTCGCTATCTCGGTAATACGGGCGTCATACAAATTTTGGTCTTTTCCTGCAAGGAGTTTCCTGTTATCCCACGCTATTTCTTTTTTCAGGATTTGTTTTGGAATCCATGCCTGTTGAGATTTTGAACTCGCAACAATAATTTAACAGTTTTTTTTTATAAAATGTGGAACGCGCTATTCATCAAGGTCTAGTATACTTGTTGCAAAGTTGCATTTTGTCAGGAAGGAAAGGCTGCCATCTTTATGCAAGAGCTGGTTAGGAATTATTTTCCAGGAGGCTTGTGACTCGTCTTGAATTCTGTTGACCCAAGCTATTTTGAGCGCTTTTTCCATGATCTTAAAATCACACATTTTCAATCCGCCATCTTTCTTTTCTCCAATTATGCGGCGTTTCTTTTGATTTTACGGGGCTTCCTTACCCAAATAAGGTTGAAAATTAACTTATTCATTTCTAGGGTGTAATGATCTGGAACAGTGAGCGCGGAAGCTGAGTAAATTAATTTAGATATCCCGAGTGTTTTGACTATGTTAATCTCCCCATAAAGAGTTAAATTTCTCCGTATCTATTTCTCGCCAAGTATCAAGCGATCTCTCTAGGTTAAATATCTTTTCACCAAAGTCTAGCCTGCGAAAACAGCCGTCCGTCTTCACTCCCGGCCCGAGTGGCGTTTCGCGAGAAGTCCTTCTCGCGAAACGCCACTCGGGCCGGGAGTGAAGACGGACGGCTGTTTTCGCAGGCTAACCAGAGTCAGTCTGTTAGCACATGCTTGGTCGTAAGAAAAGAAGACACCAAGTGGCGTTGATAGGGTCTTCTGGCCACCACCCCATTGAGAACTTCCGCTAGGGGCATGTTGCAGGAGCATAAAGTGCCGGGAACATGTTATAGCGGCAAATGTTTGTCTCCGCAACATGCTGCATGAAATTCAGCTAGATTGAATTCGTGCGTCTTGGAGCAGGGACAAACTCGCATGAATTCAATTTTCAATGGCGCATCGTGTGCACTACTCTTGCAAAATGTCGCCGCTAAAATACATTTTTATGCCTCGATCCGCTTCGTGTGCACCAGCGAGCGTATTGTCCTAACATGCGTTCTACGCCTACAAACGAGGGGGCTCCCCGCAGGGGGGGCTCCCTCAGTATGTTCCCTAGTGTGTGCCGAACTGAAAAGAAGTCGCCAATAAAAAAATATATACTATTTATTCTTTTTACACTTGATTTGCATTCATCCTTCATATTACCTCTATACGCTCCTTATGGATTCAGTTATTTCGGTTGACCACACCTTTCACGCTGTCAAAATAATAAAGAAAATAAAAGGGATTACAGGCTAGCGCCTTGTGTTATTATTTGTTTTTTTTTTTTTTTATGTTTATTTATCCGTGACCCTTACAACAATGGATGTCATGCACAGATTTATTTCATGGTTATGAGAATTTAGTGGTAAAAACGGTGATTGAAAGGAGAAGT
>OZ026596.1:29974021-30006521 GCA_964020085.1 Micromussa lordhowensis | reverse complement strand
TGTCAAGTAAATGTGTAGCAAAAGGTTGAAGGGACAAAATTAAATCAAAACGCGAGAAATTCGTGTGTCTGTCCGCTTACTGACAATGAAAATTAGCCAATGAGTGCGCGAATATTTCTGCACTGTCATTGTAGAAAAAAAACTCGATCGATTGTTAGTTTGCTGGTTCGTTGATTAGCGTCTTCGTTCATAACCGTTGTAATTGTTCTTGCTGTTCTTTAGTCTAACTTAACTCATTCTGAACTCATAAGTCATTTGTTTACGAACTGAGTTTGTTTGTTCGTTCGTTTTTGTCCGTTCTTTAGTTATGTCTTTTGGTTAGCTAGCTTACTGATTGTCGTTCATCTTTATTCCTGCAGCTGGCAGTTATTGCTGGCTTGGGAATCGTAACATGGCTGAAGAAAAACAAGACCGCGGTAGGTAGATGCGAGTATATCCACCCCCTGTCCATTATACACCATACATAGAAGACTGGAGGGGTAGTAGTAGCTGGAAGCCTGTAGTATCCCTCACCCCTTACAGCCCATATCCATTTTGTCTAATTATCAGAGCGACGGTTACTTTACTGACCGGGCAATGAACGTATTTGAGATTCGCTGACCATGTAAAGGTTAAGTTCTGCAAAGACAGAACGCGAGAATTCCTTGTTTAAAATCAACATTCCAAGCTCACTCCTCACAGTGATCTGAGTGTCAACGCTTGCTCTTGATAAATTAGCAAAAAGATATTTAGCTGGTGTTATGAAGTGAAATTCTAGCTTGAATCTTACTTACTAACTTACTTACTTGAATCTCGCTTTCTCGAGTCACCCAGCCCTAACGTTCCTTTCAGCTGTCTTCTCGAGTCGCGCACTCTTGAAAGGGTGTGTCTGTAAAGAAATGATTTTTCTACAATTCATGCGAGATCCATCCAGAAAGTAATATGTGACAGGTTTTTCCATTTCCTTAAAAATATCTGGATGGCTTATGTCCTGTACTTCACACCCCTAAGCGACAAGCCGGACAATGAGCATCCCAACCCTCCGCTCCCTTGGCGTAATGCCACGTAATGTCACAGAAGTGTCACGCAGCTGTAAGTGTTCGCCTGATCACTAGCTGCTTTTCAGAAAAGGAAGCCGTACGGGCTGTGAGGCCGGAGAGGAAGGGGTGGGGTATGGTGGAATAAGAACGGAGTCGAGAGCGCCTAACTTTAACTTACCATAAGATTTTCATTTGCAGCTGGTCTTCTACTTGGTGATGTGCATTCTGTGGTTTATTGTCAGCATTATCCAAGTAATTATTGCTTTTATCGCATGGGCGATCTGGCACATTATCAGGAAAGTGGTAGAGTCGAACTGCGAACAAATTGGGGATATTTGTAGATGTCATGACACAGATGATGCCCCTATTACTGGTAAGGAATTATTACTCGTCGGAAAGTTTGAAAAAAATCTCTAAGAGATCCTGCTTTGTGGGCGTGACTTGAAGTTTTTCACCTTAAGAGGTACCAATTCTAAAACATCACATTATCTCCTGTCATATGTTTTCGGCTCATTACCCTTAAAGGTACCAAAAAAGCTCCTGCTGTAGACCTTTTGAGACTGAACATCCAAAGAGATACCAAAACCACTTTTTTGGCCCCTCAAGGATTCGACGACCACCCACGTCCATTATATATGGGGTCCCCCCGGGAGTTAATATTATTCATGCTTTACTTTACCCTCTAAGTGAGGGGACAAGGCGTGGGGGGGGGGGGGGGGGTCTGAAAAGGTTATTGCGGGATAGCTACATTCTCTAGTTCAATAACCACTACGGAAAAATAGATCAAGCAAACTCCATGACATTCACAGAAAACTCCATAAGTGCCATTTGGTAATCATGCCACAATCTTGAATTGAAACCAGAGGAATCAATTTGCATACAGTCCAACCCCTATTAAACAGCTACCCCTTGTTAGGCGGCCAGTAATCAAAGTCCTGATGAGGGCTTTCTATTGCTTGTACCTCTATTAAGTGGCCAGCCCCCTTTAAGCGACCACTCTCCATTTCCTCGAGGGTGGCCGTTTAATAGGGGTACTGGCTTGGGGTGCAGTGTGTTACTTATTCCATAAAAACGCTAGTTCTAATCTTCTAACACGTCTCTTGATCGTATCTTTATGGTCGGGCGAAAATGATCCCGTTTTTTTTCTTTTAATTTTCCGTGAGGTTCAATTTCTGGGTATTTCCCTACTATTACTATTACATTTCCCACACTGAAAACGCACGAGGGTAAGCCCATTGCCAACGCTAGCTTGCTCAGTTATTCTTTTATCCGTTCACAGTGCACAATTGCGATGACATCAAGACGATCGAGAGCATTTTCTTGTGCATTCTGATCATGAGCGCCTTTGCCGCCGTTTTGACGCTGTCTGGCTCCATCATTGGCTGTATGGGGACTTGTTGCGCTCGACCAGCTGTAAGTCACGCAATTCTACTGTGAATGTGTCACGTTACTGCCTCCCTGAGAGCTCGAGGTTCTATTATCGAAACAACCACCACCACCATCATGATCAAGCTGATCATACCCTTGTGACTGTCAACCATGAAAAGAATTTCAAAAATAATTTACTTCCCGGTATAATCATAGAGACCAGCAGGGCCAAGCACCAATAATTGCATTAACTGGAGAAGAAATTGATATAGATAATTTATTGCCGGTCGACAACAAGATAGTACAACTCACTGAAACAGCTGCCATTCATCTCACCTTCAAAGACGCACCTACGCCAAAACTCCTATAGTTGAGAATATATCCGACCAGGACGGTCATTTTCAGTCTTCAGTCTGGAATTAAGAGTCGTAACAGAACTACAGACATTTTGCCAGAGGTATCTGCATGCCGCCTGGCATGGAAAGGGGGTGGGGGTTGAGGGCGGAGGACCTCAACGAAGATGAATGGTAACCGATTTCCGAAACAATGAGCGCCGAAGGCACAAGCCCACGTTAGCTTCTCCATGAAATGTTTTGGAATTTAACTTCCTGGGTTTTCGGGTAATTCTGAAAAATCTGAGCGATTTGAATAGAACATGGTACTGTTTTCACATGACTACAGGATACTTTTATCAACCCTAAAATATGACCAAAAGGAAATCTTTCCACGCACAAAAGGTCTTTGCACCTCATAGTCACTAATATACCTCTACAAGAGGTATGTTACATTATAGGGAGTACCTGCCCCTTCCCCCGGGCATGCAATTCCGACCTGCTCTCAATTTCCATAGTGATTCCCCTGGGCTTTCTGTATTCAAAGCTTTTAATGTTATTTTGATTTTCATCTCGCCAGCAAGCTAACGTGGTGGTGGTGCAACAGCCAGCTGGTTATCCTGTTGTGATGCAGCAGACCACAATGACCCAGCAGCAGGGCTATCCTGCCCAGCCATATGGACAGCCGCCACTGCAGCCATACCCGGGACAGCAGCCATACCCGGGACAGCAGCCATACCCGGGACAGCAGCCCGTTATGGTGAACCAGGGTGGCGAGGCTCCACCCGGTTATGAGTTACCGCCGAAACAGTAGTAGTCAGTCTGTTAGCCTCTTTACGCGGACTTCCTTTAGATTCGTCATGCAATCTCTTAAGATTGCGTGACAAGCCCTAAGGAATGCTACGCGAAAAGTCTTTCGAAGTTTTTTTTTATTGACTTAATTAGTTAAACAACTGCATTCACTGGCTAAAATAGTAGATACAAGCAACAAAGGGCACCATTCCTGTTTTTCGGTTGTCCTTTTATCGTTCAATGCAATATATAACCGACGAATTTGTACTTCAAATGGGGCACTCGATAGTGTTAAACCATCGTTCCGTAGTCAATTTCCTCTGTAGTCGTATAAATACTGCTTCCTTTAACGCATTACGTCACGCACCTCTTTCGCAGTAGGGTCGATCACGGAGCGTTGCGTGACTCATTCAGGGTAACGCATCTCGACGTGACGACCCTAGGAGCGACGTTTGAGATAAAAGCAACTCCTGATGGTAAGCTTATAATATCCAAACAAACGTACTGGGAAGGTAGCTATTCAAAAATTTGCTCTAGAAATTTAGGTAGCGTAGCTGCAGAGCATAAAATAATTGTGTGTACTATAGATAGATACTCAAGAAAGATCTGCTCAAAGAACAATAAAGTGCAGTTATCGTAAGCGTGGTGGAAGTCATTACATGTATTTAAACCACCCAGCCTATCGATGCCCATCAATATAAAATCACGGCAACGAACCACTTGGTCTACCCTAGCCTAGGCTAGCATAGCTTAGCCTAGCCTACTAGATGCCTTTGGACGCTGATAGGTAAGCCAAATCTGAATACTTCAAGATTTTCGATATGTATTTTTAATTCATGTACACTCTTTTTTTAAATAATGTTGATTTTTTCTGCCGAGACTGAATATTCTTATTTTTCTACCGATTTAAGGCCGAAAATATTCTTGTGAATATTGTTAGGTTATATCGTATGACATTTCTGTTTCTGTCTGGATGATGTTAAAGAAATTTTGGAGCCAGCCCGGGAAAAGTACATTGACAGTCCTAAAATTAATCAAGTCTGCGATTTTCGGGTCTTTGGTCATCGACCTTCGATCTTTGATCTTCGGTTTGTAAACACCCGATTCTGGACCGTGTAAATGGACACAAACGTTGCCTGTTCTGTCGGTACGCGAGACGACGTACTTTTATTAACTAAACTATGACAATTATTTTTTTTTTTTTACGAACACGACTTTGGGCGAACAGCTACAGGGCATAATCACTTCCGAAACAAGAAACGGCGGGCGCGTGTTGGTGTGCCAACTGCAATCCTGTGGAACTTGAACTCTTTTGTCATGTAAAGTACACATTTTGCGTGCCACCGAAGTGAAACTACACATTTCCGTTTTGGATTTATTCAGACATCAATAAATCTTGTATTTTTATTGCTACGCAGCGAGCGTAGCGAGCGAGCAGCAACATAAACAGGATTTAAGAAGAATATATAGAAGGGGATACAAATTCTCGAATTCATCACTTTTTACCAGAATGCATTGCATTTAACCAGAATGTACTGCGTCACTTTTTACCAGAGTGCATTGCGCCACGAACAACACGAGGATGTCACACCGTGGAGCCGTCGTCTTAATTCGCGAAGATTTCAGTGAGAAAGATTAGTGGTTTGTTTTTCTCCGATTAACCTGTGAAACGATGTGAAGGAGATCGTGTTTGACTTTCACAACTCTTGCTTTTGTCCTTAATGCAGTTAGTGAAAGTTTGTAAATCTGGATGATTAATCGTGACAACTTAATTTTAACTTCTTCATTTCTTAGCAGTCTCGCCTCCTTGGTCGAATTCGTAAATGAAGAGAAATCGTCGTTACTAAAGCTTGTAGAATAATTAAAAAAACGAAAACCGTACAACACGCTAATTTCATATATGCTGCGACCTATTCATCCAAACATGAATTTAAGCTAATTAAAAGCGTTCGCATTTTCACACATCGCGATCATAGTTAACTAACTATGTCGCGATGGACGCGTCCTCGGCACAGTCTGTCAACATTCTAGAGACATTTAATGCGTACCAGTAGAGACTTTATTAGTTAGATTTCTGCTCCTACAATTTCCACATGTATCGATTTTCGCGATCTGATAAAGGGGAGGTTGATGAGTATCGTTTTATGTCCAAGCATAGTTCAGATCACTATGTGCATTTTTGTCACGATCCCTTGTCACACCTCGCCATCGATGCGTCATCATGTATGAAGTTGATGCATACAAGGACAGATTTTAAGTTACACAGCAAAATTTGACACTACTTTGAGAAATAAATGTTACTGCAAGTCTTGGAACTCGCAGATAGATAAATCACTGCGTAAAATATGTCACTATCAACAGAATGTGCCGCAGCATTACTATCTTTTAGATACCCTGGTCTAACTTTAAACTTAAAGTACGTAACTTATCCGCCACAGTCCACAATTAGCTGCCTCAACACTCGAAAGTCCGCAATATACTGTATTCCACAACACTCGAGAAAAAGAACATGGAAATGACGTTTCGCCCCGGAAGAATTTTTTTGTGGGAACCAAATCGTTGTCCATAAATACACAAAATCTCAACTTTTTCCAACCTCGTTCCGAGGGTTTCTCATCTTCCCGCCCCATGGAGTGAGAAAGGAGAGACCCTGGCACAGACTGGTCACGTGTCTCCCAGAATCTTGGAGATGACAAACAAATAGTTTGAGGGAGGGGCGCCTTGGTATGAATTTGTCTATACCGAGACCAATCAAAACAATCACCCGTTTCGCGTGGGGTCAGTTGCAAACACCCAAAAAAGATATATATCGTCTGCAAGCATGGATACAAGTATCTGCGGGCTATGTGGCTCGGTGAAAGACGCTACACACTGTAAAAATCTCTTCGCAAAAAGATCTCTTCCTCTCGCTCTCGCTCCAGGGGGCGGGAAGATGAGAGACCCTGGAAACGAGGTTGAACTTTACAAAATTTAAATAACAATTAAAAATTCGTATCAAAAGTTACAAGTGCTAAGGATAAAATGATTAAAAATCTATGTTAGAGGAGCTCTACAAGTTTAAAAGGATAAAATTGATCAAAATTTATAATATTTATAGGACTGAATGGAGTCCAATTAAGTCTATAACCATAAGAGCGATAAACAAAATCAGAAGATCGCGAAGCGGGAGGCCGATTTGCTAATCACTAGTATGATCACGGACAGAATTGGACGACACAATATGTCCTGTTACCAATTTTTCATAACCATTACACTGATTTTCCCAAAGAGTAAAAGTTTCATTTGAAAAATAGCTTACAATAGTCATTCTTAAATATGAGAATTATAATTTCCGAAAACAAAATGGAGAATAGACTGAAAAACGGAGATACCGGAGATAAACCTCGACGATTTTACAGTCACTCAGTTTGAATTAGTTACTATAGTGATTGTAATCAATGTTGTAACTGCCCGATTTCCAGTGTCCGATTACAGCTAACTGCCCGATTACACTGTGCGATTACACTGCCCGATGACAGATTTGCAGATTAATTACTGCAAAATACAGAAAAGTGTAATTGTTATGATTAATAATTAAAACATGAACTAGCAGAGTGATAAAACTTTTTTATACCGTTCAGAAACTTGATCACAGCGAGGAGTTCTTCGTCCAAAATGTTACTTCGTAATTTCCATTCCCCACGCACTGATTGCGACAGTTTTTCCTCGTTGGCACTGTACCGGTAGGTATTACTAGTTTAATGAAAAAATATTTTAAAAGTGAAAGTGAAGAATGATCATCGCAGTGAATTTTCCAGTTTAAGCAACTGGAAAGAAGAAGCCTGAAATAATCAGGGCTTCAACGGGATTCGAACCCGTGACCTCCGCGATACCGGTGCGATGCTCTACCAACTGAGCTATGAAGCCACACATTGGGAGCGAGGTCAATTTATTGAGTTCATATCTTCCCGTGAGAAGTGAAATGATGTAAATATATATGAAATTATTCATATATTTGAACTGCGGTTATAGATGAAAGTGAAGAATGATCATCGCAGTGAATTTTCCAATTTGAGCAACTGGAAAGAAGAAGCCTGAAATAATCAGGGCTTCTTCTTTCCAGTTGCTTAAATTGGAAAATTCACTGCGATGATCATTCTTCACTTTCATCTATAACCGCAGTTCAAATATATGAATTATTTCATATATATTTACATCGAAAAAATATTTTATTGTTAATTTGTGTGTAAAGATCTTCGCACATTTTTCTGTCTCACTTTATGAAAAATTTGCATAAGTGCAAATACCGAGTCTGGCGAACGAGTAAGATTACGTAACAACCAACAAAACAACATCTAGGCATTTAGGTTTAACCGGGCGCTGTTGCAGTTTGCCTCGTACAGTTCTGCTCCACAGCAGTGTATTGTACATGTAGCTTATTGTTTTAATAAACTAATGAAGTTAACGAATGACCAGCTTGAAGCCCTTCCGCATCGCTCCCGGCTCGGGAAGGCCGCTTCACAAGAGCTAAAACGGTCGGATGCTGATTTGACTGATTTCCCCAGGCAAAACGTGAGGTCTTGTAAGGGGAAAAAG
The DNA here is from genome assembly GCA_964020085.1 of Micromussa lordhowensis. NCBI lineage: Eukaryota > Metazoa > Cnidaria > Anthozoa > Scleractinia > Lobophylliidae > Micromussa > Micromussa lordhowensis. Next base: position 29,998,435 of record OZ026596.1, on the reverse strand, counting down.
TGGACAATTCACTTTGCCTTAATAGAAGAAAGTTCCGACCAGTCATTTTTGTTTTTGATACATATGTAACTTCACAAGATTGCAAGAAGACGTGACTTTGCAGACTGCGATGTAATCAATGTCGGCCCTTAATGATCAACACAATTCTCTTTTATTGATGTTGGTTGGAAACTAGCCATTTGTTCGATTTGCCTCGGGGAAAGTGCTTCCGCTTGAAGGAGTTGTATTCCGCTTTTTACGGCGTTCTGTTATATGGGGCTCATTAGTAGGCCGCGAGTCAGTACTTCAAGGTGATGTTTGTAAACATTGAATAAGTCAGCTGTGCTTTAAAATCACCAGTTTACAGTTCTTATGCATCTTTAACGTTTTCTGATGGTCGACAGTTTATCATCAAAAAAACAGTAAAACATAAACTTTCAAACTACACCCGGCATCTCAAAAAAAATGTTTCGCTTAAAAAGAGGTGTTCAACCCATTTTTCTTTCAATTGAACCGACAATTTGAATTAATAACGTAAGAAAGTACACTCTATCGCTACTAGCTTTTGTTTAATTCTCGTATCACACAGCGAAACGTTTTGGAAGTTTCACTATGTTTGAATGCGCATTCACAGATCAGTTTTTATCTAAGGTCCCACTACCTCTAAATAGAAAAAATCGGAGCAGGTGGTGGGTCAACAAACCTGATTCAATCCATTTTACAATTATACAGCTCTTACAGCCGGATCCCGCATAATTCGTGTATTGTAATTAATAGATTTTTCTTTTCTTTACAATTGCACCTCGCCGCGCGGTGTTCATCTTTGCTGACAGGAAAAGTTCTTATTGCGACTGCGTAAAATTTAAATGTGCAACACGGAATCTAGAAGAAAACATGAATTCTGCTGTGAAACCCTACATAGTACGATTTGACGAAAACCCAAACTGGGATTTTGATTTACTTTTTCTATTAGTAGTGGCGCAATATTCTGAAGGTGCTGGCAAAACAAAAGCTGACCAGACAAGTGGTAATCACTTTGATAAACAATGGACGGATTGATTTCGGCGGAATTCAACTGTTAGTGTGTATTTAGATGCATATTAGGCCATTCTGCAGCTTTCGTACCATTGGTCGGCTCGTTCTGTTTGGACTTGTGTGTTTTTCTCCGTTTCTATGATACTGCACTGGAAAAGATTCTCTTGGGATAACCTTGATCAGTAGTCATAAAGAATTGCTACCGCCCGAACAGTCCCGTTTCTGTAGGCAAACCACTGGAGCGGTTATAAAACCAAGAGAAACCAATTTTGACAGTTTCATTGCTGCGTTATTTAAGTTCTGAGAAAGATGTCGGGTGACGCTGAACCAGGAAAGGCGAAAGCAGCCGGGATCGTGTCAATTATAATTGCTGCTGTGGCTCTAGGCAATATGATATGCGGATTTATCAACGTGGGGCTTGGTGCCCCTGATGGTTCGGGTCTGTGGTCTGGATTCGGGGTATGTTATCAACAATTTTCGCTATACGAAGCTATTCTAAGATCTAGATTCTTTCATCGATTGTGTAACTTGAAAACAATGGGTCTAAAAAGCAGAACAACTTAATCTCCGAGCGAGGTCAAAATTAGCCCATACGTTGAAACGTAGAATCGATTGGGTACTTCACATGATATGGCTAAATTCATTTCTGAGTGCTCTTAGACGCAAACTTGCCTTTGTCTTTAACTAAATCTGAGCCTGAGATCTTCTTGACAGTTCAACGTCACTGGAATAGAGAATCAAGTAACATTCATTTCTAGTTCGTCGGGACTGCATAAAAGCGCCTCTTTCTCAGCCGCGGGAATTAATTTGGCTCCCCATAAGTTGAAACCCTTGCTTCACTTGATTTATGTAAACGTTATATTCCTCGTAAAACCAGCTCGTCTGAGAAGCTTTCTCCGGTAAGGGCACGTATGCATCGTTCAGTTTTTTCAGAATATTTTTTTTCTCATATTGGATCAGTCAGAGATCACTCGCACACCTATATAAAAACGATTGAACTCACACCGTGGGTGGCTTTCTCTTCAACCATCGAAAAAATTCGAGCTGGCAAGAGAGATGGGAAGACGTTGATGTATTCCAAAAAGAAAACCTCGCGTTTTGAGTTTAGAACTTCGTCGTAGGAAATTGCTTGGTTATGTTTATGCTGAAGAATTCGTGTAGGTATGGTTACCGAAACAAAACATGAATTGAATTGGATGAAAAGTGTTCTTTATTACTCTCGAGGGAACGCTAATTGGAAAGATTCCTGGCCTTTTGTTGTACCAGGCCTGGTTTTTTCAATATTTACATAAATAGTTATCTATTTTATTTATTGGAGTTTCAAGAGCTCACTGTGGGCCGCTGTTTGATTTAAGGTTTCCCGATGTCTAATATGTCCGAATTACAACATAAACAGAGCGTATATGTATGTATATTTTTCATGTCCAGGCTGAATATTCTCGTTTTTCTTGAAAACACTTTTAGATAACCTAGTATAATACACGTATTTCAGTTCGATAAAACAAAATTGACCAGGAATCATCTGTAATAAAAAAAAAAGGTGTTTGCATGTCAGTGTATAGCTTTTAATTGTGCACGTACTTCATATCGCTCCACCCTCTACGTAGTTTTTTTTTCGGTTTTTTGGTTAGTCGTTTTCACTTTCGTTTGAAAAGAAACGAATTTACGATCCTTTTCTGGGGTAAGATAAAGTTCATTTAGAACATTATTTGATTTTATTGTATTTTATTTTCCATTAACGCGCCAAAGATGTTCTGAACAAAGTCTCATCATAAAACTTTGCTAATTATATTTCAGCCACCAAATTCTTATAAAAAATATTCTTGTTATAAAAATATTGTATCTAGTTAAACTCTAAATGTACAACAGGTAAAAAAAAAAACTACATACTCCACCAACATCTGGAGAAGAAAACTGGCCAAACTTGACAATAAGAGCAAATATACCATTAATTGACTAATTGTTTGATTAATACCTATGTATAATTGATAGCCTCGTACGCAAAGCGCATGCGCTCGTCGCTCAATGCAGGAAGGATTGCGTGACGGATTGAACCCATAGGAAGTTTGCGTAGCGGGCGAATCACTAGTCCTCAGTTCTTATTTTTGTTGTTGTTGATTTTGTTAGTTGGTTTGTATGTATTTTTGCAGTTTGATGATATCTATACATTGATTTTTTTGCAGCAAATGCTTGTTGCTATCTTGGGAATTGTGACGTGGATCAAACTAAGCAAGGCAGTGGTAAGTAGACGAAACAATTTTTTTTTATTCGCTCCATTGTTTGTCTTTGTCTCTTTATTTTTTATTTTTTGCACCATATTCACAAATGACTTCTACGATTACCAGCCACTTCTCAAGAAAAGAGCCCGCGCCACCTGAGCGGCGGAAATCGAGCCCATACTAAGACTGGATATGCTTTGTTTCGCTGCAGTGCAAAATAACCTTAAGGCGGGGGTAAACCCGAAAGCCGTATTTTGGCTGGGTATTATGCAAATATCTCGTTTACGTTTCAAGCAATCAAGAATCTCTATGCTCATCTCACATATCTATGTTTTGGGTTGTTTTGTAAATTTTTTGGTGATTTTTAGGTATATTTGGAGAGAAATAGTTTTTCTCAAAGGATTAGTAAAATTGATGGAAATAGGAAATTTTGAAGATTTGTTGTTGTTTTAAAATTAGAGTTTGAAATTAAAAATTGGTAGATACACTCCAAACAGTTGCCCAACAACATGGGGTACCATTGTGCGGTCGGGCAACTGTCTGGTGGTGTTCCATAACCCTTTTTTTCCCTTTCAACCTCTCTTTAAACTTACCAAAATTTCACTTAAATTCACCTTTACCCCCCTTTACGCAATATAAATTCCAAACATTTTTGGCTCAGTGATAGCAAAGTTCAGACGGGCAATTCAATTCTGGACAATTGCGAACCTGTTAACCAGCCGGCTCGCTTTCAAAATTTGACAAAATTATAATGTCTAAACTAATTGTTTTAGTACCCTGAAGAACTGTAGTCCGTTTACATTTTGTACTAAGTCGTTTGCCATAGCAGCTAAATGTGTTTTTTTTTTCTGTTTAAAAAAAGCACACATAGAAGACCATGGAATACTTAATAATAATTAAACGGTATAATATACTGATTATCCGTGCATTAATTATATGTCTATTTGCAGTTTGTGGCCCACTTGGTATTTGCCATTATTTTTCTGATCGTAACCATCGTTCAAGTAGTTGTCGGCCTTATTGCTTGGTTAGTCTGGTATATAATTCGAAAAGTGGTGGAATCAGAATGCAGTCAAGTTGGAGATCATTGCGTATGCCATGCTGATAAGAGTGTTCCATTTACTGGTACGGAAAAAGAACCTATTTAAATAATTACCTTTTCTTTAGAAAAGCATGCACTCCTGACGTTCCTCTCCGCCGTCGTTACTAATCGACTCCTCGCCACTAAATTGTTTCCGATTCTTATTGGTTTAAACTGATCACGTGACGCGATAGTGTTCATCCCCCGTCAGCGGAAAATACCCGGATGGATAGTACTCGTCCGTGAAAATTTTTCTGTAAACAAGTGGGCTTATAGAAAATAAACTAATCTCGTTCCCAGATCTCTTGTGGACGAAGCCGAAGGCGAGATCGATCTCGCCTTCGGCTTCGTCCACAAGAGATCTGGGAACGAGATTAAAAATAAACAAATGAAACTGTATTGAGTGGGTTTTTTTCTGTTTCCTTTTTCAAATTTTACATTTGGCCGTCATCTAAAAAGTTGAAAATGATTCAATTTTGAACTAGCGCTCGGAAGAAAATTTAGTGGTGAACAATTAAGACAACAGAGTGTTTATTTCTCGGAATTATCGGTCTGATAGTTGCTCCTTGGAAATTTGTTGTTCTTGAAACTAGCATATTTGTTTTAAGACCATCAGACTAGTAACATATGTACTCACTCAAATTTCTTTCAACACAGTGCACAACTGCAGCGACATCAAAGTGATTGAGTCCTGTTTCATTGCCATGGTGATCCTCAACGCGATCCTTGTCTGCCTTCTTTTTGCTGCTTCCATCATTGGATGTTGTGGGACTTGCTGTGCCAAACAAAATACTGTAAGTCACGCAATATACATAAGATAACGTAACACTTACATTATAGAAACAATTCATTCAACGCATAAAGCAACACAATTTTCTTTTGTATTGTAGTGTTTTTAGGGTACATTTCGGTGTATTGGAATGAAACAAAACTAGGAAATCCGTCTGTGGTCGTAGGGTGTCTGGATCTTGATCAATGAAAAATATTTCACCCCAGCAATCACGCTACAACGGGCGCTAACGACCTCTCAAGAAGTTTTTTGCAAAGGATTTTGTTGCTTTACGAATGCAAGAAATTCTTAACATCAAATAATGATGTGTTTCGAGCTTTATACTGCTGATATGCAAAAACATTAATGGACAATGTCATCCCGGAAAATACAAAAGCCAAAAAATGTCACAATTATTTAAACTCAACGACGTGAAGGAAACATGCGACACGAAGCAACTGAATGAAGAAGTAAAGATTCAAATTAAACCAATTCGGCATTCGTTCAGAAAATAAGAGCAGTTTTCCAGCATGAAATTAGACTTACCGTTTTAGGAACCTTGGCTGGCTTACATTTGATACCCTGATCCAATGAAGTTTTTTGATTCCAAGCTCTTTTTCGTTTCATCATAGTTGTGGTCTTGATGCCGACAATTAAGCGCGAAACTGTAAACAACGTAAGCCTTTGCTTCATTTGGCTTGTAGTTTCGCTCTTCCCGACCTTTATCAATCGTCGCCTTAATTTTCTAAACAAAGAGTGTTTAATTTGTACGAAAAATAGTTCGGAAGATTTAAAAACTCTGTCGCGCTCGCTTCTCGCACGTGTTTCATTCAACTCAAAAAGGGAACACGGTGCCAAAAAATTTTCCCGCCTTTAGATAAAAAAAAAACACTTAAAATGACTGACCCCGAGGGAGACAGTGAGTTTTGTTTCCCCGAGACCCTCAATGTTTCCCGTGAGGCCAGTCATTAAGTGTTTAATGTCCTCATCATCAAGTTGAGTAAAGAATTGATGAAAAAATTACTCCATTGCAATTGTTGGAAACGAGATAGTTCACGGAGCTTCACTCACATACTACTAAATTTTCAAACATCCAAACTTCCCTCCCTTTTTGCTTACAGTACCTTACTGAAAAATAACGCCTTATGACTATATTTACACAGACAACCAACGTGGTGGTGGTAACGCAGCCGGGAATGGTCATGCAGCATCATAACAAAGAAACCTCCCCAGAGTACCCTACCAAGTACTAGAGGTCGCGTCTACGATTTGGGGCCGATCAGGGCAAATCGTACTAAACATAAACGACGAAAACAAGAACCCATTTTCAAGAGTGGCACCAATCTCGTTCCCAGAGTCTTCGTTCCCCTTGACCAGTGGTCGGAAACGAGAGCTCTGGGAGCAACCATTTCAGGCATGCGCTATAGATGCAGACTGCGCAGTGAAACTGGATGGGCAGAATTCGGTTATTTCCTTTATTATTCAAAATGGTTGCTCCCAGAGCTCTCGTTTTCCGACCGCTGGTCAAGAGGAACGAAGACTCTGGGAACGAGATTGGAGTGACACATAAACTTGCACATGACATACGTTCAGAAAGTGACACACAAAAATGCATGCTACAAAAATGATGCAATTCAGGGAACAAGTGACAGTTTCGGCACGGGATCTTCCTTGAAGGAGAGGTTGCTAAGTATAGGATAATATTAAAGCTGTCGGAATGGATTCCAGTGTTCGCTCTGTTTCGGGATTGGCACAAAGAGTGTGAAATTTTTGTGTACTGACGAGTGTTTGCCAAAAGTGGCACTTGCTCCCCGTTCGTATACAAACATAACATTTTCATTTCCACTGTGAATGCTTTTAGAGTGATATCAGTATGAGTTTATTTTAAGACGTTTATTCTGCAAAGTGACAATAGTGTATCAATCTGACAGCTCATAACAATAGACCCTTTTCATACATGGCTTCCAATTTAAAATTCTTTTGCATGCATTTAAATTAGCCTTACTAACCTCGTTTCAGGGTTAAAATTCTTTTGCATTGCTAACTTGAAAACGAGGTTAGTAAGGCTTATTTTAATACTTGCAAAAGGGTTTATAATTGGCCACCATTTATGAAAGTGGTCTATAGAGCTAATCCATTTTGTACAGAGCAGTTTTCTATCGAGAGTCATAAAACCAACATACACCAAAGTAATCACTCCAGCCAATCACAAGAGACACAGACGATCCAGTGAACCAATCAAAACTCGAAGTAATTACATGTAGCTGACTCAAAGCGCGGGAAAACGTGTGCGAGTGAGTTGGTGGTTTTGGCTTTACTTCTGATTGGATGAAAAATTGGCGCGAGTTTTCTGAGCCAATCGTGTAGTGTAGTTAGTTTTTTCGACACTCAAATGAAAACTGCTCTATTCAGAGAATTGGGCACTATTCAATGACTATGCTGAAAGGCCCTCGACGTTATTTACACCCAAGAGACTTCACAAGATAATTGAATACACATGTATTTCACAGCAAATTTATATTCATACATCATTGCATATGATACAATCTGCTTTTATTATATGTTTGTTCTAACTCACTATTTCTTGAACCTGTCTGTACAAAATTACATGTATAGAAACATTCAATCGATCGATGTCGCTTACTGACAACTATTTACTTTATATGTGCGTTACTCGGCATTTTTCTAAGTGCACTATTATTGCGGACAGATTTGAATTTGTTGTTTGATAATAAAGGGAAAAGTGTTGCACATACTTGTAAGAAGGATACTAGCTGAGACTGACTCGTCTTGATGTGTATGGCTGTATCACTCGAAAAACAACAGCCCTCAGTGCCTTTTTCTCGACTATGCGAAAGAGGTTCCCGTTATGAGTAATTTAGGAACACTAACATTGATAAGTCTTCTTCTCCTGTAAGTCCACTTATGCTAACTTCACTGAGGATTTGCGCATGACCTGGGGTTTACAATGTTGCATCTTTTTTTCATTATTCTCAGTTTCCTTACCTAAGGAAGCAATAAGCAATTCTTTAACATATGTATTCAGGAGACATACAAGATTATTAAATTCTCAACCTCGGATAATGCAATTCTAGCTTTCTGATTGGTTCACTAGATGCGCCTCGTTGGCTATCTACCATCTCATATCCAACGCGCGCTTATGGAATAATTGTTAAGTATACCATGATGGCTAAGCCAATGAAAACTCTCGAATTGCATTATCCAATGATCCAGTTTTTAACAAAAGAAATTATGGACAAGGCCGTCCCAGAAACAATAGAAAAAGCCACAAAGTTCGGAATGAGATTGTTTAACGGTACATACCCGTAAAGTTTCAATTAAAAGAGATTTTAGCAAAACCGAAGATTGAGAATTTAATAAAACAATTATTCCATTCGCCCTTGTTGGATATGAGATTGGTTATAGCCAACTCGTGGGTGATGTAGCAGCTCTCCTAAGGTCTCACATGATTGGCTTGCTACCCTTTGAGAGTACAATAGAACAAACAACAGAAACAATGCCCCTATCCCTAACACAATAGCAGCTGCTACAATGATAAAACAAAAGCAGCTTTGGACAGCTGCTACACTACTGCAACTCGTCCCTACGGGCCTCGTTGGCTATTTACCATCTCATATCCAACGCGCGCTCATGGAATAATTGTTAAATAACCATAGCCTGCAGTGCAGGCGTATTTTGGTAACTGTGGAGGACTGGGGCGAGGGAAATTTGCCGAGGGAGTAGTAAGGAGCAGAATGCTTGAAGTGGAAAAATGGGCGAGGGAAAGGAAAAATCCGTTATTTCAAGTGCACAGCCAACCCACAGCCGCCCCGACCACGCTTCTACCCCAACAAGCAACCAATTACAATCCAAGAATGAGATGGCCGCATCGAAAACCTGGTTTATCGAGCGTTCCGTTCCAAACTAACGTCTTTATTGCGGGCTAGGATAACTAGAGAAATCACATGTTTAAACTTGTTATTCATTTCCTACTTAGATTAAGAAAAAAGGGCTCACGTAAAGCTTTCTGACTCTCTTTCTCGGGGCCTTTGATGAGGTTGAATCCCCGGGGGGACTCTCTTATAAAAAAACTGGGGGTGCTCGTGGAAAATTTTGAAAAGAACCCCTAAGAGGTACCAAGATGCTGTTTTGTGGGCGTGGTTTGAAATTTTTTCACCCCTAAGAGGTACCAATTCTAAAACAACACATTATCTCCTGTCAATTTCAGCTCAGTATCGTAAAAGGTACCACAAAACCTTGCGCTGCGGACCTTTAATTTTGAAGCTGAACACCCTAAGATGTTCCCCTTTTTTAACCCCTAGAAGGTACGACGAGTACCCCCGTCCTTTCTATATGAGAGTCTCCCCCCCGGGGGCTGAACCAGTTGGGCACGCGATGACGCTAGGAGTTTAGCACTCAAATTTTCCGAATCATTCATATATTTAACAATTATCCTGCGAAATCGCGCGGAATATCGTCTGATACTTAGCCGACGAGGCCGTAGGCCGAGTCGGCTAAAATCAGACGACATTCTGCGAGATTGAGCAGGATAATTGTTTCATTATTCAACAAATTGATAACAAAACAGCCTAAAAACCTTGTAAATCTCTCTGTCGACATTTTCTCACTACACTTTTTCTTCCCACGTACGAAGCTACTTATACCGCCGGATATCTGTTACCTACGGATGACAGATGTCGAGAGCATCATGACCATATTTGGATAGTGTTACAATTTGTTGAATAATAACGGCTGTTGTACCCAAGAAAATAAACAACTACTCGTTTTGACTTCCACGCGTCCGTCCACGCATCATATTAAAAAGCTCAGTGCACACCTATAATGCCTAAAAATTGAAGCAAGGAAAACGTTAACGACATTTCCTTTCCTCTTCAAGTCTCAGAAGTCTTGCGGCAACAACATTCATGTAAAATACCAACCTCGTTCCCAGAGTCTCTCATCTTCCCGCGCCCTGGAGCAGGAAGACGAGCGACCCTGGGAACGAGGCTGGTAAAATCCGTTATTAAACTACAAATTCTGGATTACTAAGGGTCACTATGGTAGAAATTTGTGTCATAACGTCTCTAGAAACTTAACTACTCATCTGTATCTATCCTTTGTTATGCAGCAATTACCAGTCAAGCAGAAATGTAACTATGAATGATTGAAGCCATGCCTGCTGGAAAACGCTTACCTAAAAACGCTGGATTTAAAACATCATAGACTTAAAAAATCATTGAATCGTTCCTCAAATTAGATACTCAGCCGATACGAGCCTTCCTTTTGCGTATGGTTTTTGAGACCGAAGTCTAAGATTTTTCCCCACCTCTCTCCCAAGAGGAGATTTATTGAGACTGAAATCGCGCGCCAAAATGACTGACGCCGCCATTCAAAGAAACAACTTGACGACAACTCAAAGAAAGTCATGCTAATCAGTTGTCCTGGGAGTTTCACAGTCTTTGGCGCATATTCCAAACCAACATATTCACTCTTTTAACTTGAATTCTTTTTAATTGGGCTTTTAAATTTATTGTGCTTAACTTACCGCATTTTTGTGACAATGACGGATCTTGTCGAGGAAGGAAAGGCAAAGGCGGCTGGCTTCGTGTCACTTCTTCTCGGAGTAGTCGCATTTGCCGACATTGTATGTGGTCTTATCTATGCCAGTAAGGGAGGCATTGACGGATCAGGCCTTTGGACAGGATTTGGGGTATGTCGTAGCTTAATGTGAGCTGTTTATTCTCAGAGGAAAATGGCGTAAAGCAGGACGATGACCGTGTATAGAAATATATCAAGAAACGCGTAAGTTTGCCGAGGGTATACGCCTTGTAAGCTTATAAATCTTGATAAAGCAGCAGAGAAGTGCTTTCACTAATGAAAGTACAAGAAAAATGCATTTAACTTCCAAAATATGACCTGTTAAAATGACAACTAGTGCACTCAGCCTGAGTAAATTTGAGTCAGACCGAAATTTAACAAAACACTTCACTGCAAAGTATACTTTGAAAATGGACGGCTTATTTTGTTTCTAGCCAGCTCAAAGATCATGAAAAAAAGTTGTATTGATTTCTATATTTCTACCTTCAAATACCCTTCTCCTTCATATACAGAATCAGAATTAGTTAAATATCTAAGCAAGCTTAACATTGTAAATTGATTTTTGTTTGTTTTGTTTCGTGTTGCGTGCGGGAGGTCGCGGGTTCAAACCCCGGCCGGACCAACACTTAGGATCTTTAAATGACTGAGGAGAAAGTGCTGCCTTTGTAATGACATCTGCAAATGGTTAAACTTTCTAGTCTTCTCTTATACGGACGATAAACCGGAGGCCCCGTCTCACAACTCTTCATAATTAATTCTGTGGGACGTAAAAGAACCAACACACTGTTGGAAAATAGTAGGGGACGTAGTTCCCGGTGTGATGATCTATCTCTTGCATACTCTAAAATCCGAGGGTAAATAAAGTAATGTATGTATGTATGTTTGGAATAATTTGATTTTCATCTCTCAGCTGTTTGATATTTCTTTTCGTTCTGTTTCTTTTTAGTTAGCGCTTTGTGCTGTTCTTGGCTTGCTGACGTGGTGGAAAAGAAACAAGACAGCTGTGCGTTTTAAAGAATTCAGTTTATTGTTTTTTAATACTTCTGCATTAGCGAACATTGCTTTAAGGTGGCTCAAAACAGTTTCCAGCAGTTAGATTTTGATGGTATCAAAAAAAATGGTCAATCATTGGTGAACACGTTGTTATCATTTTCGTCACACAATAGATTACCATAAAAACAGTATGACCTGCTAAAAACACCTTTAATATACAGCTTTAGGGGCTTATAATTAAAAAAACGATAAGGTGAATTATTTTTATACTATTAAATTTTAATAAGCATGATTACACGCAACTTCTGTCAAAGTTTTAAAAAATTATGTACATAGGGTTTAGAGCTACCTTAAATTTTCAAAACTTGAAGGTGGCTCTGAACGCTATGTACAGTGTTATAGTAACCTATTGTGTCACAAAAATGATAACAACGTCAGTGTTAACTAATGACTGGGCATTTTTTGATACCATGATAAGTCATAGTTGACCTTATGTAGGCCTATTTCTCTGCAGATGGTATTTTTTCTCGTGTTGGACATCCTTTGGTTTATAGTGTCTGTGGCCGGAGTGATATTCACACTGCTTCTTTGGCTTTTATACCACATATTCGTGGCAAGTAGTGCGACAGAAGACAACTGCTCCATGATAGATGCAGACACGTGCTACTGTAAACGATCGGGAAAAGCGGACGTCAAATTTAAGAGTAAGTGCGATCATTCTTTAAATATGTGTGGGGAAGATGTAACAGGGGTGGTGTAGAGATTAGAGCAGTCAAACTTGCCCGCAGGCGCATACGCAGCCCACAGATTCTTTAGAAACTAAGGTCCCGTCCAACCTACGCCTGAGGAATTTGAAAACGCAACAATCACCGGTAACATTGGATTTGTGTTTGAGGAAATCTCGGTCAGGGAAATCACATGGTTATCGTGGCGCCATCGTTTTCGAAAAGCTCCGTTTTTAAAATATTTTCCGTCCAAACGAAAATGAAAAGCCGGCCGGAGTTCTCAAATTCCTCCGTTTTCAGGAACCTCTTCGACAAGCTCTTTTTCGTGACGGATTAGTGTGGACGGTGGGCCTAACCGTAGAAGTAAAGCTGCGTTTTCGGCAAATTCCTCCAGCGTATTGTGGACAGGGCGTAATGTAGCTTTGTCTCAATTCCCAGTTCAGTGTGACGACATAGAGATTATCGACCACTGTTTGATTGCTATCGTCGTGTTGAACGCCATTGGTGCAGTCCTTGTCCTGTCTGGCTCCGTCATTGGCTGTATGGGAACCTGCTGTGCACAACAGAACGTAAGAGAGAAACGATTATTCATTTTAGCGCATCAGGCTTATTATCATCTTTTACCATATCCTACATTTGTGTCCTATGGACTGTCTTTTTGTAAAGTATGAAAGTGGATACGATTTCAGGAGGAAAATGACCCTTAAGTTACCTAGACCTAGGACTGATATGATCAAGAAAGCACGCTCATACAAGACAATTATTCGGTGGAATACCCCGGAAAACCAAATGAGATCAATTTGTGACATTGACGCTTTTAAAAAGTCACTCAGGTGTACTTTTAAGCCCATATATTGTAAATACGTAGAATTCTTATATAGTTTTATTGTGATTAGTTAGTTAGGAAGTTTAATTTTATCGATTTTACACGACCACATTTTAATCGTGTTTAAATAAACGCTGTTATTATTATTATTATTATTATTATTATTATTATTATTATTATTATTATTATTATTATTGCGGGCGACCAGCGGAGCCCGCAATCCTAATCTCAACATTGGTTTCAAACGCATGCGCGGCAGTTATATAGCCTTGCAGTGACTCGAATTTAGCAAAAAAAGTCGTCCTTCCAAATATTTGTCCTTAGGGACACTAAGAACCAATGGAATGAAAGGAGGTAATTTTAGCACAGGCGCTTTGACCACGCGAGACAAACACGAAGCAGCAGTAATTTGAGCACAGGCGTTCTGACCGCTAGAAACCAACACCAAGCAGAAGACAATTCTTACCAAAGCATAGCTGTTTCACCTTCCATAGTCAATGATCTTTAATGTAGTTGAAGGGTCAAATAATATGTAAATTTCGCCTTCTTGAAGCTAACAATGTCAAGAATTACGTGCAGTTCATGCAGAAGTGGCGGTCCATAAATTAGAATGCACACAACACAATTCTATCACGTGGACGACGTCTATTCCGGGCGTCTATTTCGTCGAAGAATCACGTGCAGCTCATGCATAGCTGGCGCGCCGTCCAATCAAAATCGAGCGTGTGAGATTGTAGCCTGAAATGTCAGTCATCTCCCGACCTCAACCTAATGCGTGTTATGCGTGTTAGCGTGTTATGCGTGTTATCGACGCAGCAGCTCGGCGTGATTCGACGTGGGGACGTCCAGCTGATACAAGCTGAAATTGAGAATTTTCCGTAAAATCATTTTATTTTGAACTTCAATCCATGCACTGCTGGAGAGTTTATACGCAACAGTACGCGGCACCAACTGTTCTGTTTGTTTTTCGTCTGGCAATGCAGCACAGAATCGTTTATCGTTACATTTTATGTAAGAATGTTATTTTTTCAGCCACCAAATATTCTATTGCACTACCACCGTTTTCGTTGATACGCGACTTTGGAAAACAAAACGGAAACGTTTCCAAAATTTCCGTCAATAATTGCGTGTTATCGACAGATCGGATCGAAATCCACCGGTGTGACCTTCTGACCTTCTTTATGTCATGCTAGCGGGCTGTGATTTTCGATCCGATCTGTCGATAATTAACACACAAGATTGTCGGAAGTTGTAAACGTTTCCGCGGCTGTTTTGTTTTCCAAAGTCGCGTATCAACGGTGGTAAGAAAATCAAGAAATCCACTTTATAGGGAAAATATGTAAAAGAACACACTGAAAACCAATTACGGCAAGGTAATTACACCTCCAACCACTGGAAATAAACAATAAAACAGTGTATTAAACAGTATCTATTTCAATTATCTTGACTTGCTAAAAAGCAAATCATTCGGCTCGAATAGGTTTACGTAACGTTTTTCTTGGATTTGAAATGTTAACCTAAGGAATCAGGTCAGGAAAAGCGGACAAAAATAATTTACGAGCATTTACGATAGAGCAGTCGAACACGTAATATCTGAAAAGATTTGTAATTAACACGTTTGCCGACGACACACGTAACCTGATCTCTTTCAAACCAATAAGAAACTTGTATCTTTCCTGCACAAACTGAAAACCAATCAGAAATTACTTTATATCTCAGAAGAAGTAAGTGACGTCACCGGACGGAATTATAACGCTCAGAGTTCAGGCGTCTCTCGCCCGGGCATTAGGCTGAGGGCGGGAGATGACTGACATTTCAGGCTAGTGAGATTGTGATCGGAACGTTTCCTGTCCGTGTCTGTTGTTGTCGGGTTATATGGCGGGCCATCGCGTTCAAAATGAGATATCATGATATCTCCATGATATCTTTCATTTATCACGATATCATGTTATCATGATATCTTCACAGCACGAGATATCTCATGTTAAAGGGATATCTTTGGTTATAATGATAACTCTATTTTCCGGAGAGATATCTTGTCTGATAACATTTTGCACTGCTATGGTATTTGGTTGTCATCACTTGTTTTTATTTTTTAATAGATTGCTTGTCGACTCTACTTTTAAAAGCGCACTCTAGCGACTGTATTGTCTTGAGTCTGTGAGTCTAAAGGGGTCAAAGCGATTAGCATAATGTCTAAAGTGTGCTGTAGTTGTAGTTACCTAAGGAAACCTTTATATATTTCTAGTTTCTCATAAAGAACAATTAAAAAAACGGAGAAAAACCAGGCCAGCAATTTGAGTCTTTGAATCGGATAACAAGACAATCGTCTCATTTTCTACGTAATGTACTGCCTTTTCCGCGAGCAATTATTATTGGGATCGGTACCACCGTGACAATCACGCCACTGAATTCATTCCTTTGGACCATGAGACTACTTTTGGTAACGCTCGCACCTCTCTTTCACAGTATCGTCGTGTTAAGGTAAGAGTAGCCTTAGCGGGGTGACCAGGTTTGCCCCTTGACCGGCCGAGATGATGTGTGTTTCATCACGGAAAATGCGGTGGCACGAGGTCACGTTTCTCGTGCAAACAGTATTTTAGAGTTAATTAGCGACCTCAACGTAACCCCTGTTTGTCTTGCCCTATCACAAGTTCTCCTAAAAATAGCTTAAGGTTTCCAATACTTCGCCAATTGTCCCTATTTTTTCGAAATCCTTCAAGTTGTGTTGCTAAATTTTCCCCCACCCCCACTGGAGGTGGACTCGTAACTTAAGGGGGGTAGCCTGGGCGGGTGTACGAAATGGGTATTCCTTCGCTAGCTCCCGACTACACAGGCTAAAGGCGGAGTTAGACATGGATTTGAGCTAAATCGTAAATAAGTGAGGAGAGGTCACTGAAAAAGTAGATACATTTTTACATTTTTAGTATTTGATAGGAACCGTTTAAGGGAAGTTTCAAACCAAAACAAAATTGCTTGACAGTTTTCATTTCACACGTGCATATTCGTAGCAGTGTGTTCTTGGCAAACAATTAATACAACGTGGAGACTAAATTTGTTCTAAACATACGAAACCCGGTCTTAAAACTGTAGCTAGGGTAGACAAGTAAAACATGTCCGGCTTCCTTTCCCAGTTCTTTAGACCCAGAGATTAAGGGTTTAGAAGAAAAGCAAATTGGGCGCTGTCCGAGGAGCCTACCTCCTAGTTTTCGTTTCAATTAATTCACCCTATTATTCTTCTCAATCAGCAGAAATGATGGGCAGCAATCCCAACATAATCATGACCACCAGCATCAAAATTTAGAACAGCAGCCAAATCAACAAGCACTTCCCGTCCCCTCCCTTCCGCATTACCAACAAACGCCACAGCAATGGCCACAACCATCGCAACAATTGGGTTGGCTGCATCAGCCGCAACCACAGCCGCACCAGCATCAACAGCAACCACTGACACAGCAACAGTTGCAACCACAGCGCCACCAGCATCAGCAACCATTGCCGTACCAACAACAGCAACCACTGATGTAGCAACCACAGCCAAACCAACGGCAGCAACCACAGCCACACCAACATATACAACCACTGCAGCACCAACAGCAGCAACCACTAATACAGCAACAGCTGCAACCCCAGCCAAACCAACAGCAGCAACCACAGTTACACCAACAGCTACAACCATTGCCTCACCAACACCAGCAACCACTTCCCCACCAACAGCAGCAACCACTAATACAGCAACAGCAGCAGTGGGCTCAAATGCAGCAACTCCTGTCACATCAGCAACAACAACTGCAGCCACCACTGCAACAACTTCATTCCTTTCCACCTATACAGCAAATGTTGCCCCAACAACATCCCGCATCAAACATAAACCCCCAACAATTACCAAATGGATCGGCTAGTGTTAGACAGGCTGGGCAACGGTTGGTGGACGTGTTGCAAGAGGCTCGTTCTTCTTTCTCCGACGAACTATCTCGTAATTTCCCACGTTCTCAAGGTAGTTGAGCAGTAAACCAGAGACAGTCAAGAGCAGGAGTGCAAACCACGCAGATGAGCATCATCTGCCTTCCGCAGGGAGTAGTATGCCTCAAAGATCCCAAAGAGAGTAGATGAGTAGATCCCTCAAAGATCCCATGCAAGTGCAGCTAGTAGGCTGCCTAGAGTCAGATAGAAAACCTAATCGCAGGTTTCGATGCTATATAACTATAGCTTTTAATGGAAAATACAAGGAACAGAGTGCACTATCGCGGCAGCACTGCAACTTTTAGAACTGTCTCTTCCTCTCATTGTATCTTTCTGGAAGGTTTGCTGTGCTTAACCCAAACGAAACATACATGTAAACTGTGTGATCAGCTTTATTAAAGAGTCATGTTATAGGACAATGTTAACCGTTATTGTTATAAAGTAAGAATGTTGATCGTAGGCCTTGTACCAGCCATATATTAACCATTTTCCTTAAAAAAGCGAAGAACATTAACCGTTAGTTTGCCATTTAGACCATCCTCAAATTACGACCATCATCGTACGCTAAATGATGATTATGAGTTTTTGGTTTTTATCCCAATCATAGATATTATGTAAGTATATATGAAATAATTCATATATTTGAAATAATTCATATATTTGAACTGCGGTTATACATGACAGTGAAGAATGATCTTCGCAGTGAATTTTCCAATTCAAGCAACTGGAAAGAAGAAGCCTGAAAAAAAATGCGTGGCTTCATAGCTCAGTTGGTAGAGCATCGCACCGGTATCGCGGAGGTCACGGGTTCGAATCCCGTTGAAGTCCTGATTTTTTTTTTTTTTCAGGCTTCTTCTTTCCAGTTGCTTGAATTGGAAAATTCACTGCGAAGATCATTCTTCACTGTCAAACATTGTAGATAAATGTCCAGGCCAAACAATTTCGAGGAAGCAAGTGGGTCGATTGATTCCTGAAGCTGTTGTTGGACGTTCGTTGGTAAACTCACATTAATTCCTGGCACAGTGAGCTGAGATCACTCTCACGATTCTCTCAATCTGGACAAGGTCCTTCCCAGTCAATACCGAATTGTTCTAACGGCCCTTCTACAAGGTCTTTCTGGAAAACGCCTCCAGGTGCGGTGTGGTGGGAATTTTGCAGCTGCAGCATGCTCTCTATCCATAGCTGCCTGGGCGTACTGTTATGCTCAGTTCCAAGTGGATGTCTGTTGTAAGACTCGGTCCAACGACTTAATAAGTTGTTGATCCTGGATATAAATACAAAATGTAGCACAAACAGGTGGAGCTCGTCAGTCTGATCAAGTACACCCAATTCTTCCATGAAGTAAAATAAAAAGTCGAGATGCAGAACCAAAACACATCCCTCCACAGCCGTTCTATCCTTTGGTTATGCACCGATCGGCCAGCTATAAGACTGCCCCTATTTGCACCGCGAATCATACACATCAAAACGGAGACCAGATAGTTCTCCCCGCCCCTGTCAGATCTGACTCTAGATGGAAAACCTTACTGTCGTCTTGTACCTTCATAAAAGCACTGAACAACGGTACTGGCGCGGTTATTGTTAAAGCATTGCAAATACGTTATTAAGCGGGAATAGCCATCGATCCCTCCTGCTACAACTAAACGCCAACGTACTAAGGAATGATGCCACAATGCATTTGCACCATATACGTTATATCGCCTTCTGACGTGTACTTCGGACCAGCGTATTGCTGCTCCAGCCGGATCCACCCTTCTCATTGCCATTCGAACTCTACAACGTTGGATCCTTAACCCGTGATCAGCCTCCAGCATTGCCCGCATCTGCCGACAGCCTATTCTTGGAAAATGAGAACGGATATTTCTAATAAGCTGATCTAAGTCGGTATCAGAAATGGCAGAGTAAACGTCTATCCAAGGAAATGTTGTTGTCGCGCAACCTTCGTCTTACTGTGGAAACACTAACGCCGAGGCAGTTTGCAATTCTCCGTGTGTTGAAGTTTTCTCCCACGAGAAAAGAAAGTTGATCAAATGTTATATCGTACGGTGGCCTTCCGACAGCGAAGCCATGGGCAGGAGTTCGTTCTTCCCTCAAGTCCCGGGATACGTGATCTCAACTAGCCTGCGTAGCTTGGCGGTTTAAGCAATGCGAGCGGGCTAAAACGAGCGGCGAAGCCGCGAGGAGCCTGGGGGAGAGACAACGCGCTCGAATTGGTAACCGCCAAGCTACGCAGGCTAGATCTCAACATAAAAAGGAAGGTTTGCACGGTATCAATGATGCAGTTATATTGTTGTTCTTCTATAATGCGGAAAAGATTCACACAATTAGTGAGAAGATTTTCGAGCCTGGCAATGCATACTCGACAACGTCTTCATCATTTTCAGCCGTGCTCAGCAGTCGGTTAACTTCATTTACTAAACCAAGAGCTCTTTCGAAAAAACTATCAAGACTACTTAGCTGCGCTCTTCCGTGAAACTGATTTGGTGGAGTCTGCCCACAGCAACATAAAATTAGAAGTAAAGTTGTAAGTAAAACAGAAGGCAGCTGATGGGGAGGGTACTTCATTGTAGCTATAAACAATGTTGAATTTAAGCGTAAATAAATTCCGGAAATGCTGTAAGGTTGACTACGTAGCGTGCACTTTTAAAAATCGACAAGCCATGTGTTAAAAAAGAAACCAAGTGATGACAACCAAAAACAATAGCACTGCAAAATGTTATCAGACAAGATATCTCTCCGGGGAAAAAGAGTTATCATTATAATTAGAGATATCCTTTTATCCTGATATCTCATGCTGTGAAGATATCATGATAACATGATATCGTGTTAAATTAAGGATATCATGGAGATATCATGATATCTAATTTTGAACGCGATGGCCCGCCATAGGGTTACATCAAATGACCTTGACTAAATCAATATGTCCATTTTATAATCAACAGTGTTTTTATTTACAACGTGAAAAAATAACCATTTTGTCAAACCCAACACAAAATAGAACTAGTGTATAATCAAACTGGTGTTACTGTTTCACAAGGTCAGTAAAACCACTCTTAGGTCCCTTTGTCTCGTTTTAGGGAAAACAATCACCCACACTATGCAACCCTTTATTGCCCTGCAAATACAAATGCCCAAAATGGAAAAAGAACACAACGCCACTGTTTTACAATGAATTCGTTAACCTCAGTGAAACAAATCATGCATAGCCCTCGCCCGCACTTCCTAACCTGTGGTTATTACTAGTTATTATTATTATTATTAAGCCGTCACGAAATTTCTATGTAAAACATCACGCATTCCTCACAAGCCGAGATCGAATCTGGGGGTACTCCAGAACAATAAGGTGTGGGTGTACGGCTCGCTTCCAAAAACCCTTACCATTTTTAAGACCGAAATCTGCGATTTTCTCTACGGCCTATTTATCTGACCAAAATTTCGAGACCCTATATAATGCCTGACCCATAAATACCCTGTTTCAGACTCCGCCTGCCTTATAATTAGTTCCCTAGTTCGAACTGATTGTTAAAGGAATTATGAAGGGCTTTAGTCTGACCAAAACGGCTAAAGTCCATACCTAATACGGCCGCACATAGCTATGTAGGCCATTCAAGGGAGTACCCCTCTCCCAGGGTGATTGGATAAAGTCAATGAATTGTCAGTGGCTGCAACAGTCGGCAAACTATCGGTAGACTAAAACTGTCGGCAGTTGGCCGGTACACTTACGATAACTGTCGGTATACTTGCTGAAAATTGCTGGTAATCTGTCGGTAGACTGTCGGTAAATTCCTTGCAACAGTCGACCAGTGAATTGAGCTCACTCTGATCGATCTGTTGAGCTAAAAAATAGCTTCTTATTTTTAGAAACAACAAAAGTACAGCCTATTAAATTTCAGTTTGAAATGTGCCATACAACTCTTCAATAGTTCAAATTCCTTTTGTCCACTTACATATAAAACTATAAATTTGCACCTTTTTCCCAACAGCATTAATTGCAATTGCGAGATAATTCAAAGATGACCGCTGAGGCTAAGACAAAAGAAATTGTTTATAACAGTATTAGTGCCTCAACCTCAATGTCATTTCTTTTGTTTTTGTCTCCTAAGCCTCAGCCATGTTAGAATTTTTAAGGTTTTGTAGTACATTCGAACCTTCGGTTGCGACCACCTCTCGTAAGCGACCATCTCTCTTCAGCGACCAGTTTTCCAAACACCTCCTTGATGAGAACAACACGTTTCTCTCTTTTGACGAACTCAAGCAAAAAGCGAGCATTAATATCCCTTTCACACTTTACTATGGCCTCATAACTTCCATTCCACCAGAATGGAAAAAGCTATTAAGAAACCAAAACAACTGTTCTCCAACGGTAATTCCAACCCTTGCTCCACTCCATGACCCCCTATCAACACGAACCGCCTATTCTTTTCTTCTAAACAAAGCAATAAGTCCACCTACATCAGAGAAAAGAATCTTAAACTTTGGTTTCACCAAAGAAAATATTCACAAAGTGTACACATTCCCATTCTTGATAACCAAAGATTCTAAACTAATTGCCTTTCAGTGCAACATCATTCACCATATTCTACCAACTAAGTCAAGCCTTTTTCGAGCTGGAATCACTGAAAGCGACACCTGTACATTATGTAAAACTGAAAAACAAACAACCAGTCACTTGCTTTTCCACTGTACTGAATCTAACGCTTTTTGGCTAGAATTCACCAGCTGGTGGCGCCTAAAATACAAACAAGTTATCACTTTGACGGAATGTGTCGTCCTCTATGGATATCATAATAACATCAAAAACAAGCAGGCACTAAATGTCACTCTCCTCCTCGCCAAATATCACATTTTCGCTACAAGTTCATGCGACGGCAAGCTATCTTTTGAAAGCTTTCTTCTCCGCCTCCAAAACCACCCAGAGATTTTAAAACAAAGTTATACAGCCGCAAACAAATCACATCAATTTTTTTCTATATACGGCAATCTGTTGTAATCCAATGTTTCGCTCCTTTTCCATTCTGCGTTAATCCTACTAAAATAGACGTATTTGCCTCGGTTTGTTTTGCTTTTGTTTGTTGTTGTTGTTTTGTTTTCTTACCCCTATGTTAGGTAATCGTAGTATTGGTAACGATTGTATTGTAAGTAAGTCAGTAGTAACGTAAGTAAAGTGTTGTAAGTAATGTAAGTACTGTAGTGTACATAATGTTAGTATTGTATGTAATAGCAAAAAAAACAAAACAATGTAACATAAATGATTTTCTAAATAAAGGCTATTAAAACAAAAACAAAAAAAAAAAAAGTTTTCCAAAATGCCAAAAGTTTCCAAGTCAAATCACTATATTTGGAACCTCTTATAAACGACCACCTCTCTGAAAGTTTGAAATTTTCGTTTATTTTCAACCTCCAGTAAGTGACCACTGGACAGATTATTAAGCGGAAATTGGATAATAGGGTGTTGTAACATCATCGCATTCCTATGAAATTTTCTCAATGGGAAGTATCGGATTTTTTCTCGAAATTGGCTTTTCACATGAATAAGACATATAAAACATGGGTTCTCTGCAGTCATCATGTGCTAATGAGGCAAAATTTTGATCCAATATGGTGTAAGCTCTCGTAAGCGACCACCTCCGGTAAGCGACCAACTAGGCTTGACATTTTGGTTGCTGGCTTACTGGAGGTTCGACTGTATATCCAAATTAACCTATTTCCTTGTTTTTCAGCAAACCCAGGTGATCGTTGTGGCACCGTCTGGAATGCCTTAGACAGGAGGGGAGAGGCGACGAATCAAGACCTCAACGAGTACAACGTCATCGATACGGAATTCCTACAAAATGATTTCCTTACTTATGTTGAAGGTGTAAAATGTCGCCATTTCAGTTCAAGGTTTTTGAAGTGCTTTCTGAGCCATAAACGAACTTTTGCGCTGTTAATGAAATTTTCTTGATTTTTTAATTGCTGTTCAAAATTGCTCTTGTCTGAGTCGTTTCTACCCAGACGAAGTCTAATTAAAAAAAACAAACAAAATAAAAGAAAACGCGGTGTTGGCTAAAAGAAATTGCTGCATGGTTATTTTTGCTCCATATAATAATGTTTACTGCTACCATTATCAGACTGCTACTGTTGTCTTGGCAGCCTTATTCTTTGCACGGTGTTCCCCAACATGACAGGACCACTGGAAGCTTGAGAACGCAGGACAACCTGTATTGTTCTCTGTCCAGGGCCAGTTGCTTAAGGTGGTTCGAAATAGTTTTATGGCGCGCGCAAACTGGGTTCTAATCATCAAGTCGATCCACGCCACGAGGAACAAAACATCCGGCTACTTTGGCAAAATAATAGAGTACTTTGATAAAAATTGATGTTTTAAACACATATTGGTCCCCGAGAAAGGTAAAATCGCCCAATTGTAAGTTGTTTTAGAATCTTGTAGAACAAAACATCACATGTACAAAACACTGCCAACTGCGAAATCAACAAGCTTAATCTCGCGCGTGCAGTTGACGCACATGCGCAAATGCTGATCTTGTCGTGTCGAAATTTTGGAGTTTTTATAACTTTAATCGCTCATATTTCCTCTTCCGCTCGGTGGATTTTTTTCATTTTTTCGGTGATAACCAGGATCAATTGGTTGCATACATAGTCCGATTTTTAAAAAATTCTGTAGGCAGGAAAAAAAATAAGAGAACAATAGTCAAAAAGAGGATTTTTTTTTAATCTACCCTACAGATTTTTTTTAAACTCAAGTATTTTGAAGGTCATTTCTGGTGACATATAATATTGCAGTTTGAGAAGATTTCACCGACCAATTTTTTAAAAAAGACAATAGATTTCGATTTTAGGGGCTCAACTGAATGCGTCATATGGTTGCTTTGGTAACAGGTTTTCTGAAATGAATGTCACGTAATGAATCTATGATGTTTCTTTTATTTCTATGCCAAATTTCATAGTGATACGATGAACCAAACATAATTTAGAAAAGAATTTGTGAACTTGTCTCGGAAAATGAAAACTATTTCGAACCACCTTAAGCTCCCTACTGCTCGAGCAGCTCAGAGACCGGACACCACAAACTCCGGATCGAATCGGAAGTTACCAGTGTTGACATTAGAGAGCTTGAGCAACGACGACGATGACGGACGAATTTACATTTGAATGAATGAAGTTATATTTTACCGGGAAATTTGCAATGACAGCGTTCAATAACAAATGGAAATACGCAAAAATTTGCC
>OZ026596.1:29969021-29971521 GCA_964020085.1 Micromussa lordhowensis | reverse complement strand
CCGAGAGCGTAGCTCGAAGAAAAATGTGAACTTCGAGGACCAGATAATGTCCAAGGGCAATTATCCAAGCATGCTTTCACGCTAAAAGGAGACTATTGTGTTTATTATCCTTCAAGTAATATATCAAACACGAGCGACAGTGTTTCATCGGGATATCCAAACACCGAGAAGAGAGTTGAAAATATGACGCGCAGCGGAGTATTTTTGACGAAATTCGAGGTGTTTGGATAGCCGATGAAACACTGTCTCGAGTGTTTGATATATCTTCTCAATCGAAGCAAAAGCTAAGGAGAAAATCAAGAAGTAAAATCGCCAAAATCTATGCTAATTAAGACCAGGTATCAAAACCTCCTTCACGGTTGTGATTTTCTTTGTTTTAACTTGATGAATTATTAATGAGTTTGAGAAATCTTATTTCGCAACACGAGCAATTTTGAAGATTTGAGATTATAAAATAACTGAGCCACTACACGCGCTCTCATTGGTCGATAGTATTAGATGAGAGTATGTAGACACGGTTGTGACGTTTTAGATTCGTGCGTTTTGTTATGAATTATTTTATAAAAGCAATAGAGCACTTTTTCCTTCCTTGTTTACAGAGCCTCGTGAATTTATAATTTATGCGACGTGTCAGCGATCGAGAGCGGACTTTTTGATAATTGCCGGTTTTCACATGACGTCACTAAAATTCAAACTACAAAACTATTGATCCTATTGATATTTTACTTTAATGAGGTATAAGAGCAGCTGAAAACTAATATTCAGACGTTTTTTTTTTCCGAATGGGTTCTTGGTTTTGCGATAGGTTATGCTTGAATTTCTAAGCTTTTGCGTGACGCTGCATTTACATGACGGCCGGGTTGTTTAAAAAGTGACTTATTTCGGGACTTATTTTGGGAAATGTGGCTATCTGAACGGGTTCTTGTATTAGGAAAAGTATTATTTTAATGTTTTTGAGTTCCTCGAGAGATAAATTTACGCTTTTGTAATAAAACTCAGTGACAGATGTTTCTGTTGGTTTCCGGCCGCCATGTTGGTGCCCATCTAGATGGGCACCAACATGGCGTCCCATACAAATCTCTATAAATTTGGATGACACACTTCTGCGAATAGCGCGCGAATTAAATACAGCAGAGACCTGATTCTTGGCGAGGTTGTTTATATTGCAATCATCTATCATATCCCAGATTCTTGAATTTATTTATTGAACGGTTACGATTTTTAGTTTTGATCACGTGACTGATGAAAACCGAGAATTTGTTATCGTAAAAAACATATTGACATTAGTTTTTCATACGTCTGGCCTGTTATTGACAATGAATTTCGTCATAATATGTGTTTGATATGTTTCACAATATGACACTTCAACGGGCTATCAGTTATTTTTTTATATATTTTTCGTTTTCAAGTACATTGATATAAGTGTCACACATCAACCAGGATAACAATTTCTCTCGTTTTTGTTCATCCTTTACATTTTAATTTCGTCATAACATTGTCAAAGTAGTCTGCGGATCCACTCGGCTATCGCCTGGTGGATCCACAGCTACTTTGACAATGTTATGACGAAATTCATGATCAATAACAGGACAGATGCATGAAAAACTAACGTGACACATTTAGACCAATAGCGAGCGAGCGAAAATATCGATGACTTTGCAGCCAGGCCAGTACATTTTAGGCTAGGTGCCTTGGCACTCGATTACGACAATGGCGGCTGCAGCGCATCACAGCTGGTAGCTGTGCAGCTACTGCGATGGCGAAAGAAATGCCAGGTCAGTCAATATTATTTCTTGTCACGGTAACTCTCACTTGAGCTCAAAAATAATATTCTTCTTGTTGTTTCCACATGGAAGACGTGACTTGCCTATTTTGTGGCAATCCGCTACAAGCCAACGAGCAACCGATTCAAGCCTTGCATGGAAAATGGCATCTTGATTGCTTCAAGTTAGTCAATTTAAATTCGCATTCCTTTGTTTCTGCATGCCCTTTCAGTGACAGAATCTTTAAATTTGATTTAGGTGTTCAGAGTGTAAGCGGCAACTGTCGTCGACATATTTTGCGCGTGGCAAGACGCTCTATTGCAAGAAAGACTACACCGCGAAATTTCGATCGACCTGTCATGTTTGCGAACAAAACATCACTGGACCTGTCATGGTATGCCAAGTGTTATTTCATGTATGTAATGGTAATAGGACTGAGTGGAGTCCAATTCGGTCTGTAATCATACAAGTGATAATAAAATGGGACGACCGCGCAGCGGGAGTCCGATTTGTTTATCACGTATTATCACAGAACGAATTGGACGACACGAAGTCTTAATTACCAATACTAATCTTAAAAATTACAATCTGTCCAATAAAAAACTGTCCGATAACAACTTGGCAACTGAATTAGTGGAAAATAGGAGTTTTTAAACCAATCACAATCGAGGAAATTGTAATTTTTATGATTAATTAAGGTGGCTCCCTAGAGTTATTACGAAATGGTGCTTATAGAA
>OZ026596.1:29926521-29964021 GCA_964020085.1 Micromussa lordhowensis | reverse complement strand
AAGGGATTGTGACAAAAAAGCACATAGTCATCTGAACTGTTTGGAAATCAAATGTATAAATTCTGTACTGGTACGCATTAAATGTCTCAAGAATGTTGACAGGCTGTGCCTAGGACGGGTCCATCATGATGTGCTAATGCTTTAGCATGGATGAAAAGGAATACATGTGTAGCGAATATTTAATTAGTTTTTGTGTATGTACATTTTTTCGTTCCACGTGCGTTTTTTATTTTTTCGGTTACGCAACATTATGTTAATTTGGCTAGTTTTATAAGGTGTGGCGGTTTTTAGTTTTTTTGGTCTTGTGTATCCAGCTCTGAGTTTTTGGTCTTACCGTTTGTTAACCGAACTGACAGTTTTTTCGTGCGGTAATATATTTGAAATGAAAATAGAGTCACCGTGAAATTTGTTATTTAGTTAGTTTATTTAGTTCGCGTTACAAAGGTTTTAAAAATTTGTTTTGAAGCTCTATAGCAATCGGCTATATCCGTTAACAAACGAAACCGACATGTTTGACGACGTCGAGGAGCCTACACTGGAAATGTCTCAGAGAAGACTTAAAACGTCGCGGAAAGTTGCCAAGGCGTCGGTTACGAGGAAAATGAACGAGATTACGAGTTTGATGTGTGCGGTCGAAAACGTCAATGTGGTAATTGCGATAGAGTCGGAGCTGGATGAAGCAATGGAAAATTTCTACCGTGCACATGACGATTATCATCGCTTGCTAATGAATGTGGAAGCTCAGGAGGAATCGATTAGCTACCTTACCGAACAAGTAAAGAAATATCTTGATTTTAAGGAGAGAATTGGTGTGTTTCGTCAGCGATGTGAAAGAATTTCGCCACCTGCGATTGATAGTCTTCAGCCTTCTGACTCGATAAGTCAAATTGGATCGAAGGTGCGTGAAGGGCGTGTTCATCCCTCGCAGACAAGTTCTGTTACTGGTCGCTCCAGAGTTTCGAGTTGTTCTCGATCGTCGAAGGCGAGTTCTGTGTTGAGTGAAAGAGTTAAACTTGCTGCTGAGAAAGCTGCTATGGTTGCTGAAGTTTCTTTATTGCAAGAAAGTGGATCACTCGCGCAAGAAAGACTTCGTTTGGAACATCAAGAAAAGCTGCTTAAACTGAGAACTGAGATTGCTAAAACTGAAGCTAAAGAAAAGGTGTATGAAGAATTTAACGCCGTTGAAGAAGAAATACTTGATCATCCGCGAAAATTTACGCCTATTCCTCATGCTGAGCCTCGTGAGGTGTTTGAAAGGGCTTGGAAGCCTTTAAATCCCGATGCTAAGCCATGGCGCCCGGATTATCGAGTTGATCAGCGAAGTAGCGGCGTGCACGGAGCTCTAGGGCAGCAGAGTACGGGCGTGGAGATGCTGGAAGCCATTAACAAAATGCAGTTGCAAGTGGAGCAGCAGATTAAAACCCAGAAACTTCCCAAGGCTGAGATTATGTCTTTCGATGGAAATCCTTTGAACTATTATCTCTTCATGAAAACATTTGAGAACAGTGTGGAGAAGTGTACTGAGGATGACAGTTTGAGGCTGCAATTGTTAATTCAGTATTGCACTGGAAAGGCAAAGGAAACAATTAAGTGCTGTGGAATGATGAGTGGAAAAGATGGTTATGTGAAGGCTAAGAAGCTCCTGGAAGAACGTTTCGGAGAAAAGTACGTGGTGTCAAATGCTTGGATTGAGAAGTTTAGGGCCCCCTATTAGCCAGAACGATCGTGAAGCTTTGCTGGATTTGGCTGACGATTTGGAAAGCTGTGAAATCACCCTTGCGGTTGCAGGCAGACTCAATCAGATTAACAATGAGGATAAAATGATGAAGATTCTCCGCAGAGTTCCCCTCTATCTCCGTTCCCGCTGGCAGAAAAGAGTGCAAGAAGTCAGAGCTGAGGGTAGAGACCCCAACCTTGAAGATCTTAAGAAAATGATCAGAGGCGCGGCTAAAGAGAAGAATGACCCAGTATTTGGCTCAATTTTAGATCCTGCTAAAGATGTGCGAAACAAAGAGAAATTTAGAGGCAAGCCACCGGTTCCCAAGAAGACCGACAGTTTTGCAGGTTCAGCCACGTTTCCTGACAGTTCTGTACAAGTTGGCAGGCGTGAACCACATCCTAGCGGTCCAAGCGGAAGTTCTTCCTAAGGACTAAATGCGCGGTTTAAATGCTTCCTATGCAATGGTGGTCACAAGCTTGAGAAATGTGAGTGGTTTTCAGCCAAATCAAGTGAGGAAAAGTTGAAATTCGTGCGAGATAGAAAGCTCTGTGATAACTGTCTGTCCTATACGCATTTTGCTTCCGGTTGCAAGAGTCCGCGTGCGTGTAGCGTTGATCAGTGCTCTATTTCCCGAAAACACTTGGGCTCTCTTCATGACGCCTTACTGGCTAGCTTCCGCAAAAGACAAGAAGAAAATCGCGAACAAGGACCTAGTGTTGGGTCAAGCTCGAATCTCACGCAGCCCCAAAGTGATCACGTGGTTATGAAGAATAGTGTTTCTATCGCTGGTGGTAGCCATGAGTTCAAGGCCTTGCCAATCGTACCTGTTAAGGTCAAAGGAAGGGGCAGCGGCGAGATAATTACAACATATGCCTTGCTCGATAACGGCTCAACATCGACTTGGTGCAGTGAGAGTTTGGCCAAGAAGCTAGGAGTAGTGGGTCCTCGCATTCAAGTGTCGTTGTCAACCATCGAGAAAGATTGCAATCCGACATCATGCCATAGAGTTTCTCTGGAGATAATGGACATGGATGAAATTAACATGATTGAGTTACCCGAAGTTCTCACAAAGGAGAAATTGAACATTTCTACGGATGGTGTTACTTGTCAGGATGATGCGAATAGATGGTCCCATCTCGCTGGCATTCAAGTCCCAGAGAAAATTAACGCTGAAGTGGAGTTGCTGATTGGCCAAGATGTTCCCGAGGCGCTCGAGCCCTCCGAAATCAGGACCCATCGTGGCAATGGGCCTTACACTACGAAAACCAAGTTTGGTTGGACTTTGAATGGTCCTTTGGGCAGATATGGGCGTTCTGACGAGCGTGATGTAAACTTTGTTCGTGCAGACGAAGTTTTAAGTCAGCAATTTCATCACTTCATGAATTTTGAGTTCAGCGAATCAGTTCCTGAAGCAGTAAGCACAATGTCTCGTCAGGACAAGCAAGCTTTGAACATCTACGAAGAGTCTGCTCGCCTCGTTGATGGTCACTATCAGATTGCCATTCCTTGGAAGTGTCACTCTCCTGATTTGCAAAACAACAAGCCGCTTGCAGAGCATCGCCTTAACCTCTTACGAAAGAAACTCTTGAAAGACCCCGAGCTGTATTCCAGTTATTCCGCCTTTATGACAGACCTCCTCGATAAAGGCTATGCTAAGAAAGTTCCGAAGAACCTTCGGGATCGAAACGACGGGAAAGTATGGTACCTACCACATCATTCTGTAGTGCATCCGCAGAAACCCGACAAGGTTCGCGTCGTTTTTGATTCTGCAGCTACATACCGTGGAACGTCTTTAAATGCACAAGTTTTGCAAGGTCCTGACCTAACTAATAAGGTGGTGGGTGTGTTGTTGAGATTTCGCGAAGAGCCCGTTGCACTGATGGCCGATGTTGAAGCTATGTATCATCAATTAAAAGTCCATCCTGATGACGTTGACGCCTTGCGTTTCTTGTGGTATCCTGATTGCGACTTGACTAGAGAGCCAGAGGAGTACCATATGGCCGTTCACTTGTTTGGTGGAGTGCGGGACCTGGACTTGGGCGGTGAAGTTCTTCCAGTTGAAAGAGCTCTTGGAGTACGTTGGAACGTTGAGACTGATGAGTTTGTTTTCAAGATGCAACTCAAAGGGAAGCCTCCTACACGAAGAGGTTTGCTGAGTGTGGTGTCTTCAGTTTATGATCCACTGGGTTTTATATCTCCCTTCCTATTATCCGCCAAGATAATCCTTCAAGATCTCTGCCGGAGAAAGCTGAAGTGGGATGATGTTATTCCGAGAGACTGTCTACTTCAAACTCAGCGGTGGATCGAGTCGTTGCCAATTATGGAACAATTTTCAGTCCAGCGATGCTACAAGCCTAAAGGGTTTGGTACGGTTGCAGACGTGCAAATGCACCACTTTTCTGATGCATCTGAGGTTGGATATGGTGCTGTGTCCTATTTAAGGTTCATCGACACTGACAGTAAAGTCCACTGTTCGTTCGTCATGTGCAAGACCCGCTTAGCACCTCTCAAGTCTCTGTCAGTGCCCCGTCTGGAGTTAACTGCAGCAACCCTTGCCGTCAAGCTAGACAAGATGCTTAGAAAAGAATTGGAGGTTCCAATCAACCGTTCCGTGTTTTGGACAGATAGTACGTCTGTGCTTCGCTACATTGAAAACGAGGACAAACGTTTCCACACGTTCGTCTCTAACAGGCTCACCATGATCCACGATGGTTCCACTCCTGACCAATGGAAATACGTAGATAGCAAGCGAAATCCTTCCGATGCTGCTTCTAGAGGGTTGTCTGCCAAGGCTTTGTTAGAAAACGATTCATGGAGAAGAGGTCCGGATTTCCTATGGCAACACGAATCTTCTTGGCCTGCGCCCCCTGCTCGTCAAGAAAACATCTCTGATGATGATCTAGAGTTCAAGAGAGAAGTGCGTGTTCACGCAGCTGACCTCGATAAGTCTATGGAGACTGTTGAGAAACTATTGTGCTATTTCTCTTCATGGGACAAACTTAGAAAGTCAGTGGCGTACATATTGCGTTTCAAGTCATGGTTGCTGAACAAGGTGCGTTGCAAGGTAGGCCAAGCCGAGGGTCAGTGCTCGCCAATGAAAGGAAGAGTTACTGTTGATGAAATGTTAATCGCCGAGCAAGAGGTGCTGAGGGTCGTTCAGACAAAGGCCTTTCCTAAAGAGGTGAAGCAGCTTACAGAAGCCAGCCTTAGCGATAGCGCCATGACAAAGTCAGTTAACAAATCGAGTTCTATTCGCAAGCTTGATCCGTTTATGGTAGACGGTTTGCTACGTGTTGGAGGTCGTTTGAGACACGCCGGTATTGAAGCTGAAGCAAGAAATCCTATCATCCTGCCGAAGAAGGCCCATGTTGTTGATCTGCTTGTGAGACATTACCATTCAAGGGCGGGACATTCCGGAAGAGAGCACGTTCTGAGCTTAATTCGTGAGAAGTACTGGATCATCAAAGGAAGAATGGCCGTGCGCAGAGTGCTGAGTAGTTGCTTTGATTGCAAACGGAGACTGCTACCACCGGATTCGCAGAAGATGTCAGATTTGCCCTACGAAAGAGTTACGCCAGGAGAACCCCCATTTACTTTTGTCGGTGTGGATTATTTCGGGTCTTTCTATGTTAAGCGTGGACGCTGCATGGAGAAAAGATACGGAGTTCTTTTCACCTGCTTAGCCGTGAGAGCCGTTCACATTGAAGTCGCTCATAGTTTGGATACCAGTTCATTTATTAACGCCCTTAGAAGGTTTATCGCAAGGCGCGGATCACCGCGTGTAATCAGATCAGACAATGGTACTAACCTTACAAGTGGAGAGAAAGAGTTACGAGAAGCTATTGGTGGATGGAACAAATCTAAGATTGGCGAATTCCTGCTTCAGAAAGAAGTACATTGGGTGTTTAATCCGCCAGCGGCATCTCACATGGGTGGGATCTGGGAACGAATGATCAGGTCAGTCCGCAAAGTCCTCAACGCCCTTCTGAAAAATCAAAGTCCAAACGACGAAGGACTATCTACTTTGATGTGTGAAGTGGAGGCCATACTCAACAGTAGACCGCTGACGAAGGTTTCAGATGATCCAAACGACCTACAAGCCTTGTCCCCTAATCACTTACTTCTTTTGCGCGCTGGACTGGAGTGTCCGCCTGGAATCTTTGCAAAGAATGATCAATTTACCCAGAAGCGTTGGAGGCAGGTCCAGTACCTCTCGGATATGTTCTGGAAGCGGTGGACTAAAGAGTATTTGCCCTCGTTGCAGAAACGTACAAAGTGGTCCGAGTTTCGACGTAATTAGACGTTGGAGACCTGGTTCTAGTCGTGGATGACTCGACACCAAGATGTTCGTGGCCATTGGGGAGAGTATTGAAGATCTACCCGAACAAGGAGGACGGACTTGTGCGCGTAGTGCAAGTTAAAACCAAAACGGGAACTTTTCTTAGGCCCATAACTAAGCTGTGCGTATTAGAATGTGCACAGAAATGAAACTTTCATGCCTGTAGTTTGTCATTTTCAGACTGTCGAGAATTTCTAATAGTCTTAGCGTATTGACATTTCGGAGACAACTTATCATACTTGTTCCGTAGTTTTTTGTTTATGTATGTTAAACAGTTCCCTTTTGGTCCCTGTTTGGGGGCGGAGATGTAGCGAATATTTAATTAGTTTTTGTGTATGTACATTTTTTCGTTCCACGTGCGTTTTTTATTTTTTCGGTTACGCAACATTATGTTAATTTGGCTAGTTTTATAAGGTGTGGCGGTTTTTAGTTTTTTTGGTCTTGTGTATCCAGCTCTGAGTTTTTGGTCTTACCGTTTGTTAACCGAACTGACAGTTTTTTCGTGCGGTAATATGTTTGAAATGAAAATAGAGTCACCGTGAAATTTGTACACGATTTACTGAAGAAGTTATTTAGTTCGCGTTACAAAGGTTTTAAAAATTTGTTTTGAAGCTCTATAGCAATCGGCTATAACATGTATGAATAGATTTTTAGTGAATAACTTTTGCACTTATTGCTTGAACTTTAAACAGAGTCCCTCTCAATCAGAACTTAGTTACAGCCAGGCCCATGACGATATTGAATGATAATTTTTTTTATTTTAATTCTAAAGGGGGTAGGTAATGATTTACCGGAGATGTTAAACAAGAAGCAACTAATTAAGAGAGGGTTTGTTTCTTAAGGGAAGAAGCGGTTGGTCAGTAATACCATTTTTTATAAAGTGAAGGATGATAATTTGTTAAACGAAAATGTATATTTTGTCTTTCAGGTTGTAGCTGATCACAAGTTTCATACTGAGTGTTTTTCTTGTGGAAACTGCAAAAGATTCCTAGAAGAAGAGGATGATTATGTTCTTCTAGAGCGACACAAACTTATTTGGTAAAACAGTGTTTCTAACTTTGTTTGTAATTTGTTCCTAACTAAAAGTATAATTAGATTTTTTCTTGACTCTCAAAGAAAAAATCTAATTAACTGAGTACATCATATTAGGCACTCATGGGGTTAAAAGATAGAAAGAGGGAACACATGGGTGGGAATGTAGACAGATGGACAGAAAGAAAGTTGAAAGGCAAAAGAAAGAAAAGGGATCAACACTACAGAAGCCAGAGAGAACAGAGTACCCCTGTCATATAAGGAGCACCAACAGAAGTATTGTAGACAGTATATAGACAGTATTGTACACAATGGTCAGGCACTCGCAGGGTTAATCCTTCCTTCCTTCCTTTTCCTAGTTTGTCCTTTTTGTCAGATTTTTATCCACGGCAAAATAATTATAATAAAGTACTACAATGTACTTCAGAAACATCAAGCAGACTGAGCAGTAGAACTAGCATGACCACCTGACAATAGGACATGTTTGTAATCTCAGTATTGGACTAAAACTACATTGTAACGGAGGCTTCTGGGGAGATGTTAAAAAGAGATTACCGGTAATGTGATTTGTATTTGAATTTAAGACTCCCAGTTGGAAAGCTAGTTCCAGCCCAAAAGCCAGGCTACTACTTTCTGAATCTCCAAACACAGTCATCGACCAGTCACTATCTATTCTCAAATTAAAGTTTCTGGAGTAGTATCTTGGTAATAGTGACATGAAGCTAACAATGCCAATCTGTGCAATATCACCTAGGTTACTTAAAAGAGGCAATTAAGCCAACTTCATGGGGTCTAAACTTAGTAATGAACCCGATATTGATTTCAGCGTACAGCAACAGTATATTTTATTTGTGGTCTTAACTGCAGTTGCTTGTGCTACACACAAGAACAAGAACAGCCATGGTGGAGTTCCTCCTTGCATGTGGTCCATCATTTCCATCTAACAACTCCAAAAGCTTTAAAATTTGAAATAGAAGTTGTGAAGGGAGAAAGAAAGAGATTGCTGCAACCTGGAAACGCTGAGAAAGAACCATCAGTATCAATCATGATCAAAGGGTACTTATTTTATTTGGTTGCTTTTAGTAAGGTTAGTCTGATTGTCTATAGGTTTTCTGGCCCAACGATTTGGGAATTTATACCCCTCAGAATGAAGCATTTGCCCAACAATGTCTTGAAGAAAGAGTGCAAATGCTACCTACTGAATAATCAAACTTGATTTTGCTGCTGCAATGTTTTACTTTGCTGTTTGATTTTGCTTTTGGATAAGACTGTGAATGTAGTGTATGTATGTTGTATAGTACTGTATTTAGATCTACATGTACAGTGTAGCGTAGCTGAATTAATTTTTTTCCTGCCCTTTCCTTGACCATGGCAGTGGTCAACTAGAATAGCAAGAGCTTAGCTCTGCTCACATATACATTTTATTTCCTTACGGCTTGATATTTCTTAACTTTATTTTACTATTTTCACTACTTTACCTATAAAATGTGTCTAAAAATGTGTCTAGTGTAAATAGAAAATAATTAAATTGATTAAATTATAATTTGAAATCATATGGTCAACATACCTTTCCTGTAGTGGCACCCTTTATTTGGAAACATTTTAATTACCAGGAGTTATGAAGTGCAGTGACACTTTTAAATCTGAACTGAACAACAAGCTTTTTTTATCTGTGTCTCTACAATGTATATAAGAGTGTTCCTATTAAACAATTAGATTCTGAGTTCTATCGCATGATGGTTGACAAGGGCAGAGCAAGATTGACAGCCCTTAATTCATAGTTAACTTTATTTTCTCATTTGTATTACAATATAGTCAGTAACTTGCATGCAAAGTAATTTGGCAGAAACTACAAAATTGCCTAAAGTTACTTCACATATATGTTGGATTGATATATTGTAAAATAAATGTAAAATGGGTTATTACTTTTGTTGTTAAGCTTGATACTTCTAGCAATGCCTGTGAGAGTTTTATCTGCAGTTAGTACCATTGATTACAGTCAAAACGGCTCAAGCGTTCCTGCCAAGGGTGAATGAATGAGTTCATTATCGCAGATTTCATTTCATTACTCGTTTCAATAGTCCGTTCTTCTTGTGAAGAGCAGAAAATTCAAAGCAAGACTCGATTTAATACTCGAATTTTGATTGGACTAATGAACAATAAGCTTGTACCATATTTGGAAGACTAAGCACCAGGACTTCTCCGTTAGTGGCGGGAAAGATTTCAAAGATGGCTGACATCGAAGCAAGCTCAGTGGAAAGGGCAGAAAAGGTAGGTTTGCATTAAGATACCTAACTAGTTTTGAAAAGGTTCGTTTTAAAACAGAGTCGTGAAGTGAAAAATTTCTGAAGGTTTCACATTTGTCATTTTAGGAGAACCAGAACGGAAAAATTGTATTGTTGGACTTCAACGAAATTAAGAAAGTTGCTGATATCAAAGAGGCGACAGAGAAAATACAACTTGTTGAATCCGTTTTCGGAATTACCGTAGACCAACATTCCACAGTTTCCCTCCAGAGATTCGATGTTGAATGGGGGGAGTTCGTTGACGTGGAAATAAAAGAAGTCAAGAACAGAGACAAGGTGAAAGTGAAAATT
Source organism: Micromussa lordhowensis (assembly GCA_964020085.1). Classification (NCBI taxonomy): domain Eukaryota; kingdom Metazoa; phylum Cnidaria; class Anthozoa; order Scleractinia; family Lobophylliidae; genus Micromussa; species Micromussa lordhowensis. The sequence continues at coordinate 29,954,333 of OZ026596.1, read as the reverse complement.
GTCAAGAACAGTCTTCACACCAGAAAGCCTCCAACACAGCTACAAACAAGCACAGATGTAAACTTGGAGATGTCAACTACAGGTTGTAGTACTTTACTGAATGGCCATTCTGGCGAAAAGGCAGTAGATAGAATGATAAAAAACTTAGAAGAGCACAGAAGCACTCTGCAATACCGCTTTGAGGTAGCTCAGGCAACCCTGTCATCCTTGAGAGAAAGACCTAGACAAAGAGAGCCATTAGGCCGAAACATAGCTTTCACCTGCAGTAACTGTCATTATAGAGGCCACAGAGTCAACAATTGTCGCCAGCCACCTTGTCAAGGTTTCTTTGAATGTGGAATAGCCGCCTTGCACAAAGAGCACAGAGAGCAAATTAAAAAGGTACAAATGTTATTTTCTTTCTCAACCAATTAAGGCACAAAGAAGGGAAGCATAGGGAAGGTCTGTTTATTACACAGTCCTTAACCCTTTCACCACCAGTGGCCACTGATAGATTTTACTCTGTCTAACGCCAGACGATTTTACTCGTCAAAGGGAGACCCTTGATGGTGAAAGGGTTAAGCAGAACATGCACATGTTAATCAGTTTTAAATATAGTTTGCTTTTTCCTATCAAAACAGGCCAAAAAATCATATTGAATAGGCCATTTCTGATTTCCTGTGGATCTTTTTTTCTTTGAAGGTCGTAAATAACAATTTTTTCTTGAATATATTTGACACTGTCGGTCCCTGTCTTGTTTAATTAACAAATAAATTTATTATGTATTAGAATAACAGAATGCTTATTTTGTGCGGGGATTTACAGCACATTCATGCGACTTTAATACATGTTAGTAATGCCTTTTCATTGGGTCCATTACTTCTACATTGGCAAAATCAGTAAAGAATAAAGTTTTGGGGTAACAGTAATAGCACACCTGTTTTCACTGTTTAATCGACCCCTTTTTCAGGCTGAAGCAGAAGTGAAGGAAGTCTCCAAGATGCTGAATGAAAACAAAGAAGAGATAACTAACACCACATTGCTGAAGTGAGAACAAGCTTTTGCTATTATCTTGATCAAAGAATAAAACATACAGAGAAATTTCCTGGCTTAATTGGAAATTGCTTATGTTTGGTCTTTTTATGTCTTACACCAGGGAAAGGACAAGAGCCAACTTCTTTTCTGTTGTAAGAACAAGATTACAGAATTGCAATCCCATCAAGTACTCAAGTAGAGTCTGCCTTGATAATGATCTAAGAGTATTAGCAGCTGCTTGTAAACATAAAGTCCCTGCAAATGGTGTTAATTTGGAAGAAATTATTGAAAATTACAAGAGGAATGCTGCAACCTACAAGACCTCGGAATACACAACTCATGGTATGTTATTCAGTAACCATTGTTGTAAACAAGTCAATGCCAGAAATGTTTCTTGTCTTAGTGTTGAATAACACCCTTTAATTTAATTAGCAACCCTGTCTGAGTAGTCAAAGCAGTTGGTGTAGAAATAATCTCATCTCTCTTGCCTTCCGAAATAACACTCTGCAACATTTGAGACCTATCCTGCTAAGGGGTGGTACAGCTGTAGTTTCTATTTATACTACAGTGTCTAAAGGATAGTGACCAACATGTGTGAATGTGGATCCACAAATAGCTCTGCTTTAACTGGGCATTGTAGCATAGCATTTGTTTTGCCCCTTGAGTGTTACAAGCTGAATTCTCTTCCATAGACAACCTACATTTGTATGCTTGTGTTACTTGTATCAACACTTCCCAAAGTTTCATTTATATATAAGCCCAGATCAAAGTCCTTGAGTAATGAGACAGTAACTCACCAAGCACCAGTTGTTCAATGGGTGGATAATGCTATCCAGCAGTTAAATCACCATCAGTAGATGGCATCGTATGTTTTTCAACAATCATCGACTGGATTAGCAATTTTTCCAGTGGGTGGTATTATTCAGCCTTTCAACAACTGGGCCCAAGACATTTGTAAAGCAATTACAGCTGCAGGTTTTGGCTGTCAATGACCAGTCCATCTTCCTTCAAACATTATCTGAACTTCAAGTCAAGGTGCTGCCCATGCAAAGGTTGAAACTGCAGAAACTGTTGTAAAGCGCCTTAGAGCTTTTGGATAGGGTGCTATAGAAGTTGTCATTTATTTATTTATTTATACAGTGTATCTGATGGGTAAAGGAGTACAACAGTTGGATAATCATTGTCTCTTTTTGTTTAGCTGTGTCAAACCGCAATTACTGCCAAAGCCCAAGACCTAGCCATTTGCAGGAAAAGTTGTCTCCAAGAGTGAATAATTATTTCAATAGCTGTTATGATGTCAGCTACTCTCCATCTAATTACTATGGTGGGCGGCCCCCAAACCGTAGCCCTAGTCCCAGACCATATGATGCTCGCACATGGCACAGGGGAGGAAGATTCCATTCACCTCCAACAAGAAGTTGGTCAGATAATCCAAATTCGTGGGATTCACCTGCCACATGTTCCAGAAGTCCATCAATCTTGACAGAAAAACAGCCAAGGAAAAGGCTCAATTATGCAAACAATAAATTAATTTCAAAACAAAGCAAAAGAAGTAAGCAGACACTGGGTAGGGAATATAGGTCAAGCTTGACTGATAAATTTCCAAAACAGGTAGTACCTAGGTCGTCATCTGTTACCAACAATGCAGTCTCCTGCAGCACACCCAAGAAAAACTCCATAGTTGTAACTGATGGGAAATCACCTGAGTCATTGTCTGAATCCCCTGTTTTGGCATTCAAAGACAGTGAGGAGTCACAGCCCTTTAACTTTGAAACTTGGTCTAAAGAAAGAATCACCCAAATAAGGGAACTTGAGAATACAGAGTCTTCCCAAACTCCCTAAATTTTAACTGTCAATATTGTAGAATTCCAAAAGCAAACTTCAGAAAGGAAATTGTTCAAGGGAGAAAGGGGTATGTTTCTTTTTGTAAATGTGAAAATATGATGGCAGAATTTATTTTCAACTTTATTTTCCAAGCTGCCGCTGAGCAAGTGACTAGATTTTCCATGGCTAAGGGGGTGCTGGTTTTCATGGAACTGGTGGGAACTTCATGCTGGTACAAGTTAACCCCAGATTTTGTTGTGCTTTGTTTTCACAATACCACAAATTCTTGTCTTAGAGCAAATAACAATGGTGATCCCATACTACACACATGTAAGCAGGATGACAATTGCATGAGTATCATGTTAACACTCCTTGAGTCATTTTCATGTTTGCAGTCACAGCTGTAAACTGCAATGGAAATTTGACCATCTGTTCTTTGAGTTTCAGTGTTAGTTAGAATGTCTATGGTTCTATACCCTTGTCTTTAACAACATAATAATTATAGTAATGTGACAAGTTCATTCATTCCCAATGGTATAACTATAAATTATTCAAAGTCAGTTTTCTTCTGGTCAAGTAAGTTTCAAATTGTTAGGTGGTGGAGGAAGACTTGTGACTGGCACCAAAACTTTTGTTAGGTTTTTTCCTTATACCCAAGCCTGTTCCCCAGAGGTTAATACAGATGAGTACAAGGCTAAATTTTTCAATTTGTCTTTGTTTTCATTCTCAGTTTCCTGTATTTAAGTCAATGCCGTGATGGACATATATTATAGACTTACTACATGTAGATAGTTCTTGAAACCTCTAGCATGGTGGTATGCATACAAAGTTTTTCTCTTGGAGACTAAAACCAGCTCAAGTTATATAACTTGTGGTGCCAATTATCCTAAGTTACCTTATAAACTTCAAATTTTTTTGGGGCTTACAGGTTTGATACCATCATGCGGCCATTTGATGCTAATTTTTGAGTTGTACATATTCCAAAGTGTGCCTGTTATCCTCTTTCTCAACTGCAAGAAAAATTAGTTCAACCACATCCCAATTTATACAACAACATAGTTCTGGTCCACTTTGTGCTCGAATAAATGGGGTTCCACTGCACCAGTTTCAAATTTTAGTGGAAAATAATGACTGTTGTGTTATTTTACTTACAAGAGGGTATTACCCCCTTATCAATATTGTTAGCACCTTGACATTATGTGCACCTTTATATGGGTTCAAACAAAATCTTATGCAGTCATTTTTATTTTGTGCAAACAAAAAATGTTATCTGAGCACCCTTTAAATACAACTTGATCTGTGAATGTACAATAACCAGCAGCAAAGGACAAAATTCCAATTTTAAATTTAACTTGAATAAAGTTTACATCAGACTCCTGCTGTCATGACCAGAAACATAATTTAAACACTGTTGAAGGGTGATTTACTACTGGCCATCTGGAACAGCTTGGAATCGCAAACAAATTTGTTTCGTTTTGGTTCCATTGTACACGTGTAATTTCCTTTTTCTTAAATTCCAGTAGAATTTGTCTCCTGGAAGTGTCTACGATAGTGAAGTCTGGTGTCAACACATAACAAGTAGTATAATTATATAGATTAGAATGATGAAATCACAATGAATTGGAAATCAAGAAGGTACTGCATCTGTGTTAAAATTTATTTGTTTTCCAGGGAGAATAGAACAAGATGTGTCTGTTTCAGAGGTTGTCAATACTGTTATACAACAGTGAATTGAAAGAGAGCAGACTAATAAAGATGTTTACATTGAGAAGTGCCCACTTTGTTATTAAATTAGTATACTTACACAATTATTGTACATGGGCTTTGAAAAGACTAAAGGGCCCAATTATGTGGTGAACTCCAGCCATTTGGGCCCAGACTTCACATGTAACATGACAAACATGGCAAAACTGCCACTGTGTGGGGGAACAAACTTAATGATGGCACCTAAACTACTGTAAACAGTTGAGTTTGTCTTTTAAATCACAATGATTTATCCATGCCCTGCATGGATAAAGTTTTTGGTTGACTGAAACACACCCTAAAGGAAGGTTTTAAAACATTGCTCTTCTATAGCTACCCAAGCCCTTAGGAAGATGCTAAGGTAACTCCACAGCCACATTCTCCATTTACCTCAAGAATAGGTTTTTAAATATTTTGTTGTTTAAGGAGGCTTGAAAGGGTTTCTCGTTGCTGCAGTGTTTGTGAAACGATGGAAGATTACAAAGAAGGATATTTAGTGGTGTAGGCAAACTATATGTCTCCTTGTAACTCTATTTCTAGGCTATGCTTTGAGGGTACTTGTGATGTCATATCAGTTACCATGGCAATGCACAAGGTCCACAAAAACGTCCACTAAATTACAGTTTTCGTAAATTATCTGAAAAACTAATTTGGTGACCTACCATTTTTATTTCTTTGTTGGAAACTTCACTAGTAAATTCTTTAACTTTTGAAACAGTATGGAAAAAAGTTATCTAGTACAATTAAATATATTTAAAGAATCGAGATTTTTGGCTTACAGAAAATCCTACTAGATATTTTCCCCCGACACTTTTATATTCGAATTGCCATAGTGAATGGTGCGTGCATGCAAATAATCAAGATAGGTCAGCGAGCAAAATTTTGAGCTAGAAACAAATATTTTCTGCAGATTTTATTTCTGGTTCGCTCGATTTTACGCAAGATTTAACTTCCGGTGTACTAATTTTGGTTCATTCAGCTGACGTGTATGTCTTAGTTATGAGTTATGGCGTGTGTAGATTGAGGCAGCCCAGCTCATGTAATCAGGTCCACGAAAAATCTACCTTAATGGTAGTGTTGAGTTGAAAATTGCATTATATGCTACTAATCCTTTACAGGTGTAAATAAAATTGTTTTTATTGCAAAACATTTGTAGTTTATTTAATTGGCTGCAAAGTGTGCCATCTGGATGCTAGCAAGGAAGCTTACTGTGCCCTGACTTTACAGGACTCATTTAATGGGAAACTACATTATCCTGTTGCAGGTTGAGTACTAGACTTTATTATACCTTGATCTAATACAGTGATTGTTCACCAAACTCCTGACATTCAGGTCTGGTCAGCTTTTTGAAGTGAATTGATATTCTCATTATTACTGGAACTAGCTGGCCATGGAGGTGCATGAGGTTAAATATCATTAAAAAGAGATTTATGCTATTTGCATTTCACATGAGGAGGAGGGGTAGTGGAATGTTAGGGACAGTGCACATGAGCTCATGTTTATCCTCTTAAGAATCACTTTAATGAATTCAAGTACATAAATTAATTACTGAGGTACCATGATGACATAACTGATGAACCTGTTACAGACCAACCTCAACTTCCTAATCACTTAGTGGAATGATACAGTTGCCGTTAATGCTCTCACTGGCATGTTTGCTTTCTGTACCATCCTTTCTTGTAGCATATTAAACTTTCAAGCCTACTGCTGAGGTAAATTGCACTTGCTATGATAAACATTTGGTTAGGGACAGTTCATTTAATATGACAAGGGGGGGGGGGGGGGTGAAGATTTTGAAACTCGAAACTTGAAATTTTAGCAGCCCCCCTCACTAGCGGTTCAATTTTTTAGGAGCCCCTCCCCCCCCTTTGGTAGTAAAAATTTCAGAGCCCCTCTCCTAGCCCAATAATTTTTTCAGAGCCCCCCCCCGTTCAGGTGTGTAAAAATTTTTGGAGCCCTCCCCCTCAATATCTTCATCCCCCCCTTGTCATATTAAATGAACTTTCCCTTATAACAAAACTTCTGTAGTAAGGCCTTCACACTTGCAAGCAAAATGAATAAACAGTAGTGGCATGTGCACATTTTACCTATAACCTGAGAAAAATTGGTAGGGGGGGGGGGGGTGGGTGGTGATGTAAAAATAAAAGTGAGTTATTACAGGGAGCATATAAAATTATTCCAGCAGAGAATAGAATAAATCACAATTTCAATGAACAGTTCCTTAGTTCATTAACTTAGAGAATGTAACCACAATACTGGAAATAGTTACGAGAGTGTGTGTCACTGATGCTATTGAGAGCATCCATTATGGCCATTTCAGTATATGCCTGAGAAAAGTGCTCGTCTGACTTCATTCTTTGCTTCATTTCATGAAAACAATATTCACAAGTGTTGAGGTGTGGTGAATAAGGTGGCTGAAAAAGAAGCGTGACACCTTTCATTCCCAACATCAGTCTCAATGCCCTCTCAGTCAAACGTCCATGGTGGAAGCCACAATTGTCCATGACGACAACGTCTCCATCAATGAAGACTGGTAAGCCATTGGGCCTCTGGCAATCAAGCGCATAGTCAAAGAACGAAATGAGTTGCTCTCCGTTGGATGCACCAGGTAAAATGTTGTAATAATCAACACCAAAGACACTGTGCAATAAATTTACAGTGTACGTCGCGTTTGAGGCATACTTTTGAACTTCCACTGCCTTAGTTCCCCTGTAGCTGTGACCATAAAGACGATTTGATGTTGTTTTCACCACTGATGATTCATCGAAAAAATGCATGGTTGAGGGATTCATGTGGCTCGTGATCTCAAGGTACTCATCCACTCTCTCAGCGTTCCACAAATATTCAGTTGGGATGCTCGTGATCTTTTTCTTAGTCATGCTCAGTTTTTCTCGCAAAGTTTCATTTATTGACGTGGTGGACGGTAGTTTATCCAAAGTGCAGATTCCCTCTACTAAAAGTCTGGATTGTATTTCAGTTGCATAAATACTTGGCTTTTGTAACTTCATTATCTCGATCACTTCTAGAAGATCAGAATTCATAACGCTTACTTGGCTACCGCCAACCGCTAAGGGGTTAACAATTCCGTAACGTCTGAAATGGTCCAGTATGTTCCTCACTGTGCGTTCAGTTACCTTTAAATCTTGGGAAATTTCCTTTGTATGGTAACCTTGATTATAGAGATTTATTATCTCCTCTCTCATGGGCATGGAAAGAGCTTTACCTGGTTGATATACACCTCCCAACACGTTTCTGGCCGCCATTTTTCGCTTGCGTGACGCGCACATTTTCCGTATTTGGAATAGTCATTATCTTTAGTCCAATCAACATTCGATATTCGAATTGACGCTACGGTTGGATGATTACAATATTCAGTTGACTTTTCGAAATTTAAAGCCAAGAATCGAAGCGGCTTTGGATTAATGAACGCATTAATCATTGTTTAGGCGGAACGCTTCAGGCGTTTTGACTGTAATCAATGAATAAAGGTGCTGTTAATATAAATATATATTAATTATTAGCTATAATTAATCACATAACATGCCCTCCTTGTAAGAAGTGGTACCACACAATCATTTCAGTAATGGGAGGGCAGCTGTAACACAGGCTGTAATGTTGTTTCACTTTTGTAAGGTTCGATAAAGGCTTTAAACAGCAGAAGCATGATGTGTTAGCAGTCCAAGCTGGAGATCTGGTGTTAGAGGTCAATAGAGTTGTTGTGTCAGCTACTAATGTAGATAAGGTAAGCACAGGCCATGGTCCTAATGATTGCCATAATCAATTAACCTAAAGCCACCCTTGATGTAGCCTGCAATGCAAGCAAGCGAGCGCATGGTTAGTGTGTGTGACCCCAATAGTCTGGTGGCCATACCAGGATTTTTCTAAGTTGGCTGCACCCCATGGGTGGCAAGCTGTTCTTGGTATCATTTTAAAGCTTAGAGCCTGCTGATTAAGATTCTGCTTGTTAACACATAGAAAAAGTGTCCCAAGACCTTGGTAACCTGGCCTAAACAACCCATACTCCTTTGCGTTAAAATTTCATTCCTCTGCATTTTTGTTATTTTTAATCTGTTTTTAGGGTCATTCTTCTTTGGAAACTAATTATTTCTGCATCTTTGTCCACTTACAACCATTTTAACTTTGAAAAGCAGTAAAATTACTCCACTTTTTAAATTTCAGGAGGTTTTATGGCAATTAGAGCACAGAGAGCCAAAAAATAAAAATGATTTTAAATTTCCTTTCTTTAATTCCCTAAAAACCACATGATTTTACTCAGATGCATCCTTTTCATATCTTGAAATCATTATTTGCACGGAAATATTCGAATTATGCGTTTAAATAGAAGGAAAAAACCTTTTTAAGGCAATTGCATCAAACCGGAAGTGGAATGATATTCACTTCCGGTTTCATAATTTCACAATAATTATGCATGCTATGGGATTATCTCTCACATGGGCGATGCCTTTAGCTCATGAAATAACTGATATGGCTCGTTGGCCTCAAGAACTACTCCCATAAGAGGTACATTTCATGAATATGGCGTGAATATTGAATAGCCGGCAAAATCTCATGGTTGTTATAGGTGGTATTAGAGGCCTTGTTACGGCTCAGCTGGCAGACGTTTGTTACCGCAACAGAAGATGATCCCGAGGTACACCTTCTTAGGCAAGCTGTTGTGGCAGCCACGACTAAAGTGCGGAAAGAGCTAACGTCCTCCTCAATTCAGGAATTGTATGGAACTCCTGAACTCGAAGAGCTGCGAGTGAAGTACGAAGAATTCGGCCAACGGTCAAGCAGCAAGATGAGTTCCTATTGGCGATCGTACATCGAAATGGCTTGTCTGCTTCTGCGTTTCATACGGTCAATCAGAGAAGGTGATTGGAACTTACACCTCGCCTGTATTCGTGACATGCTTCCTTGGATGTTCGCCTATGATCGCACCAACTACTCAAGATACCTATCAGTCTACTGGTGTGATATGATGTCACTCGAAGATACACACCCTTCTACCCATGAAGCATTCAAAGCTGGCGACTTTGTAGTTCAGCGCTCAAGCAGTGCCTTTAGTCAAGTAGCTGTTGATCAGACCATCGAGCAGACTATCAATAGAGACACAAAATCGAAAGGCGGAATTGTAGGTTTTAGCCTGAATAAGGGAGCTGTGCAGCGATGGCTAATAACCTCGCATGAACGGGCAGCAATCACCCAAGCTTGCCGTGAGATGGCTAGAATATCCTTGCCAAATGGTGAGGGCATAATTAAGGAGAAAGGAAAAGAGAGGATGTCAGTTGATGAAAATGATGTGAGGAAGGTACAGTCCACTCTGAGCAACTGGGTCAATCCGTTTTTACAGTATGAAACGGATGAACTTTGTCACATTGCATCAGGAATGACGGCTTCAAAGAAGGTGGAAGAAGACCTCTGTACGGCCTACGATAAGGGTAAAGAAGCAATGACAGCTTTCATCAGGAAAAGGTTGACGACAAATGAAATTTTCTTCCATGATCCAATACCGAAGCTAAAGCTGGCCACCTTTGATTCTATGCCCGTTTCATCTGTTAAGATAGGTGGAAAAGATGTGATGCTTAAAGCCGACAGAGACCTCTTTGCTCGTCTTCTCGTTGTCGCTCAGACGAGAGATATGGATCTACAAGAAGTCTTCAGGTATTCCCTAGGTCCTCTTCCGTGGTCTTTGGCTTCAGCGGATGGGTCCCTCTGCAAGAGTGTGAAGTCTAAGTTACTGGAAACGCTGATTGAAGGAGTCGAACCAGCTGAAGATGTTCCACCCTCTGCAGCATTGATTGTTGATGGCATGGCTGTACTTCAAGCGATGAAAGAAATTCCAGCGACATTTGAAGAGTTAGCAACTTCTGTTTTTCATTCAGTTGTTCCTCAGACAACGTTAGCAAGACGCGTTGATTTTGTTACAGATAGATATCCAGATGTTTCTATCAAGAATCCCGAGAGAGCAAAACGTGCTAGTGTAGGAGCTGTCAAAGTTAACATAACTGGAGGTGGTCAAAAGTGTCCCAAACAATGGAAGAAGTTCTTAAGTAGCGGGCAGAACAAGAGGATGTTTACGCGATTTCTCCTTCAGCAGTGGTCAAGGGACAACTACGTGGATCGGATTGGGAATTGCAACATCTATTTTGCTGTTGAAGACAAGTGCTTTCAGTTGTCTACTAATGATGGAAACGTTGTTTTAAGGAGATCACTGAGCTAAACAGCAACCATGAAGAAGCTGACACAAAGTTACTTCTCCATGCAAAGCATGCATCTGAAAATGGTGAGACCACCATAATAATCAAGTCTCCAGACACTGATGTGGCAATCCTGGCTTGTCATTTTTGCAGGAATATATCAGCAGGGATTCTTATCATGAAGAAAGAGAAGATGAGGAACATTTATCTGGAGATTTCTGCCATAGCTGATGCTGCTGCGCCCCACCTTTGCGATGCCCTACCTGGACTGCATGCCTTCACTGGCTGCGACTCAACTAGCGCGTTTGCAGGTAAAGGGAAGAAGACTGCTCTGAAGCTTTGTAAGACAGACCCGGTGGCCTGCGATGGTATGGCGACTCTTGGGCGTTCATTTGACGCAGAGACCATCCCTTTTTCTGAATGTGAGGGATTTGTGTGCAAGATGTATGGTAAGCCGAAACTGGTTGAAGTTAACGAATGTCGCTATATTACCTTTTGTGCGAAGCAAGGCCAGTCACAGAGTCTTCCGCCATGTCAGGATGCCCTAAGAAATCACACAATGCGTGTAACCTACCAAGCAGCCATCTGGCGTCAAGCACTGGATGCAAATCCTGAGATTCCATCACCTGAGAGCCATGGATGGCTTATTAGAGATGGCCAACTTGATATCAACTGGATGTCGCTACCGCCTGCGCCTGAGGCATTACTGGAGCTGATACTATGTGGATGTACTACGGACTGCACAACCGGACACTGCCGATGCAAAAGAAATGGCATACCCTGTGCAGAATTATGCCAGTGCGGCGAGAAATGTAACAATCCTCACAACTATGTGTGGGAGGAAAGTCCTGAGGACAGTGAAGGCGAGGAAGAGTGTTAAATTGTGCGAAAAATGTGAGCATATAAATTTAAGTATTACACAGTAGTCCTTAGCAGTGGGAAACAGAGTACAGGTACTGTAAATGATGTCCCTCGATGAAGTTGTTTAACAGTTAATTCAAGCCATTTTCCTTTACTTCATAAATGCAACGTAGTTAATTTATCTGCAGTTGTACATGTGACCTCAGCATAGAAATTTGCAGTCTTACCAAGTTACGTACATGACGACTTTTTTTGCATGATTTCAATATTCATGCCATATTCATCAAATGTACCTCTTATGGGAGTAGTTCTCAAGGCCAACGAGCCATATCAGTTATTTCATGAGCTAAAGGCATCGCCCATGTGAGAGATAACCCCATAGCATGCATAATTATTGTGAAATTATGAAACCGGAAGTGAATATCATTCCACTTCCAGTTTGATGCAATTGCCTTAAAAAGTTTTTTTCCTTCTATTTAAACGCATAATTCGAATATTTCCGTGCAAATAATGATTTCAAGATATGAAAAGGATGCATCTGAGTAAAATCATGTGGTTTTTAGGGAATTATTATTTTTTGGCTCTCTGTGCTCTAATTGCCATAAAACCTCCTGAAATTTAAAAAGTGGAGTAATTTTACCGCTTTTTAAAGTTAAAATGGTTGTAAGTGGACAAAGATGCAGAAATAATTAGTTTCCAAAGAAGAATGACCCTAAAAACAGATTAAAAATAACAAAAATGCAGAGGAATGAAATTTTAACGCAAAGGAGTATGGGTTGTTTAGGCCAGGTTACCAAGGTCTTGGGACACTTTTTCTATGTGTTAACAAGCAGAATCTTAATCAGCAGGCTCTAAGCTTTAAAATGATACCAAGAACAGCTTGCCACCCATGGGGTGCAACCAACTTGAAAAATTGAGCCTTTTTAAGATTTGGCCTCTCGACTACAAGCCTTGTGTGGGGTCTTGGGCATGACATTGTTGTCTCAGGTGTATGCTAGGGGGTTGCCCTGTCATTGCACTGAGTAACATCACATCCTGGAGGGAGTAGAAATACTCCTAGTCACTTAATGCCATGGCAACCAGGATAAATGGATAGCTGACTGTGAAAATTACGAAATGGGATAAGTCAATCAAATATTTTGCCTTTCTGTTGCACAAAAGAAACTAAACTTCAGACCTTCCAATTTAAGTTTCTTCATAGAAAAATTGCAATGAATGGTTATCTCTTTAAAACAGGTATCTCTTTAACAGACATACATGTGATGTACTTTCTGTGAACAAAACATAGAAAGCCTGATCCATCTCTTCTGGGATTGTGATTTCGTTCAAACCTTTTGGCAAAACAACCAACATTGGTTGATACAGCATCAGATAAAGCCACAGGACTTTTCTTTTACCCTACCAACCTGCCTGGGACTAGTTGATAGTACAGAGGATATACCTTTACACCATGCACTTCTAATTGGCAGATATCACATTAATTTTATTTATCAAAAATAAAGAAAACTATCCCGAATTTACAAGTTTTTTCACAAACATTCCTTAAGTGCCAAGAAATCAAAAAGTGTTATGCTTATAAGACAAACGCTGTTAAGAAATACAAACCAAAATGTAATCTATTCAAATGAACTGTGACTTCAATCCACCTATATTTAGCAGCTCCCCTTTGTTTTGCTTTTGCATTTCAATTTACCTTCTAATTTAATTTACGTGTTATCTTTCCAAAACCTCACAAAAGGACTGGCAGCCTCTTTCATAGTAGTTATATGTGTGACTATACCGATGTAGGAGGGAATGTACGTTTAAGCATTGTATCGTAAAAAAAAATAGTAATGTTAATATTGTAAGGAGCATTAGTATTGCAAATAACTATAATATTGCAAGTAGGGTAAACATTGTAAGAAATGTTAATATTGTAAGTAATGTTAGTATTGTAAGTAACTATAATATTGTAAATAGGGTAAGTATTGTAAGGAATGTTAATATTGTAAGTAGTGTTAGTGATGTAAGTTACGTTAGTATTGTAAATTGCATGTGTCTTCCAATAAACAAACTGTTGAAAACCAAAAAACAGAAAACAAAAACCAATTGTGCAATGTTTGCGAACAATTAACATTCAACGGTTCCTCTGTACTGTAATAAAGTTCCAATTGTTAACGAAGCTATCCAGCGTTCAAGTTCATCAGCTTTTATTACCAACTTTAATTTGTTTGTAATAGTGCCCTTTCAATACAGCAATGATAATACAGATACATTTAATCGACAATTTCAAGGATGTAATACAATGCCAAAATGTCAATTCAGTCCAGTGTCCTTAATAGAGGTTTTTAACAATAGAAATTAGCCAAATACAATTTATTTTAGTGTCCACATCCGCTTAATTGAGGTGTCCAGTGAATAGGGGTTTATTCTAAAGGGAAATATAAGATGTTAATTTCTGGACCAGACTAAGTGTCCACTTATAGAGGGTATGTGCTTAATAATAATTGGTGGTCTGCTTAATAGAGGTGTCACTGCAGTCGATAGTAAATGACCAAAAAAACAAGGGCAAATCAAAGGGAAACAAGTTTCAGTTTGAAATAACAGGGAATTCAAAATAACCAAGTTTGAACTGTATATAGTTCTTTTAACAAACTATGCTCTATTTCACATTAGGTTGCTGCTCTTCTGACAGCTCAATCAGAAAAGATCACACAAATCACAATTGAACGAAACCTGAGTAGACTTCAAGTCAAGCCCAGACTGTGCAGGCTACCCAGTGTTGATTCTGATAGTGATTGTGAAGAGAAAAGCTTCCGTAACAGGTCAATTTCTCTCTTCTCTCGGAGAGAACTACGGCGCTGTCGTACATCAACATCAACAGAAAACAACTCTGTATTGAATGGGGATGTAGAGTCTCAGAAAGAACTCAATTCAAAGAAGAGCATGAAACCTGCCATGCGATCCAATTCACTTCCTCGAAGGTAGGCTCACACATGTATACATAACAGCATTGTGAAAATCTCTTTTGGATGGGAAGGATACCTTGGAAGCCAGTTTGAGGTGCCACCTTACTAAGAGAAAGTTATTTGGTGCCGTGGCATATTGTTTATTCTGCTGGATTCTGGATCTAGATCTATGCCAAGGTTCAAGCCCTGACTGGGGTCTTTTGGCTCTCTAGCAAGACACCTTAGTCACAGGGCCTCCCTTTGCTTAGGGATACAGTAAAAAACCCACATGTAAGAACCTAGTGGATTAAGAAATTGCTGGAAGAAATTTGCCAAAAATATATGAACCTGTTTAGCCAAGCATGCAAGGTCAAGCAGGTTCTTGTATATGTGGGTTACAGCTAATTTATGATAAACATTTTAACCAATGAGTGTGTCTTTGAGATTGCAAATTTATATTACAAGAAAATACAGTTGTGAATAAATACTGTATATTTACAATTGAAGTGTAATAGAATTTCTTATGAAGTGACTTTCATGAGACAGAAATCAGTGTTAAGGGGCAGGGTTGATTAACCTTCTTGCCCTAGCAAAAACAAGAACTGGAATAGATTTGTCTTAATTGTTACACTGAAGGGAGATATGATGGTCTACTGTTTTCTGAGCATGATTACATGTTGTTCTCTTGGGCCAGAATTTATGATCCAAGATTACTCAGAATATGTTGAAGTAAAGGGACCAATGAATCCAATCTGGACAAGGATTCACTGGTTCCTTTGATTCATCAGTTCCACAGGGGTTTCATTAACGTTTTCAGCAGGAAGGCAACTGCTTTTCACAGGCTGGCAAAACTTTTTGATCTGAACATCTCTTTTCTGTAGATGGTCAAACCAAACAGGCAAAATTGTCCACACAGTCAGTGAGCAACTTAGTCCCTAAGTTCCATAATCGATCCTCCCAGAGGAATGCAATCATTAATGGATATAAGTTGTGGTTTGTTCATTATGTTCTCTTCGGTATCAGTGAATCATTATTTTTCGTTGTCTCATATTCATTATCATAATGTGAAACAAAAGGCAAAAGGAAATACAAATCATATCATTAGTATTATTATACAAGCACTCCTGTCATAATGTACATACTCATCAGTATGCCGCATGCTGCCACTTCAGAATTGAAGGACTTGCAGCTCGTGGAACCAATATCCAAACTTTAGACTGTCAAGCTCTCATGGTCCTCATTGTCAGATAATATTTTCTTGCTCTCTTGGACTGAAACTAAAAATACTGAATATATGACGACTTTTGTTTTGTTCTTTTTGCAAACAGCAATTCAATGTCTGATTCACTCAGAGTGAGATCCCCAATTCACAGAGCTCAGTCATTCAAAGTAGAGACTGTTTCAAACAGGTATGATATTGCTCTTATTTGCTGCACTTATTTACATACACATAATTATTTTATACCCTTCCCTACAATATGAAATATATAGCTATAAACAATTTAGTATTTTTAACACAATAATTGAATGTTGTTTTAAATTGTTAGATATACTTGTATATTCTAGAGATGTTACCTGAGGAGAGGATCAAAGCGTGTCAGTGAATCTCGGCTCTAAGTAAACTGTGTGGAGGTCACCAATTAATTATCGGTACCTCATGCAATGATAAATAATTTTTGAGTTCAGAAGCATCAGTACACGGTGGGCACAAGACCACCCAAAATCGCTCAGGTTCGCCATTTATTGTGATCAGCGGTCTCCCGCGCTAGTGGCACACATTTGTAAAACAATGGCGGCCTCGTTGAGTGCCGCGGAAGCTCGTGAAAAAGTTCTGGAGGACGATGATGAGTTGGAGAACAAAGATACGGATATTGAGAGTGAAGAAATAGAAGAAGATGCATTCGAGAACAACAATTTCTTAGCAGAAACGGTCAAACAATCCCTACAAAGACTTGGAAGTGACCAGGTAAATGGCGAATATTTTATCAATGCAAGTGTGGAAATGTTGGTTCCACTTTACCACTTGATTCGAAACAATGTTCCAGGGATAACACAGGCCGCCAAAATTTTGAATAGCTACCCCGTGTACGCTGGAACCATTTTTTATACTGAATCGAGGCTTTGGCTGGAGTCAATTTACCGACGCCTAGCAGGGAGACGCAGAGTGAGAAACCCTTTTTACGCGGAAATCACTCGTGACATTCCCTATGGGATTTTTAGCAGCCTGCTGAGGATGATAAAAGGTATAGATGGATTTTGCGAACCGTTTGTAAACTTTGGGAGGAACAAGAAGGCAGAAGTTGTTTCCTTTACTACCCTACGCCCTGTCAAGCAGCTCTTGTCGATACTTTCCGGGAAGAGCGAGGCAGAGGTGGTGTCCTATTTCAAACGAACCTTGACTGGGAAAAAGTGTGGAAGCAAAGTTTCAGTCCTCGCCTCCGAAGAAAAGGACATGGCCTTTATCTACAAGATAACTAAAGGCCAATTTGTCATTTCTTATTACTTTGGGGAATGGAACACTCATGGTTTCCCTCAGCACAATTGATATTGCAAAAATGGAGTCAGTTTATTTGTCTTTTTTTTTGTCAAGGAATGGACAATATCTAGCATGCGTCCATCCAATTCGGGATGCACATGGATAGTTGGGAGAGCACGGAGGTAGCGTAAGAGATGCTCGAGGTGCAGCCAAGAGCATCTTTAGCTACTCAAGTGCTCTTCCAACTATCCAAGTGCATCCCGAGTTGGATGGATGCATGCTAGACATTGTCCGTTGCTTTTATAACATAGCAAGACATTTTTCACGCTGAAAAGTCGAAATATTTATCGACTATGACATCAGCCTGAACCACTGGCTCTATGAACCATCCATTTCTTCTTCATAAAATAGCCAATCTGAGCGCATGCTAGCATGTGCAGCTATGTTACAATTTTTTTTTTTTTTGATCCAGCGTTGAATATGTCAAGCTGCAGTGGGGGAGGGAGTAAGGCAAACATAGGTTGGGGATTTGCCAAAACTTTTCAGCCCATAGCGGGGACTGTTCGAACAACTTACTGTCTGTTCTAACCATCCACAAATGCAGCTGATACCCCCCATCCCTGGCACAATGTGCTTAACATTGATAGGTATGTGTATTGTCTTTATATTTATAATATAGATAAGACCCTGCGAGCGCTCTGATTGGTTGAAAACATGTGTTTTATCAGAGTTTAAAACATAGAAAAAGTGTGTTTTGTTCTTTGCCACATTACCTCTATATCTCAAAGCAAATGAAGAAGCCTAAGCCATGTATTACACTGTGATTAAACACTCTGGACATTTGAAAACACTCAAGAAATGTAGAAATCTCTGGCCTACGTGTAGTGTTTTTTACATTTCCCTTGTTTTCTCAAATGCCCGTTGTGTTTTATCACAGTGTAATGCATTCCTTAGGCTTCTTTATTTGTTAAGTAAAATTGATGGATGTGATCATCAAATCTTTTGAATGAGACTGCCCCCTAAATGGCACGGAATGTTGTTTCGTGACCAACATCAGATCTATTCACTCCTTAGAGGTACCTAGTATTTTTTCAGCTCAAAACCAAAAGTTGACTCTTAGTAGGAGCCATTTATAGACTAAAACATGATGTCACATGCATTAATTAAGTGCAACATTTTTACGCATTCTATTTGATATAGCGATATTTTGTGAATTCACAGTATGAGTATTCTGTCATTTACACCTTTATTTAATGCATCTTACTGAAACAGCTCAAAACAGCTCTTACTCAGACTTAGCATGGTTGTTTTAATAATTCTATGTACATGTAGACATGTCAGTCAAAATCACTGATCTTTATTCTTTTAATTAAAGCTATCATTCTACATCAGCACAGAAAATCTAACAGTGCTGTTGTTTATAAATACTTTGTACAATGTCAGTTAAAATCGCTGATCCTTAATCTTGTCAAGGCATTATACTGCATCAGTACAGAAAATCTAATAGTGCCATGGTTTATAAATACTTTGTACAATGTAAGCAGAAATCATTAATCTTGTTTTGTCAAGGCATTACTTATACTACATTACCACAGAAAATTTAATAGTGCCATGGTTTATAAATACTTTGTACAATGTAAGCAGAAATCATTAATCTTGTTTTGTCAAGGCATTACTTATACTACATTACCACAGAAAATTTAATAGTGCCATGGTTTATAAATACTTTGTACAATGTAAGTTGAAAATTATCATTGATCCTTATTTGTCAAGGATTACATATACTGCATTAGCACAGAAAATATTAACGTGCTGTTTGTTTCAAGACTTCAACAATAAAGCATGAGTAAAAACAGCCAGATCTTCATGCATAGAAAACATTCTGGTTGAGAGAAAACCTCCTTTGCAGACTGTACTTGTATGTAAGAGAAGAAAGCACATCATGTGCAACATGAAACACTCAATGACTGGTCCCGAGAGCAGCAATTAATTATGTTTCCCGAGAATCTCAATGTTTCACAAGGTGGAGCTGAGGAAATCCCTGTATGCATTGTGTATACATACAGCATCAACATGTAAATTCTTATCTGCATACATTTCCTTATAGCATTTGTTGAAAGATCAAATCAATTTTCTTTGGTGTCCACTTCATCATGCATTGCTAATGTGGGGAGAATTTTGAAGTTGGTCACTCTTGGGACTCAATGGATTAAAAATTGCTGGAATTAAAATTATATACTATAATGTGACATTAAAATGAGTCACAATCAGAGAAAAGCAGGAAAATAGCAGCAATGCATAACTTTAAAACCTACTGTTCAATTTACGTATACAAGATACACTGCAGCTGTGATATAAATCTACATACTACAATGTGACATTCAAATTAGCCACGGCCACTTCACACCCTAAGAGTTAACTGATCAAAAAAGGAGCAATGCTAAACCTCTTAATTCTGTATAATTAAAAATTAACCACTTGTTAAAAGATGAAATCATGCATACATAACTAGTGACCTATCTTTGCTCCTTCAAAGAGCTTGAATTTGTACACCATATTATTGTGCTCTGTACAACCATAATTAATTTGTACTAGTACTCTTTTCACTCTGGTTTATGCCTGCATTAATTTAGTCCCAATATTTACACATGCACTGTACATGCCCTGGTATATAAATGCATTAAAAACTGCTGTTATTACAATTTATGTGCACTAATGTGAAGTTTAAGTTAAGTAATCCTTAAGAGTAACAGCTAAAAAAGCAACAATGCTTAATAAGATTATTTATCAATACTGTACATTTAAGAAGATGGGCATTTCCCGCATGGTAAAAACATGCACTCCATATAAAGCTACTGACCCTTAGCTCATTCAGCAGCACCCACTATACACTCAGGTATTTACATACATTGATATGCAGGTGGAATTTGGGAAGGGACAAGTTAAAAGTCAAAGTTAGTAACCCATAGAGCAATTTTATTTCAGAAGCTTAGTCCTGCCTTGCTATATATGTAGAATATATCCAGTCCTCTCAAAATGTGCTGGTGACAACATTTTAGGTCTTATTTCGCCCATATTAGTAGGTTGACTACTAAGAGTCACATAAATCTTTCACATGATCCCCCTAGCTGAATTTTGTTTTTACTTTGCTATTGTGATGCCAGCCACTGCAAACATTTTGAGGGGCTGAATGTCAATTCTACCATGTTTGCTATATAGCCTACAAGCTGCATTTCCTTACAACACTACAGCTGTCCGCATTGCAGTTTCTAGATACCTCCCACAAGGACAATGACAAAATCCACTAATGCAAATGAAAATATCATCACACAGTTCCGTAAATGAAGTGAAAAGGGGTTCATTTATTTCTCAGAATAGTCACTTTGCAATTGATTGGGGCTTTAACTTTAAACACTTTCTGCTGGTCGTAATCAGTCAATAGAATCATTCACCGGATTTGCCTGTTTTTCACAATAGATATGTTTTCTAGGTAATAAAATTCACTTTTTCTTTGGAAATGCTCATGAGGGCCCCTGTTCTGAAAGAAAATTGTACAATAACTTTCACTCATTCACATACATGTAACTACTAGTGGTTCTCAGACACAGGGTTTAAACCCTTTTTCAGGAAAAAGTTCCAGGACTTTTCCAGGACTCAGATTGATTTTTCCAGGACTTAGTAAAATTTTCATTGACCCTTTCACTCCCAAGATCTCAATGTTAATTCAGAGGACTGGTCCCTTCCAAGTCTTTGTAGGGATTGTTTGACCGTTTCTGCTAAGAAATTGCTGTTCTCGAATGCATCTTCTTCTATTTCTTCACTCTCAATATATCAATCTTTACTCTCCAACTCATCATCGTCTTCCAGAACTTTTTCATGACCCAAATGTGGTGAGAAAAAAAAAAGAATCTGCAGTGAGTGCGATCATGCAAACGTGCGATTCAGTAGTACTACAACAATAACATTTTATTGTCAATTGGAAAATTACAGTAAGATTTATGAAGAAAAATAACCGCACGAAATTGTTTTTCGAAAAACAAAAAACATACGACGAAACCTTGACATTCTGTGAAAGCTACAAAAGCAAAACTATAAAATTATAATGACAACAAAAGAAATTGAATGAAGGCAAAGAATGCACCTTTAAACAACTGTGAAAGGTAGCCTTAACTAAATGGCTAAGATGTCCACAACAAGCATAACTACTTACCGGTGTTTGGTACCAAAAGAAAGAGCAGAAATTGATCTTTCAAGATGGCTTCTCCGATCTCAACTACCACACATAGGGGGACTTCTGGGAAGGTCTAAAAATACCCTTTTAATTCATACCCAGGTCTCCGAAAAAAATCACCCGGTCCAATATGGCGACCAGTCACTCGCGCCAAGAGCGATTTTGAGTGGACTTGTGCCCACCGTGGTATGACTTGGGAAATTTTAGGAATGACATTGAGCCCAAATTTAGAAAAGATTTGTTTTTCTCACTACCTGGTAATTTGCTGGGGTTTCCATTTGTTCATGAGTGCAAACTTGTTTCCCTGGCATACAGTAAATGTGATTTGCCATGTTGCCATGCCGAAATTTGCAATTAACCCAAACAGTTCCAGTATCCTGCAGTATCAAGTCACTGACCTGATATGGCCGCAATATCATGGTCACTTTCAAGTTCTTTGAGTCAAAGTGAAAGGAGCTTTTAAAAATAGAATATCAACCTTGCAATTTAATATTGAGCCTTTCTTTTCGGACTTAAAAACTAAAACTTCAGTAACTGGCGGTCAAGTGTACAATATTTTTGCTGACAGTTCTGAAACTTTTTGTTCTGCTGTCAGAGTTCCCAGATTTCTCCCTAAATTTGGACTTTGAAAATTCTGAAAAAAAGTTACTAAGGAACTACATGTAAGCACTGAAACAACACGCAGATTATTGCATGTTTTTATGAAAATGACAACATATTTGAAACTAAATTTGTAAGACATGTTTCGGTCGCTCAACGACCATCTTCAATTGAAAATAGAATTGAAAGTAGAATATAATACTAAACAAAGATAAATAATGACCGTGAAAAGAAGTTAGGAATCTAACAAACTAGCTGAAGGTAACAAAAGAGTGTACAATAGTAACATTGATTAGAATGAGAAAGTTAAATTAACGTGATATAATTACTTATTTAAAGAAGGTTGCTCCCAGGAAATATGCAACGCTTCTTTTATCTTGACCTGAAATTTTGTGGTCGCATGATCCATGTAGAAATATAATAATATTATGTCCTGAATTTTGTTGAATTTGGGTATGAACAATACCTAAATGAACTGTTCCTGGTATGCTTCAGCAGCATGTCAAGCTGTTTGGTCTTGCCATAACCTCAACCAAATGAGCCTGATATGTTGCCAAAGAGTACCAAAAAGGTACAATTAGATATAAATACAAACAGCCACCATTAAATGAAAAATGAAGCTTGATATCCATTGGTTTTTCTGGTCTGATCTTTGTTCCTTCGTAAGAGGAGGGGCATGTACACCTGTATGTACATGTACATACATAGGTTCATTTTCCTGATCAGTGGGTGGGGATTATGCCTAATGGCACCCAGGACAAACCCCTAGCCTTCCTGGCCCTTTTAGGGTAGAGGTTATAAGTACGGTAATTGGTAATTAGCAAGGTGTAGCACCTCAGATTAGTCATTATTAATTATTATAATATTACATGGCTTGTGTTTGTAGCCGATATATTTAATAACACATGCTCTGTTTGGCTCATTCTAGGGCATTATTCCATAATACCCATGGCTGATTATGGGCCTGCAAAAACAAAGCAGAAAGCCATGTAATAAACAACTTATTAACCTCAAATTTTCAGTCTTAACAGGAAAATCTTAAACTTCAGCCTTTGCTGTATTGACCTCGCTCGGTCAATACGGCAAGGTTTCGGGCTGAGATATTCCCATAAAGACCTCACTCTTGGTTAATAAGTAGTTAATAACATCATTTACTCCCCATGCAGAGTTTTCAGGCCTTGCGATCTGGTAATTGGCGATGTCATTGGGAAAGGCTTCTTTGGACAAGTTAGAAAGGTATCATGTTTTTAAATTTTGTTTCAGCAAATCAAATACTCCTTAAGGGATCAAATAATAATTTAAAAACAACTGTCTTCTTAAATGAATACAAAGGGCCACAGCTAGATGTTCAGATTCAGACTAAACTGAGTGTACAGATTCAGGCAAAAATGAGCCCGCCTGAAGCAGCGTGGACGAGTGGTTAGAGCGGCGGACTTGAAATCTAGAAGCTGTGGGTTGGAGTTGCTTGCATCCTAGAAAAGTTTTCACTTGAGTGTTGAAACGTGATTGGTTATGCGTTACTGTGTTACATGATTGGCTTAAAAAGCTCACGCCACTTTTTCATCATTTCATTTCTTTTTTTAATGCAGAAGCAAAGCCAATCATGACTCGCTCACACAGGTGCCATTCTTTGTGTCAGCTACTGATACAGTGTATTTACTGCAGATTTTGCTTACCTGTGTCTATTGGGATTGACCAGAGTGATTACTTTGGTTTTAGTTTTACATTTCTCAATATCAAGGTGTCAAGCAAGTGGACTTGACTCCTTGTAATATTGAAAACCACTGTAACAAGAGGTTTTTATTGTGCATTCAGGTGACACAGAGGCAGACAGGAGAGGTACTGGTGTTAAAGGAACTCCTACACTATGATGACGAGGCAAACACAAGCTTCTTAAAAGAAGTGAGTTCATTGTTCAGAGTACTTCACAAATGAAAATACACAGGATGGCGGTGTGGTTTTTTTTTGTTTCAATTAATCAGGTAATTAAATTCAAGTTCCAGCAAAAGAAAAGGTGTATAAATATAAGTTTATGGACTAAGTGGGAGGCCAGACTGAAAATAGTTTGATTCATGGTCTTGGTGTGCAGACTCCCTAGGAGGCTACTCTCTTATATAAGCTACATGTATATACTAAGGTACATGTATGTGTGGCAGCAAAGGGTTTGGTTTTTGAGCTGTTTTCAGGGCAAAACAAAAACCCAGACTGATTGCCCGGTGCAAGTAAATTTTGCTCTTGGGCAAGTGAAAATGTAAGTTCAGTGGTCCTGTGGGCAATTAAAATGAGCCTCTGTAGTCTTGTTACAGTCTGTCACTGGTTATAGACAGTACCAAGTAAATGATGTAGTTGATATGGCATAAACATTGTGCACCTATTGGGGAAGTAATACTTTAGTGGGGGCAACTGAAAACTGAAATGTACTGGTCCACTGGGCAACTAAATTTCAATTTTGTTTCCTGCCCTGGTTTTGGGTCGGGAGAGAGTATAGATTGTGCACATTTAAGTGTGAAGTAAGGTATGTTTTGTGATTGCAGATTTTTTAATACGTATGACACTAATCAGGGCTAGCATTCAGTTTTAATTCACCTGTACCTTTTACCGCCAAATTTTGCCGCCCTTCTGAAATGTTTACTTGTAAGGACATAATGCCTGGTTCGCTGAGGTCAAGTATTAGTGATGTGTCCTCCCTTTTAGAGTACTGAAACAGAGTATCAATTTTTGGGTCTCGTCAGAAATAGGGTATGGAAAATCACATGCTTTGGTCTGATTTAAAAAGCAGGGTTAGGGTTTCGAGAAATGTTCCTCTCACCACCACCCCACCCCACTGGACAGAACAAGAGCCAAACGTTTTCATGTCTGGCCCCAGCTAACTCAGCCAACAAGTATTTTATCATGTACTTTTATGGGGTTGAAAACTTCTTTGAGTGGTGCACATGCAAAATTTATAATAGTTAATACATGTAGGGCCAGAGGGATTTATCTGGGCTGGAAGGAAGAGAGTAAATTCCAAAGTAATTTGGAGTGCAAGAGTTAATTCAGTCTCTACTTTCCAGCTTCTGACATCATTGCTGCATGGCACAACATTATATGTTCCCAATTTATTCGCATTCACATGTCCATTTCTGGACTGGCCCACATAAACATGTTTGCCCTGCTCACGTTAGCTTGCTGTGTTGGTTTCTTTTGAATTACTTCACTAAAGGAAAAAAATGAAAAACCTGGAGACAAACTTCCCCCAATTCCAATTTTGCTTTAACTTTTTTCATGTTCCATTGGCATCCCTGGAATTCAGTGGTAACATTAGCTGAGTAAAGGAGTTTTAAAATCTTTCTTAGGTTGCCTTGCTGAAGAGTTTGGACCACCCTAATGTATTGAGATTTATTGGCGTTCTGTACCGAGACCAGACACTAAACCTGATTACTGGTAAGCTTCCTTGTAATGTATACTGGTAGCTACATATTTCTCTATGATGCTCTCGCTTCAAAGACTGCGGACTTGTAGATCTTTAGTTAATTGGTTACAGTAACTGAAACAAATAAAGTAAATTAAATGAAATTTTGCCTTGTTTGTGATAGGTGTTTCTCACATGTCTGAGAGTAGGTTGGTTAATTGTCACCTTGTGGGTGAAGGAATTAAATTTTATAAGTGAAGAAGCATACTTGGCATCAAATTACATTCTTTTGCAGAATACATCTCTGGTGGAACATTGCGTCAAGTTTTGAAGGATAAGGTGAGAAAAGACTCTACTTGTCCAGTCCCTACAAAAAGCTAAATGAGATTATCAATAATCATAGTTGACTGGAAGATTTACCATTGACCAGCGGGTGCTTTGTGCATATGTATTTGAGTCATTGCCATGTAGACTTGCCCTCAATGTTTTGCTTTGAGTAGCTTTGCTGCTTTTGCCTTCGGTTTACCTCGTCCCACTAGCCTCTTTGTTCCTGGAAAGCCTGTGTTCATCTAAGTTCTCTTTGTCATCTTTACAATCCCCTGAGAGACGGTTGCAAAGGAGACTTGTACACTTTATATTATACTTGTATATTTTCAAATTTTCAAATAATTTGTGAGAAATGTGCCAGTGATTTTACCATTGGATAATAATGCTTTTGCCGGTCGGTAAGACAAAGTTAATGGAACATGACACCCTTTGAGGGTTAGGCTGTTTTTGTTCATCGCACAATTAATCCAGTAGGATAAACAATAGTACAATACTGAATACTAAATTCGTGAATGAACGTTGCCTTGTTCTAGCAGTCAAACACTATTCATGTCTGTATTTTAGCCTCATGGTATAGGGACTTCCCCCAAGCTTTGGCATTGCTTAAGTCTTACCATCTTATATCCTGGCCTTTATCTTGTCCGATCCAGCCTGTGCTGTGTTCTGTATTCCCACGTTAGTGGGAGAGTAACCTACATGTGTCATGAAGTCGCGTCAAACCTGCCACAGGGCTGTGTCCCCCTCAATTACGCCATATTGTTGTTTGCGTATTTTGTTGTGTTAATTTTACCTGGTTGTGTTACATTCTACACTTAGTTTGAATAACGGAATAGTGGCATTAATGATAGGATACAAAGATAATGTTTTGCAGTGCATTCAATATAGTACACAAAATACGCCACTATGGCCCCTGATGTAAAGTCGTATGAGTTCTATGAGAGGTGTATTTTCCAGTAACACACTCGTGTCTATATAATAAAGTGCATTGTTATATGGTTACAACCCTGGTCAAAAGATCAAAGAACAGTTAGGAAAATTAAGAGAGAAAGTGTACTTCGTTAAATAAACTCTGAATCCACGGTTGGCATTGTGATTGGCTACCCGATCGAGCAAGGTAGTGCCTTGCCTGCTCGGGATTACCGCTGTCTCCTGCAAGTAAACAGTGTTATTTTCCAAATAATAGTATCTTTTTTGACCAAGCCTGTTTGGTCAAGATGGCTTCATTTCTTGTTTTTTTTTTGCGTGGCTATAGACCTCAACTCCGTCTTGGGCCATTAACACACAAAAAAAGAACTTGGCCAATGTCCAACCATCTTGACTTCAAGCTTGGTCAATAACCCGTAGGTATAAAATAAGATTTCACTGACTATTTTATTGTTTTTTTTAGGGTAAGCATCTGTCATGGTTACAGAGGATCAAGTTCGCAAAAGATATTACAGCAGGGATGGTGAGTTGTGCTTTGCAGATGATATTAGTTCAAAAACCATAACCTAATGGATACAGTGCATGGTTTTGACAAGTTCAAAATCGTAGGGCCGAAGCAATCAGCTGCTTATTTTAAAGGAAATATGTTATCTTAAGGACGTTCGCGCCCATTGCTACTGCGCATCTCCAGTGCGCACGCTATTCATTGGTCACGCACGTGCCACGTCATTTTCAAGCGCGCGCACGGAGTCCAAAACTCAACAAAATAAAGAGCTGATGACCTTTGCGTTAACTTTGTGTGCGAATATTTTTGTTGGATACTCGATGACCCCCACTTTTTTTTCGGCAGATCAATTCCTTTTCTGATTCTTTCCATCATACTAAAAAACAAAAAAAATCTGAGCGTGGGAAGTTTTAATTATTTCTCATATATTACTCAAATAGGGTCGAATTGGTACGCCTATTACAGGTGTGCGTGACTTAAAGTTGTATTTTTAAGGCTAATTCTAGCTGATTTTATGACATATGTAGCAAAGATCTATCATATAGGCCTATATATGCTGCGTTAAAGACACATAACTTAGATATGATTCTTCAACTTAAACATATGCCGATAGTAATGAATCCGGCCAGAATCGCCTCAGTGGCTGGAAATCCTAGAAATGCTATGGTCTGTGATACGCCTTATCTTCAAAACGAGTTCGGTGACCTCCCATTTTTTTTACGTTTTTAATCTAACCTTATCATTTTCTACCTGCAGTCAAAGTTTTAAAAAAATCTGTGCGTGGGAAGT